>AP028431.1:3883861-4173057 GCA_036509395.1 Antheraea yamamai | reverse complement strand
TTATTTTCTAAATAAAATGTACCCAAACGTAAATATAAATGGGGTACCTGTACCCCTGAAAACGCATATGCAAAATGTTATAATGATTGATTTAGAAGTTAAGGCTTTAAAGTTTAACAACCAAACAAACAATCACATTTATAATATTACTAGCGGGCCAGGAGGACGTTGTCCCGCCCTAATAATAAAAAAAAACTTAACAAATTATATACCTAAACATTCCTCATGAATCACTTTATCTACTTCTGAAAACCGCATAAGAATCTTTGAGTTTATCGTGAATAGATAGACAGACGTGACAGGGGACTTTGTTTTATAATATGTAGTGATGAAAGATTCCTGTATTTGTAACGCCTTGACTTATTTTGATCTTTTTTTTTTTTATTTATTAAGACAATTATTTAACTGTAATTGGACTCACTAGGTGGTTCTATCATGGAGTTGAATTGTTTTAATATTCCGATTATTCTTAATATAGTTATAATATAGTTTTAAAAAGTAAGGATTTTTCTAAACACTACAAAGGACTAACGAAATTTTGTGAACAAAGTGCTTGTTTGCTTTTATGTTTTTTCTCTTGTATATAAAATGTTTTTTTCATAATATACAGCGCTGACGAAGTTCCGGGTATCAGCTAATCTATACTAATATATAAAGCTGAAGAGTTTGTTTGTTTGTTTGGTTGAACGCTATGATCTCAGGAACTACCAGTCCGATTCGAGAAAATCCTTCGGTTTTAGATAGTCCATTTATCGAGGAAGGCTATATATCATCACGCTAAGACTAATAGAAGCAGAGCACCAATGAAAAATGTTTCAAAATCGGGCACTTTTTTCCTTTTGAGATATTTCGTTAGTGTTAGTGTTATATACGTTGCCATGGTAACGTGGTAAGTTTCTATCGCAAATAATTTCAAAGTTTATTTTGTTTTCCTATTCAAAAAGTTTATACTACTTTTATTTCCAATTTTTTATTTGTTCTCTATTACGTATTATAAAAATAAAGTTTGTGTATGTACAATTAAAATAACAACTTTATGATGAATGGATATGGCTACAAATGACCAAAAAAAATTTTTTTTATACTTTGTCTATATTTTTAGAATGTTATATTTTGTCTGTTTGTTTGTTTGTTCCGGGTAATCTCCGAAACGGCTGGACCTATTTTAACGAGAATTTTACTTTTTACTGCCAGACAGCCGAAATTATAGCGGTTGACATATTCTATTTTATTTGTCAGCGGCTTCGTCCGCATTGCTATTTCCAAAATGGTTGGACCAATTTTCACGGGATATTCACTAGTAGATTGCAGACCTCATAAAAAGTAATTTAGGTTTTTTTCAGCCGCAATGGAATATCCGAAATGCTTGAATTAATTTTCACGGGACTTTCACTGGCAGACAACTAACTAATGAGCTATTTTATTTTAAGGTAGTGGGATCGGCAGACGTTGTCCCGCCCTGATAATAAAAAGAAAACCTTGACAAATTATACCTAAATCTTCCCCGTGAACCGTTCTACCTACTGGTGAATACAGCATGAAAATCCGTTCTGTAGTTTTTGACTTTATTGCGAACAGATAAACAGACAGATCAGAGGACTTTGTTTTACACTATGTAGTGATGAACTGTTACGTATGCATTCTTTCGTGTGAAATTGATCAAAAATAATTTGTTTACTGTAAACAAGCGCGTGAGACGTGCGCTGTACTGGACTCAAAGAATAAATGTATGTAATTTGAATTATATTATCACTTTGGTCAATTTGGCGACAATTTTGTTTTATTTACCGCGTTTGCATCTACATAACTCAGTAATTATAGCAACGTATAAGAATAACACAATTATATTGACAATATGGGCATGTTTTGTCTATATAATAAACAATTTAACACATATTGTTCGATAATGTATAGTTTAAAATTTTCATTACTTTCTTATATAATGTTAGTGAGCACCGAAGGTGGTATATAGTGGTTAAAGTTCCAGGTATGTTGCTGATCATAAATCCCTTCCCATTCGATATACTATTAGTATTCACATATCTAATGTACACGTAACATAATACAGTAGATGGTGTGCGTGTCGTAGTTACAAATGTTTTTGTAAAAGCATTTCTGTAATGTACACACCTACTTACAATTTTACATTTCTTTAATTAATTTTAAAAAAACGCGTGCGGAGCCGCGGGGGACAGCTAGTTTACAATATATTTACAATACACAATAGAGGTAATTAATATATACGTATTAACGTGTGAAGTAAAAACCTTGTAGCACTCATTATGATCGAGTTCCGACCACTGGACGAATAAAAGTCTAAAAGTAAACACGTCACCTTGCAAAGTACACTACATATCTTTATTGTAAGATACAGAAAATTCAATAACGTAATGTAAGAGACGCTAAACCATCGTCCTATCATTTATTTTATCGATCGATATGAATAAAATATAATCTGTAAGTCGACCGGCGGTAGTTACAAGCTTACATGAGGTATTTTTAGCTGTGAAGACAAGGTATCGTGAGTAATATTTAATATAGCAATGTTTTGTGAGCCTCGCGTGTCTATGCTTTCAAATGTAGTGGTTTTAACGAATATCAAAATGAAATTATCTAGCTATACTAATGTTGTAAAGCACAAGATATTGTTTATTTCAATAGACTATACTTTGGAACTACCAGACACGTTCTTGAAAAATACTTTAAGCGTTTTATATTGTATTATTTAGGAAGATCTATCTGTCTATATAAGGTTATCTCACATGACGCTATGACCCATAGGAACAGACCAATTATTTTATAAAGTATAGGTCAAATAATAACATAAATTAGAACGAAGCTACAGCACAAAATCAAAAACACTTTATTCAGTTTAGGCCCTAAAAGAAGGCGCTTTAAATGTCAAAACTACCATCGGTTCGGAAAACCGTTCAGTTATCGTGAAAAATCGGGAAGAAACTCGATTAGGGGTTATCTTTTTTAAATTACATATATAAAATATATTAACATCACAATGGTTTTAGCGGATGCACAGAGAGATGTCAATTCCAGACGTCACCATCGTTCACATATTGATCCACCTTATAATATAGCCTTTTGAAACCGAAACCCGCTTGACATAGCGCATAAATTTACAGTACATTTACAGTACATTAAAAATATGCTTTGGGACTTTGTTGTAAAACCTAACACTGTTACCTAAAACCTTGTTACTGGTCTTACAGAGTCTAAAACATGGGAAGGCTAGTTTGTCACAGTTTGTAGTATTAAAATCATGTCGATTTTTTACGTAATCGAACTTTTCAAAGTTTTTGCGGACATACAAATAATGTATTGGGAGATCAGAGCTAAGGTACCGGTATTTTTGTGAGATGGCCGTATAGTGTGGCAGTTAAACGAGAGTCAAAGGGCGAGACACGGTCTTATTACAAAAACAAGAACGAACACGCGTGTAACACAAGTTTTTCTAAACAGTGTCTAAAATTTTACATCTTATTAAACTATATTAACTATTACATCATATAGTAGTAGTTACGATTTACCTGTGAATCTCTAATTTAATTTAATTGTTAAATTCATGTAAGTCTTCCAAATTAATTATACCCACGAAGTCCATGATTTACTATGAAACGTCTTTTGTCGGTAAATAAAAATACAACTTTTAAAAGTATTTTTTTTAATTTAAAATTTATCACAATAATAAAATAAAAACTGTCTACTGAGACAAGATTTAGACAATCTTTAAAAATAAACAGTGTATGTTACTAAGCAAGGGTAAGACACTGTTTTGTGATAAAACTTATTTTAAACATGTGTTCAACACATATTTATTATATAACACAATTTTCTATGATACCCTTTTCATACTTATACATTTCTGTTAGTCCGTATAAAACACAATATACTATACATATGTCTGTGAGTCTAGAAAACATTGTCCCTAATATGATGTACAAAGGTATCCTTTGTACCCTTCATAATTTTCAACCTGTACGAAGTATAACCGATTTCTTTGTGATACGCTAAATTAAATCCACATAAGGAAAGGGCATTCTTTTGTTTTGTCTGTTACACCGTTGCAATTCATGAAACCATTCGAACTGTATTCTCACTCGCCTTTACAACACACGGACTGTCAATAATTCTAAGTAATGAATCAAGAATTTAAGCTTATTACTATTAGAGATCGGCTTGAAATGTTGATACCTACTCGAACTCACTTCGAATATCTAATTTCGCTCGAGTTAATATTCGATCACACTTTCATCGGTGGTTATATCTCTTACCGTGTAAGTAGTGTACAATTCCTCCAATAATAATTATATATTTTAATGTTCTAAGCCAATGTGTACATAATTTACAGTAATATCGGTATCTGCACTGGTTACGAACCGTATCACAGATATCACAATAATACAACGTTATGTAGATACAGAGTGTACGCTTTCTGTTGTAATAAACGAAGTGGACTGGTAGTTTTTGGCGGGATCTTGGAATGCCATGTAGTGGTATTTATATTTTAGCCATAATCTTGTGTTATTTGGTTCTATATTGTGTAATGTTGGTGGTGCTTTACGTAATATAGTGCGGTTATTGTGCACAAGTGAAGTGGATCGGAAATAATACCACGGAGCATGGATTCTGACTTGCCACAAAAACTCTCTGAAAGTTCTAACAAGATGGGCGCCATCTTGTTAGTTCATTGAAATTATATCAAAAAACTTGTAATATCGATACTCACTTAACAATGGCAGTAATAGTCTACTAGAAGACTCGTTGCCAAAAATAAAATAGAAGAAGAAGAAGTCGACTGATCCTAATACGTGAATCTATAAAAATTACATTTTCATATAATCTGTCTCTAGACTGAACTATCTATCAGCACAAAACTAAATACGCATCGATTTAGACATACACTATGTAATTAAAACTTGGCTTTATTCATTCTAATAAATAATGACAAGGAATGTAAAACTAAAGAGTTATTATTTACTAAAGCCAAGAGACACAAAGTTAGTAGGACGAGAAATAGAAGAAGGGAGGATATCCTATGACTTTACGTTCGTAACTCGATCGCTGTCACATCTTTTAGATTATTTTGTAATTGTAATTCTATAATCACATTTCGATTGGTACTCACACTTTTCCATTTTAGATTAATTGTAAATTATTTTTAAAGTGAGAACTTTTTTAGTTACGTTGAGCGATTTTTGGTAGGACCAAAAAGTTATGGGTTCGCGTCACCGATGACCTCGACATGCTAGTGATGCGTCGCCGACACGCTCTTGACGTTTTGCGCTTGTATCAGACTAGCGACGTACTATGTGCGTATACATGTATGCAACCCATCATAATATATTTGATGAAATAATAAATTGTATAAAAGTGTTATTGTTCGGAGTACCAATAGATGTGAAGACTAGGCTAATGTTAATAATTTCAATTTACCAACTATCAAATGTACATAATTCAGACTTTAATTGGTTTATAAATTCCAAAAAGAACAGTTATTCCATTGTTTTGAGTTTTCACTTCTATCGTCTTTTAATCATCATTCATCACTATCACTTTGCAGTGATAACATAAAAAAATGCCATGCTTTTCGATGTCCTTATTGAATAGTTGCTATAAGTTAAAATACTTCAATTATTTTTGTGACTTGGGAAAAAGAAAGGGGTTTTTTCAACACTACTGGTGAAAAGAAGAACTATAGAAAAACTTTTGAACTCTATGTTTTAATATAAGAAAAGAAAAGATGCGTTTACACTATTGAAACAACGAACTGCGTAGTTTCGATGCTCTTTTTTTCTTTTTTTTTTATCATAGGAGGCAAACGAACAGGTGGGTCACCTGATGTAAGTGATCACCACCGTCCATAGACACTTGCAACACCAGGGGAGTCACAAGTGCGTTGCCAGCCTGTGTGGGGGAGGGGGGAGGAAGGGAAGGGGAAGGGGAAAGTGGAAAGGGAGGGGAGGTGGGTCTCCGGCGCTCTCACTGACCGAACGAAACGCAACAATGCAAGCACTGTTACTTCACGTCGGTTTTCTATGAGAGGGTGGTACTACCCCGGGAGAGCCGACCCATTCATGCTGAAACCAGTAATAGCTTCAACGTGGCTCTACCACCTACAATGGCTCATTAGACACTGGCCGAAACAGGCCGATTTTTCCGGTATTTAAGGTGATGCCGCATCGTTAGATCATTTATGGCATCCCTTAGACATACCCCACCTGCGCTTGTTAATAAAAGTACGTCTGTGTGTCCTATAATAAAAACCCTCGTAATTATTTATTGCGGTTAATCTTTTTATTACTCTTAATCTTCTAACTTATTTTATTGTGATGTCTAATCGTTTTATTGCGGCGTTTAATTACTTTATAATTGTACTAATTCTTTTATTATTCGCATATTCGGTCAAACTCAACACTATAAAATACACTGGGCTTTTACATATTGGTTGATGATTGATTTCTGATCGAAATAATATGCAAAACCTTATCCAGTCCAAACATATTTGAAACTTCAGTGAACCGTCGCATAAATTGTCCTCAAAACTTTTGTTACTTTACTTCTAGGGTTGGCAAGTAACAGACCATGGTAGTTGTATCACTGGGCCGTCATTAAAACAATTTAAAACTGTCTTTACAGTGATGGCTTTATTTAAATATTTTTGGAATTAAATTCCTTAACGCGGCTTACGATAGGAGTTGGCTGAAAAAAATCGTCACATAAGAAAAAAAGTTACATCTTCATGCAATTTTCTCATTCTCATGTATACTATCGAAATTCGAGCAGATGAACCTCGTCCGCTGCCAGTAATATAGCCTCAATACTAAATTTGGAGATCTCATTAAAACTAAGTTTTATTTAGCAGTTTTTATGTGATTTATAATTCACTATTTTATATCTAATTAGCTACCCGTCCTGTTTTCACGAGTGTAGGTACTAACGAAGAAAATAAAACCAAATCTTCCCTTTACAATTCGACCGTGTAATCAAATAAAGTGGGAACTGAACAATTAAACGTCAATCTGTCGATGCCGTCAATTTTTTTTCTACTGTCCCACTTACTCACCTTTTTATATGAAGTTTTAAATACTCAAAATTTTCACTTCTCCGTACATTTTTCTATCATTTTCTTTCATAAAAACCTTGTTCTGATGATTACAAATTTAACAAAAAATAATTAGCCAAATTGTTGCAACCGTTACGAAGCGATGTGTTTACATATATTTAACAATTGATTTTTATTGGTATAAAATCAATATAGTTATTCATATAAAATCAGAATAATAAAGTTTTACATAAGACTAGCGGGCCCGGCGGTTTATCCCGCCTGGATAATAAAAAAAATCTTTAATAAATTATATATCTAGACCTTACCCATGAATCACTTTATGTACTGGTGAAAACCGTATGAAAGTCCGTTCAGTAGTTTTTGAGTTTATCGCAAACAGGCAGACAGACGTGGCAAAGGACTTTGTTTTATAATATGTGAGAATTGATATAGATATTTTTTATTTAATTTGTCTTATATTATGAATGAACGAAACAATTTTATTCTCGAACAAGGAGATATAGTAAAGAGTTTTACAAAATTATAACTTTTTAGCAAGTGGACAGTTAGTGTTCTATGCTACTGTACTGTAGTTATTATCTTTAGCAGTAGGGTAGTAAGCTAGTCCGTTGAAATACACCACAAGGGATAAGCTCGTTTAGAAATGGGCCTTAGATACAAGACACAATTGGCCACACATTGGGTTTATCACCCAAACTATTGTGTAACAATTCTTATCCTGTTGCAGTATACTAATATTATAATTATTCATTATAATATTTACTAGCTTATTCCCGCGGACTTCGTAGGGGAATATAAAATGCCAGAAGTTGAGATTTGGTCACATTTTCTTTATAAAAACACACGTGCGAAACCGGGACGGATAGCCAGTTTTACATAAACTTTACGAGTGAGTTATTCTTTAACTGTGTTGAGCAATATACTTATGAAAAGTATTAAGGATATCTGTACATAAATATATACATAGTCTTGAATCTGTAGTTACAATAGCTATACCTATTTAATGTGATCATATATGTGTGCCTGTTATTTGTTTTACTTATAGGTTCTTTTAATTTTGTATAATGATTGCTTAATATGAGCGACTGAACATCCCTTTATCATCATATGAGCTCCCATCACAAAACCATCGCTGCGGTACTGCTGTACTGCACATATTGGCTGAGTGGGTTTGCCAATTGTTGGACATTTGTTTTTTTTCCTCATTTTTCAAATGTATCAAATTTTTTTTTGTCTAATTTGTTTGTTTAATTGCATGGTTGTTCCAACAAATTATTTCTATCTTTCTTTCTACTTAGAGGTATAAAAAATATCTATACTGTTGATTTCTAACTAAAACAGTTTGTATTTCTTTTACCAATTTTGATTTAGAATACCGTGTTGTATTAAAGTATCAATAAATCTAATTTAAAGCGAACGAATCCGCGATCAAGATCTAGTCTAGTGTATTCTTTACTACGTTTCAAGTGGCCACTTAATTTGCAACTAAACAAGAAAGCCCACAGAGAAATACCTCACAGATTATTTTGAAATATGACTTAAATTTCACAATATTAAATTTAGCAAGAGTTATACTTATAACAATTCAAGAGCAAATGTAGTTCCGACAGGTTGTTTAAATATTCTGGCTGTGTAATAAATCGCCAATGAACAATGATTAAAGTGAAAATTGTGTTATGAAATACCCGAACACCTTCATAGTAAGTAGTAAATTTTTATTATTGGTGTAACCAAGTAAGAAAAACTAATATTAATTAACAAGAATTTTGCAGTTCTGGCTTAACATACGTTAACTTGTATTAGTTGGTTAACTTTTTATTATTTGACTGTACTATTGCCAGCGACTTCGCTTGGCAAAAATGTATTCTTTTCTTATTTTCACAGGAACTACGTAACTTATTTAATGCTAGCTGTGACCGCGACTACGTCCGCGTGAAATTTTAATTGTAAACACAGTGGTTAATTAAATCATAGGGGTGTATTGTGTATTAACACTTTTAAATGATTGTATTTTATTTTTCTTATTGTAATTTCGATTTTACTTTTACAAGCATTTCTCTAATTATTAGTTACCTTTTTCAAATTATGTTATTATAGCTCCTATGAGAAAGCGTAACTCTAGACTATAAGCTAAAAATAAGACTATCAGTAAAATTTTAATCACAATCGATTCAGCCGTTTTGAACATCAGCGAGGATAATGTATTGATTATCATAAGTAATTATCAACTTATCTAAACGAAACTAGCTTTTGCTCATGGCTTGGCTCGCTATAATGTAAATATGACCTACACTCGGAGATAATGCTAGTTTTCTACATTAAAAGCATCTTATATTCTTGACTCTATTCATAACAATATATATGATTTTTTTATGACGATCAGTTAAGTAGTGACAGCGTGAAAGCTTAGCAACAAACAATCACACGTTGTAATTTATAATATTAGCTTGGATATGTTAACAGTAAATCGCAATACTCACGTTTATCCTCAGACGATATTCTTGACTCATACTTGAAAAGACGAAACAAGTTTACACTCATTTTAAACTTTTTTCCCCACCGTTCGTATTTCAAACTTCAGGGTTATTATTTTTATTTTGGCAACAATTCATTACAATTTCTAAGAAAACAATTTTTTTTTACGACTTAACTTTTTCTTTAGTTGTACGCAAACTCTTCGTGTTGGATATCGTCCGAGCGCGGTTAGCAGTCGCGGCGTGCTACTACGTCCGACTACGGCGTAGCACTGGCGTAGCGGGATCGTAGCGTTCGCGTATCCTATTTCTCAAGAGAAGAACCGCACGGTATTTCTCTTTTATATTCAAAACCACAACTGTCAAGTTTATACGTAGCGAGGAGCGTTACAAAGGAAAAAATGAACTTGATATGCCATACTCTTTGCAGTTACCGCTTATTCTCGCGGAATTTTATTCACATAGCCTTTTTTAGTGTGTTTGTAAAATGTCATGAATATTTTTACTTGCTGTAAATGCATTTTAATTTTTTTTAAGTCGAGGCAGTCATGACTGATACCGTCAGATGAGAAAATTAATGGAATAACTGTGTCCTTTGAATGTTTAAATCAGTTATAGTGTGAATTATAGAAATTTCCTAATTCGTAAATTACAATTATTAAACTTAGTCTGATTTTCAAATCTATTGGCACTCGGAGCAATAGTTTTGATACAAATTATTAATTAATTAAACATATGGTGGGTTACACAAACTCAATACAAAATATCAATATTATATGTACACAGGCCGCTATACTAAGCGTCGCTAGTCTGACACGAGTGTAAGACGTCACGAGCGTGTCGAGGTCATCGGTGACGCGAACCCATAAGTTTTTCGCGTACTAAATAAATGTTACTTACAAAATCGTTCACCGAAAATAAGGAAGTTGACGCTTTTAAAAAAACATGATCATTATCTAATAAGATTTAATTCTTTTTATTTATCTCAAATAATTACTTTTTGTTAGTGTTATAATATTAAAGGGAAACAATCAAATTCGATCGTTTACTTCATTCTTTAATATAAATTCAGTTACTTCATTCTTTAATTTAAATAAAATATTTTTACCACGTCTGATATATCGTTCATTATTATAATACTAGCGGGCCCGGCTGACGTTGTCCCGCCCTGATTACCCCCCCCCCCCGCATCCCCCCTTGTGGGTGGAATTTCGTAAAATCCGTTCTTAGCTGACGTCTACTCGGCGAAAGGAATATTCCTACCATATTTCAAGTCGCTACGCCTTATGGTTCCAGAGATATCGTGATGAGTCAATATATAGGTGGGAATCTCTTATATATATACTAGCGGACCGGGCGGACGTTGTCCTGCCTTGAAAACAAAAAAAATCCTAAAAGTCGATCGCAGCGCCACCTGCCGGGTCCAATTGTGAATCTAAACCATTCTCGAATCTCCACGAACACACACAAAAAATTTCATCAAAATCGGTCCAGTCGTTTAGGAGGAGTTCAGTCACATACACACGCACACAAGAAATATATATATTAAGATAGAGAAGATTTGTTTAAGAAGTCAATAGTAAATTAATAACTTAAGGTTTTTCTTGATTAGGAAATACAAATCACAAAAGTACATACAAACAGAAAGCTTTATAAATTGAATTGTTTAAATTTATGATATTATGTCGGTATTATTAAATGAACATGTACCTATTAAACTGTATGCCCTGAAATAAGCCTGTGATTCATTTGGATTAGTTGAAGGAAATGTATTCAAGACTGATCAATAGGATGTAAACTTTTATTATCCTTACTAATAATTTGAATCCAAATGTTAGTTAATGTTAATTGATTTATAACTTTTTCAAGCCTCAACAACTACACTGATAATCATGAAATTTTGGATGCACTTATTTAGTGGTACAGAGAAGAACATAGAGTACATTACATAAAAAAGTACTGTTCCCGAGGTATAAGTCAAATTTACATTACCCCCAACGAAGCCGCAAGTAACAGCTAGTTCATTATAGAATTAGCTAATATATTCTGGTATATATTGTTGGATAGAATTAACACTTATTCTTTATATTAGAAATATATAATGTAAGGGTAGAGTCTGAAAGTTAGCTAGACCTGGAGACATCAGTTAATGCCTCTCTTTTATAAAATGTATAATCACAGCCAATAAAGCTTATATTAACTTAAAAATGTCATCATGTGTCTGAATACCGCTCAAAGCTTAAATGGCTACCCATTCGGCACTGACGAAACGGCCACATCCAATATCCTCTGTATAACATTCTTAAAAAAAAAAACAAAATAATAAAAAAGAAAAAGAATCTGTACTCGTTCATTAATATTAGTCTTTACCTATGAAATTGCCGTTTTCATTACATAGTATAAAACAAAGTCCCCTACCGCGTCTGTCTGCCTGTCTGTTCGCGATAAACTGAAAAACTACTGAACGGATCTTTATGCGGTTTTCACCAATGGATAAAGTGATTCACGAGGAACGTTTTGATATATAATTTGTCCAGGATTTTTCTATAATCAGAGCGGGACAACGTCTGCCGGGCCCGCTAGTATAAAATTAGTAGTAAAAAAATTAAACGAATTTCTTTCATGTATTTTTTATTTATATTAATCGAAGTAATCACCCATGCAATCAGTGCATCTTTGCCAACGCAGTGGCAGTTTATTGATGCCCTTCTTAAAGAAATCAGCTGGACGGGAGGCAACAAATTCTTCAAAGCCATTTTGTACTGCCTCTCGGGTATTGAATTTTTTTCCCGCCAAGGAGTTATCCAAATTCTGGAAAAAGTAGTAGTCTGTAGGCGCAAGGTCTGGTGAGTAGGGCGAATGACGGAGAACTTCCAACCCCAGTTCTTGCAACTTGGAGACCGTCTGATGTGCAGTATGAAGTCGCGCGTTGTCGTGCAGGTGCAGCGGAGACGAGTGATTGACCAATGCTGGTTGGAGATGTGCCAGCTTCTCCATCATTGTGTTTAGTTCTTCACAGTACACATCTGCAGTAATGCTCACTCCGTTTGGTAAGAAGCTGTAATGAATCATACCGGCGCTAGACCACCAAACAGTGACCATCACTTTTCTAGGGGTAAGTTTTCGTTTAGGGCATTGTTTAGGTGCTGAACCAGGATCCAACCAACTTGCTGAGCGCTTGCGGTTATCAAACAGAATCCATTTTTCATCGCAGGTAACAATGCGGTTCAAAATTCCTTCATTTGTGTGTCTGTTGCACAGTGCAAGGCACGTCTCGACACGTACTTCGCGCTGGCGATCATTGAGTTCGTGGGGCACCCATTTGTCAAGCTTTTTTACCTTGCCAATTTGACGCAAATGGACCAATATTGTTTTGACGCTAACGTCGAAAGCTGCTGCTAATTTAGCCGTAGTTTGTGTATCGTCAGCTTCCACAATCGCCTTTAATTCGTCATTTTCGACCACAGTCTTCGGATGACCGCGAGGTTCATTTTTCAGGTCAAAATTCCCAGAACGGAAGCGATCAAACCAATAACAGGTAGTGCGTTGGTTTGTAGTGTTAGCTCCGTAAACGTTGTTGATGTTGCGTGCCGTTTGTGCCGCGTTGCTGCCACGACGGTACTCATATTCCATAATTACTCGAATTTTTAACGTATCCATGATGACAAAAAAGATTGAAATGCGATGAAAATGTAACACTAATCAATAAACAAATGACTACTTTTGGAAAAAGAATTCCATGTTTTTAAAATAAAATTAATTTGAAATTAGAATTCTTAGCCAAACAAAAACTATTTTGATTTGAAATGGCCAGTACTGCAGAATGGCAATTTCATAGGTAAAGACCTATTATAAAAAATATTGAATTTTTGAAAAAGGTTTTTTTTTTGTTTTGTAACAATTATTGTACTACTTATTATTAAGACATAATGTACAGTTTGTGCCAAAATTTTTACCGCTCTGCAAATATGGATGCCCAGAGATATATCATATAAATATACGTATTATATTATATGTATATATAAATCGAGACAAGGATAAATAATTGCCAATATTAGATTCCTATAAGAATATTTTAACTTTTCTTAATATTAAACTGCTGAATATTTTATGCGTTACCCCGAACTTGCGGATATATTCAGAGCGGTCAAAGAGATTGACAAGGACTATAATATGTTAGTTTTTATTAAATATAGTTGTAATTAAATATAATTGTAAAATATATAAATAACGGTTGTAATAATAAATAAACAAAAAATAAAAAAATAATCGCCATTCCCTCCCTACCTGGAGAATAAATTTAAGATGCTAGGTTCCAGAGATCATCTCGCCGTCTATGCTCTCAACATTTATTCAAATTTCCTATCTGTCACACTAAATTTTATAACAGATCACTTGCGGTTCAAGCTGTACGTCTATGGAGCACGCTCCCTTGTGATATTAGACAAGCAAGATCCTTGACATTATTTTAAAAATATCTACACCGGTATTACCTCTCGCTGTCCCAATAGAACTGTTTTATTCTATTATTTCTATTTTTTGTAATTCTGTATGTGTGTTTATTTTGCCACCCGATATTTTTGAAAATGAAATGTCTCCTAAGGTATGCCTGGAAGAGATCGCTCTAAGCGATAAGGCTGCCTAACTGAACATATATTGTAAACTGATGTCTAGTTTTGTATATTTTCAACGTGTGTGCAATAAAAAATTTATTATTATTATTAACTAAGATTTATTATTTTGGTTATTTTTGTAATAATACCGTTCAAATCAAACTCTTATATAAGCCCTACCATAAGATGTATCACTTCAATAAAACGTCTCTACGGTCTGCATTTGTGTGCAAATTACTCAAAAATTATTTGATAGATTTTAATCTTTATTTTTGTTGACGTCATAACGTCTTATAATTCGATGAACGCCAGCTCACGAAAAAGCATGACTCATTGTCACGTTCCGCCTGAGCCGAGCGTGCAAACGAGAGCGCGGAACATGCGATAGAGAGGTGCTATCGGTCTAAGCGTTCGGCTTGTGAGCCATCTATCTATATCTACACTATAATAAAACTGGAACAAAGCCAAATCTGTACATTAAATATTTAAAAAAAAATTTGATCGAGGTAAACTTTGTCATCGATATAGGAGCCAAAGATAATCCTTTTACAATTTTTGTCTGTCTGTCTGTCCCTGTGAACATGTATCACTCTGAAAGTATTATACCGATTTTGACGAAACTTGACACGGTGATAACTAATATTACAAGGTTACATCTAGGATACTTTTGGTCCCATAAAACGCAAGCGAAATGCTTGACGGATTTTGGTAAATTTTCTTTGTACTATATATAGCAGACAGATTAGCTAAAAATTTAAGCTATATTTCATATCCCTATGCAACTTAAAAAAAGAAATAACAAAAAAGATTACCCTCGGGTTCCGAACCGACGCCCCCATCGGTGTGTATAATGTACAGTAAGTTATAATTGCGCTACGGCAACATGACGTTTCTACGCGTAATTATCAATCAGTTGTAATTACAAGCATAAAATCTAATAAGTAGGCTAAAAAGCATATTCATTCTATCGATTTTCAAACCATAACGATATCAAAGTAAGTTCACTTCAACAAAACTGTGTCGACAAAATTGAAAAAAAAAGAAACAGTATCAATATGTTGTTACATTTTCATTATATAAAAATGTTTCCTTACATATATAAGCTACTCAAAAGCTATTTTTTATTCATAAATTGAATAATGTAAAAAATTGAAATGCATATTTCTGACATTTATCTTCATATTTCATTTTTCTGACATATAATTTCTATATGTCAGGACATATAATCTCTATGGTGGACAGCGCGGCGGCTGCCAAAAATAAGTTAACAACTGATGTTTAGTTTCAAAAATGTAACTAGAGATGGTGTTGATAAAGAATGCGTAGTCCCTGAATCACGGTGTCAAGATTTTATTCGAAAACATAAGGCTACACAATAATCGAATTGATATGTAGCTAAAATAGGTAAACCTCTGTTTTATGTGGATAATTGATTTTTGTTGAATCTTGGAATCGTTTAGGTTTTTCAGGGTTGTGAATACCCGACTAGACAACCTTATTTGGGTATTTAAATCGTATCGATAGGTGATTTGCTGTTAATTATTTCACGTTTTTGAAATACCTTCTAGAAAGAGGTCAAATCTTTCCCAGTACTCAAAAAGCGCTAAAAGGTCAAAACGCGTTCGTTCACAAGAAACAAATGATGAAAGACAAACAAGGCTAGTGTCTGGACGACATCACTATTACGAGTCTCTCGCATCAGAAACATCTGTTCAGCGTGAGCTCTGTTTGAATGTGGATCGTGGGCGTCATACCCATTTACGTTTATCAGAAACGTTCATGTAACGTGAGATACGTCTAACTGCTGACAGTCAACGTCATGCTGAATCTCTTGCATCAGAAACTTTAACACAACGTCAAGCACGTTTAAGTGCTGATAGTCAGCGCCACACCGCGTCTCGCGAGTCTGTGTCATTTACGCAGCATGAAGCGCGTTTGACTGCTGACAGGGAGCGCCATACCATGTCTCGCGAATCAGAGACTTTTACGCAGCGTGAAGCGCGCTTGACTGCAGACAGTGAGCGCCATGCCATGTTTCGCGAGTCAGAGACCTTTACGCAGCTTGAAGCGCGTTTGACTGCTGACAGTGAACAACATGCCATGTCTCGCCAATCAGAGACTTTTACGCAGCGTGAAGCGCGCTTGACTGCTGACAGTGAGCGCCACACCGCGTCTCGCGAGTCTGTGTCTTTTACGCAGCATGAAGCGCGTTTGACTGCTGACAGGGAGCGCCATACCATGTCTCGCGAATCAGAGACCTTTACGCAGCGTAAAGCGCGCTTGATTGCTGATAGTGAGCGCAACGTCACGTCTCGCAATTCAGAGACCTTTACGCAGCTTGAAGCGCGTTTGACTGCTGACAGTGAACATCATGCCATGTCTCGCCAATCAGAGACTTTTACGCAGCGTGAAGCGCGCTTGACTGCTGACAGTGAGCACCATACCATGTCTCGCGAGTCAGAGACCATTACGCAGCATGAAGCGCATTTGACTGCTGACAGTGAGCGCCATGCCATGTCTCGCGAGTCAGAGACCTTTACGCAGCGTGAAGCGCGTTTGACTGCAGACAGTTAGCGCCATGCCATGTTTCGCGAGTCAGAGACCTTTACGCAGCTTGAAGCGCGTTTGACTGCTGACAGTGAACAACATGCCATGTCTCGCCAATCAGAGACTTTTACACAGCGTGAAGCGCGCTTGACTGCTGACAGCGAGCGCCACACCGCGTCTCGCGAGTCTGTGTCATTTACGCAGCATGAAGCGCGTTTGACTGCTGATAGGGAGCGCCATGCCATGTCTCGCGAATCAGAGACCTTTACGCAGCGTAAAGCGCGCTTGATTGCTGATAGTGAGCGTCACGTCACGTCTCGCAATTCCGAGACCTTTATGCAGCTTGAAGCGCGTTTGACTGCTGACAGTAAACACCATGCCATGTCTCGCCAATCAGAGACTTTTACGCAGCGTGAAGCGCGCTTGACTGCTGACAGTGAGCGCCATACCATGTCTCACGAGTCAGAGACCATTACGCAGCATGAAGCACGTTTGACTACTGACAGTGAGCGCCATGCCATGTCTCGCGAGTCAGCGACCTTTACGCAGCATGAAGCGCGTTTGGAATCAGCTAAAGCCTATTATGACCATACACGTCAAGATCGCGCTATTCTTCAATTTACTGAGAGAGACGATTTCTGAAATTAGACAGACGGAGACACTAGAAAAGCGTGACTCTCGCTTGAACGAAGATCGACTTCGACAATATTTAGGTCGAATATTAATCTGTTCTGACGAGTCATCCGAAACTCATGAGAACTACTTCTTTGAAGAGCTAACTTGGGTGAATAAAAACAGGAGTGGATTTTCTTACTGCCCCAATATTAATTATTCTGAGTTTGCTGCTATCGGCCAAATGGACCAAGTCTGTGCTAATTGTTAAGCCTTAAAATGGAGAAAAGAGCCTAATGAACTATGCTGCTCAGGTGGCAAGATTCGTTTAGATATTTTCCAAGAACCTTCAGAGCCTTTAAAATCGCTTTTAAACGGAGAACATCCCCACTCCAAACATTTTTTGGAATGTATCCGTTCTTACAATGGTGCTTTCCAGATGACTTCTTTTGGTGCAAATCAAATTGTAGAAGGATGGATCATTCATTCTCACTTTTAAAGTTTAGGGTCAAGTCTACCATTTGATCGGATTTTTATTACCTGAACTTGAACCTAAATTTCTACAAATATACTTTGTCTCCGATTATTGTGAACAAGATGCTAATAGAAATCGAAACTTTCAAAATCTTAACGCCCGCGTAATAGCTGAATTGCAAAACATGTTGCATGAAGTAAATACATTAATAATTTTAAAGCTGTCCTGCAGTCTATTCCTCAAGATCATAATAACGATTTCAAATTTGTAATCAGTGCTGACACACGACCCGCTGCAGAGCATCGAAGTCGTTACAACGCTCCTACCACGACTGAAGTTGCTGTTGTCCTGGTTGATCAGGAGTATGATAGGCGTCATATAATATTAACAAGCCGTGACGACCGTTTGCAACGCATAAGCGAAACACATCGAGCTTACGATGCCCTTCAATATCCCCTTATTTACTACCGTGGCGAGGATGGTTACAATTTTGGCCTCTACCATATCGACCCTACAACTGAAGTACCTAATTACAACAAAAAAGTTTCAGCATTTTTACTCATACCTGCTTCAAATAAGATGCGATCATTTCTCCTTTTTACAATGTTTTCGTGGTTTATTTAACCAGTTCGTGGTTGACATGTACGCTAAAATTGAAAAGGTGCGTTTAGTGTTAATTAGTACAAATCAAAGAAGATTACGCGTAGAAAGTTATGTAGATCTGCAAGATGCTATGCAGCAAGACAATAACGTTGAAGATTTAGGTCGATTGGTCATTTTGCCATCAATATTTACGGGTGGACCGCAACATATTCAGGAGCAGACCCAAGATGCTTTCGTATACGTAAGAAAGTATGGGCGACCAGATCTGTTTATTACATTTACAATTAATCCAAAATGGACAGAAATCACTGAAGAACTTTTTCTAGCTAGAGTATTTCATATAAAACTGAAACGAATGATGAATCTACTTACTAAGGAAAATATATTCGGCATGTCACTCTGTCATATGTATAGTGTTGAACGCACACATCTTACTGTGGCTACAAGAAAAGATACGTCCTAATGATATCGATAACATAATAAGTGCGGAGTTCCCCGATTCTAACGGGGATCCGATATTGTTTGACATCGTTAAGACACACATGGTACACGGTCCTTGCGGTGCACTCAATACTAATTCACCTTGCATGAGTGATGGACGCTGTACAAAAAGATATCCAAGAACGCAAGTCAATGAAACGGTAACAGGCGAAGGCGAATATCCATTGTGTCAACGTAGGTTACCGCAGCAAGGTGGATTTAGCGCTGAAATAAGATTGCGTGGTCACCAGGTCATTGTAGATAATAGCTGGGTGGTGCCTTACTCTCCAGTACTGTCAAAAACTTTTCGAGCTCACATAAATGTAGAAGTATGCAATAGTGTCAATTCTATTAAGTACATATGCAAATATGTTAATAAAGGTAGCGACCAAGCTACATTTACATTAAGGAACAGTGATCGGGATGAAGTGTCACGATTTCAATCTTGACGATACATAAGCTCATCAGAAGCAATTTGGCGCACATTTCGTTTTCCGATATATGAAAGGTACCTTCCAGTTATGCATCTTGACGTTCACTTAGACAGCGGGCAAAGGGTATATTTTGACCCAGAAAATGTTAGGGAGCGATTAGAAAGCCCTAGGCAAACAAGTTTACTGGCATTTTTCCGGTTATGTGAAACAGATGACTTTGCTCAAACGTTAACTTATGAAGAAGTACCTGCGAACTATACATATGACAAACAACGGGGTATTTTTAATTGCTGGAGAAGAGGCACTGCAGTAGAAGGCGTTTCAGGGGTTTTCAAAGAGCATGTCCTGGGGAGAGTTTACACGGTGCCCCACTTCGTTTAGTTCACTACGGAGAGTCGATGATGTGGAACATCCCACATTTCAAGCCGCTTGCCGAGCGCGACACTTGCTGGATGATGACCAACACTGGAACGATACACTTGCTGAGGCTTGCGTAAGTGATAGTCCATTTCCTTTACGCCATTGATTTTCAGTGATGTTGGTGTTCTGTCCAATGTTCCACAATTTTGGCAAAAATGCCGAGAAGCTTTGGCAGAGGATTTTTTAAGAGTGGAACTGCGACGTGATTTGTTTCTAAACCTTTGTTTGCGTGCTATTGAGGACACAGTTCTATCCATCGGTGGAAATCCTCTTGCAAGCTATGGTTTGCCCGAACCCGCGTCAAACGCAAACAGGGCGCAACGTGGCAACAGAGAGTATAACTTAGAAACAAGCCATAACTCAGTGGAAATTATAGAAACGCTACAAGATTGTGTGCCTGACTTGACAGACAAACAGCGGTGCATCTTGCATCGAGTATCCGAAAGCACGATGAATAGCTTAGGAGAAATAGTTTTCTTGGACGCTCCCGGTGGCACTGGAAAAACCTTTCTAACCAAAGTGGTACTGGCTCAAACACGAAGCCAAGGCAAAATTGCATTAACTGTGGCATCGTCAGGTATAGCAGCCACATTATTACCTGGAGGAAGAACTGCATATGCTACTTTTAAAATACCCATACAGTTAGACATCACTGAGACACCAGTTTCTGATATTTCTAGAAACAGTGACAAAGCACGCGTTCTGCGAGGCTGTTGTCTAAGTGTATGGGATGAGTGTACAATAGCACATCGCAAGGCAGTAGAGGCGGTTAATAGGACCCTACAGGATATACGGCAAAATAGCAGACCTATGGGTGGCGTAACGGTGCTATTTTGCGAAGATTTTAGATAGACGCTGCCTGTAGTACGACGAGGGACAAGAGCTGACGAATTTAGAGCCTGTCTCAAGCGTTCAAGTCTCTGGCCCAGTATAATACGTCTGCATTTGACTACAAACATGCGTGCAATAAGAGGGGGTAATCCAAGTGCACAAGAATTTTCCAATTGATTACTTGAAATTGGTGAAGGTAGGTTTCCAAAAGAAGAAGAAAAAGTTAGACTGCCACCCACTTTGTGCAAAACGATTTCTTCTGAAGACGAACCGATTCAATCCGTTTACGGTAACGTAGAAAGAATGACAATTTGAGAAACTTCATGGCTCTGTGAACGAGCAATTTCAACGACACGGAATGATCGAGCTGCTGCCATTAATAGTAGTATGTTAACCCAAGTTGAGGACGAAAATGTGCAGTATAAATCAATTAACAAGGCTATAGATCAGGAGGGGGCCACCACCTACCCTGTTGAGTTTTTAAATTCATTGTCTGCACCTGGGCTTCCATCGCACATTATAAATTTAAAGATTGGTGTGCCTATAATACTACTCCGAAACTTGAGCCCACCCAAGCTATGCAATGGCACCCGGCTTAAAGTAACGGCACTGCAACGAAATGTAATAGAGGTACAAGTTTTAACGGGGAGTGGGACTGGGGAATACATATTTATTCCTCGGATTCCGCTCATACCCAATAATATTCCTTTCTGCTTCAAGCGTGTGCAATTTCCTATCAGCGTCTGCTTCAGTATGACCATTAATAAAGCACAAGGACAGACACTGCGAACCGCGGGCGTGGATCTCACTACCGGCTGCTTTAGTCACGGTCAGCTGTACATAGCATTATCTAGAGTGAGCAATCCCGCCAGTATTTTTGTATACGCCCCAGGAAACTTAACTAGTAACATCGTATACACAGAAGCGTTGTAAACGTAATCAAAATTTAGTTTAAGTTCTGTGTTATACTGGATTATTTATGCCTTTGACACATGAACAATTCGATTCGTCGCGAAAGATGTCACAGATATACAGGAATAAAATCTATAACCAAAATATTAATTACTGTTACAAAAAAGTCCGCGACACCATATATCTAAGTTTAATACCTCAGCTAAAAAGGTGGTTTCTATGGCAAAAGTAAAATAGATTTGACAACATTAAATTTGGATGCAGATTTCGCGTATACTTTACAAATTCTTATTAAACAAACAACTAGATCAAAATGGAAATTTAATGTAGATAAAGTTTAGTTTTGATAAAGTTAGTCTGAAGCTAAAGCGAAATATAAATAATAAGGCATCATAATTATTGTGTTGTTACTGCCGCTGCCTTTACGCGAAAAATGAACGGGCGTGGAGTGGAGTGGCACTGGAGCAATCCAAGGGGTATTGGAAAGACATTTATAGGATATATGTGTTAGTTTTTATCTTAGTTGGACCCGGTAGGTGATGATGCGTACGGGTTCTAGGCTTATTTAAAAAAATATTTCTCACATACCATCATATGTTTGAGTGAGTGCCTCGATAGTTTGGATTCACAATTAGAAACGATAGGTGTGGCGGCAATCGGGTTTCAGGTTTATTAAAAATATTTCGCGTTTAAAAATACAATTGAAACCGGTGATAACCGATTTGGTGCAGACGAAGTTGCACGGGTCAGCCAGTATAGAATAATTCAATTCAATTCATAAAAGTATTCAAATTTTTTATGACGTTACAGACAAACATTTTTTTTTGTTTTACTTCTTTGACACTTCATCGTTGACTAAAAAAAGATTGTCACGATAGCTTAATGCCATATAAGGTTATTAAACATTTAAGAAACTGCATTATTTAAAAGTACTACGCGTTCATCATGTATGTTTTCTTGCCGTGAAGAAATGGGGCAAGCGGTGTGGTGCTTATGTTTTCTTCACTATACATAAAATATACTGTTAAGAAAATAAACAAATCAGACGCAGACACGGGTATTAGCTAGTAACAAATATAGGTTTAGAATTGCTAGTTCCGTCGTACTTCAGTATTGTAGTTAAACATAGATTTATCGATTGGTAGCTAACTTAGCGATTCATTGCAAACTTAATGGTAACTTACTGGATAATCTGCGCAACGGCTTATTTAAACTTTGGAGGCTTGATTAATTAAGCCTGCTTCTGCCAACCATAATTTAAACTTAACCAGTTAAGATTATTAAACTGGGGAATACCATTGTATTGTATTGTACAATACAAAGCCTTTTTTATAAGTTCCTTTATAAGCCATTGTATTTAAGTTCTATTATTTAGTACATATTTGCGAGTTTATATAGTATTTTCGATATAACAATGACTGTTCTGTTCTCTTAAATATGTTTATTCAAGTAAAATAAATCATTATCATAAAAAATTAATCATGTAATTAGTTAACACCTACGCGATTGACAATTAATTATTTAGGGCAGCATTATCTTGCTATTCATTATCAATTATTATTATTGACTATAACGACGGTCGGCTGGTGCTATCGTAATGTGCGAACAAGAAAATATAATGCAACAACCGATACGTGTGAAAGGGAGAGCAAACCACGTCACACACTCAGATGAACAAATATTGGTTTCATTATCGTTCTACTGTTAGAAATTGAAATATGATACAGAATAGTAATTCGATTAAAAGAAAATAACTGACAATCAGACGTATGGAATCATCAGTATTCTGATACGAAAATAAAGCCTTGCCTTGCCTTGTAAAGCAATCTGAATATATATAAATAAGTCCAAAACGAGAGTTTTTCACAGGATCTTGGAATGTCATATAGTGGTTTTTATATTTTATTAATAACTAGCGGGACCGGCAGACGTTGTCCCGCCCTGATTATAAAAAAATCCTAGACAAATTATATACTAAAACCTTGCTCAAGAATCACTTTATCCATTGTTGAAAACCGCATAAAAATCCGGTCAGTAGTTTTTGAGTTTATCGCGAACAGACAGACAGACAGACGCGGTAGGGGACTTTGTTTTATACTATGTAATGATTCATAATTTTGTATTATTCGGCTATTGGTGATATTGGTGGTGTTTTACGTAATATAGTGCGGTTATTGTGCACAAGTGAAGTGGATCGGAAATAATACCACGGAACATGGATTCTGATTTGCCACACAAATGGGGTTGCGGGTAGATTGCAATTTGCTTACGTTTAAGAATTATACGGTCACAACGTGCGCTGCAAAGAAATACCAACCGCTCTAACGCTATAAAGCTATTCAAGGCTATCGCATTTCTTATTCGTTCATGATTACCCATATTTTAGAATTTACTATGATTAATGACCCTCTTTCGAGTACATACCGCGTATTATTCGTAAAATCACATACTGTACCCAGTATTCATCTATATATATATACACTAGCGGGCCCGGCAGACGTTGTCCCGCCCTGATTATAAAAAAATCCTAGACAAATTATATACCAAAACGTTCCTCGTAAATCACTTTATCCACTGGTGAAAACCGCATAAAGATCCGTTCAGTAGTTTTTGAGTTTATCGCGAACAGACAGACAGACAGACGCGGTAGGGGACTTTGTTTTATACTATGTAATGATATAATAAGAATGTAAATCTAACCTGCCAGTACTTTGTTGCAGGTGTCTTCGAATAAGTAATAAAATACATTTCAATCATGTTTAGAAGTCTCTGTCTGTTTGCGTGTGTATTCATCACTGCTAAAGTATTACGTTCACGACCTGACCAAGAAAATCATAAGACATATCTTGGAGTAACATTTAAATAGTCTTTGTTTTATTAAAATCGGTCCACTCTATCAAAAGTTATTGTAATTGCTTTCAATTTTTTTTTCATGTTATTTCCTTTGTACATCAAATATATTGTTAGAAAATAATAAACAGCACAGACGAAGTTGCGGGTATCAGTTAGTATATAATACGTTTATATATTAACGAAATATATTGGGTATGTTTAGTCTTGAATATATTAATACCGTGGGTCATCAGTAAAAAAAACTAGTACAGACAAAAACAAAATTTGAACAAGTTCAGTGTTACAGAGAAAACAATTTCTACAATAATATTATGTACTTAATCCTTAGATTATGATTATAACATTCTTGTAGATTAATTTCTTTTGTCGCTCCGTTTGTTTGTTTCGACATTCAGACTACAACTTTCATAAGGCACACTGTGCCTCACTACTATATCTGATAAGAACAAGGAGTGGCAGTCTCTAGAAAGCGATTAAAATTTGTTATTTTATTTTTTTATAACTTGTTTATTGAATACCGGTGTGATAAAACTTAAATACGTGTGTGTTCCGTGCATCCATGAGTCACAACGTTGCCTTATCTATAAAGATGACTTTATTCTCAATCTCTATAGAGAATTCTAAACTGTTTCGAATATCTTTTCGGTGCTAGGAAATAGTCCATCTTTTGTACTAATTGTAACAATTTTGTTGAATAATAAAACCTATACTAATATTATAAAGTGGTGAAATTTGTGAGTTTGGATGTTCGGTGTAATCTCCGGTAATAGTGACCCAATTCTGAAATTTCTTTCACTGTTAGATATAATTATTATGTATACTATTTTCAACAGTTAATCACAATAAATGTAATAGAACTTGTTACAAAATTCTATAACATGGTGGGCGCTGCCTGAACGGTTTGAAATAAAAGAATAAAATCTACAGCAAAAATATTCATTACTTTTAGCTTTACAAAATAGTCCTGGACACTATATATCTAAGTTTAATATCTCAGGTAAAAACTTGGTTTTTACGTTATAAGTAAAATAAATTTTACAAGATTTCATGGAGATAAAGTTGACTTTTTACGACATGTTAATTGATGGAGTTGGTTGATTATACGAAATGAAAACAATTAAAATTATTGCGTTGTCGTTGCCTTTGGCCGTACAAAATTGGTAAGTGTAGGGGAGTAATTGGGTTTTAGGGTTCTTTTTTTAATTTTTCACGCTTGAGTATACACTTGAAATCGGTGATAACCGATTTGGCGCAGGCAAAGTAGCACGGGTCAGCTAGTTAATAGAATTCAGTTAAATCATACGAAGCCTTTGAGACTTGAAAGTCTTTGATTAATTATGTTCGGTTAAGTTAATCACCGTTGTATCCGGACTTAATATTTTATGTTAGAGTATACATACACGTTTAAATTAACTACGTAACCGATAACTATAAATATTTACTGTTTACATACATTCTAGATGAACCTGAACGGTGAAAATAACTTATTTTAATGTGTAGGTACTATCAAACGCTCTAGTTTTTTTTTACAAAACAATAATTCAGAAAGAAAATTCATATAAATAAAATGATATAAGTATACCTTTGTTTGCGCAACACGCGACCACTTACCCGATTTCTGAAAATACAATCATGTTACAAGTAAATTGTAAAAAACTTTAGACATATTGTTATTAAACAAAAACGTTCGACTAAAACGAATACGATACCCTATTTAAAACTTGATTTTTTTAACAAAACTGTACAATATGAACCTTATCCTTTACCATTAAAACCAGTTCTGCTTTAATTTTTTTGACGCACATTTGTCATTTATTAAGTAAATGTGATGAGATACTTTGAGGTACTTTACAAGTAAATGTCATAAATACGATCATTACTAAGCAGGAATTATTTATTGACAACATTAACATGTTAATATTCAAGATTTATCCCTGACGATCTTACATCGGAGAGTCTTGCATATGTGAATAATAATTCTGTTAAAACAGATACAGAGTGCAGCTGCTTTATTATTTTTATAATATTCTATTTAGGTTGCAATGTTTGTTAGTTTATTTAAATCGAATCAATCATTCTAGCTGATTCAGAAGTTATTCTTTTACACCTATGAGTTTGAAATTTTGCATGTTTGTTCAACCCTAATGAAAATACACGAAATTGTAATAAAAATGAAAATGCGAATTTCAAAATGGCCGCCATATACATTTAAAATAATGCGATTAAACTTTTAAGGGCATTTATATATTTTATAAAATTATTCTTTAAATATGAATTTATTAAACACATTGTTTTAAACTCAACTGTGTTCAAAAGGATAAAATAACCCTTATATTTTAACGCTGATAACGTGTAGGAACACCATTCTCATTTTTATATAATAGTAACCTTTTTACTTCAAACGTTCTTCTTCTTTTTCTTGTATTGGCTCCGCAGAAGCATTTGCCAGTGTCAATGTTTTGTTTCAATTTCAATGTTCCAACAAGATGGTGGCTCTCTCGTTAGAACTTTCCAGGGAGTTTTTGTGGCATCTTAGAATTAATGATCCATGGTATTATTTTCCATTCCATCACTTATGCACAATAACCGATCTGTATTACGTAAAACACCACCAAATTTACAAAATATGGAGTCAAGTATTACAAGATTATGAATAAAATATAAAATCCACTACATGACAGACCAAAATCCCGCCAAAAACTCAACTCCAAATGTTGTAAAATATATTAGAAATATGTCGAATAGAACGCACGGGGTGTGTATTGTCATGACCTCATCTGTCATTCTTAATATATATAATTTATGTATAGACGATTAATGTTTTCCTAAAACGTCATTCATTTTTTTTTAAACACCCTGTACCGCTGCAGAAAAGAACATCAGGTTTTTTTTCGGTCGGAACATACAAAATCGTGTGCGCTCCGTAGTACGTAGTAAATACGTATATTCAGGTATTCATATCTGAATTCTCTGAACCAGAATCTTACAAGAAAATCTAGTATGTGCGCCCGGCCTTAAATCTTATCCAATTCAGTACTATTAAAGGTAACAGGTGTCACTGCGGTCAAAGTAAATTGTTCCGCGACCGAATTGTGCTCATTTGAGAACTTTGGTTAAACATATTCTATTTCAGTCCGTTCATAAAACAATAATTAATTTATAAAATTACTGTATTATTCGTCTGTTATATTCGTCATTTAATTGTGTACTTGGGAGTCTCTTTTGGCTTTGATTTATTCATTCGAACTCATGTATTTTTAATTATATCATATGTAGTAAAAGTTAATTATTATAACAGTACTTAGACGATTAAAATGGAGATGACATATAAGGATATATAAATATGGACAGGGCATATTATAAGAAATGAAAAAAGAAATGGACTAAAGTGAGGTAGACAGAATAAAAGAAAGGGGACAAGATATTAAAAAAGTATCTCGCCCATCTGAGACCTAAAATGCAATAGATAGGGAAATAGAGGTATTTGTCGAAAGGCAAGCTGTAACAAAGACAAGTTGATGCCTATAATAAACTACACAAATATATTGAAGAGAAACTTCTAATGCGACTTACAACAAGGTTGCGTTAAACGTCTAACGCTACCATGGAGGGGGTATGAAAGCACTGTTGCGTTAAACGTTCAACGCTCCTGGAGAGGGGGAATAGAAAGAGACAGAGCGAGAAAAATAATCAAACATTTCGTATCTTACTTTAGTTATCATAATTCCATTGTAAATGTTATAGATTTGGATATTTCTCCACTCGAAAATGATAAAAGATGCGATCAATTGTGAATTGTAAGCAATGTTAATAAAGTTTGTCTTAAAGAAACAATATGATTTCACTAAAAATCAATTACTGCCCTTTCCTATTTTCATTTCCACATTACAAAGTTTCATTTCTTCCGCGCGGAGGGACTCCACGTACTATTTTTTTTTTTATAATTAAGTTCTGAATCATTATATTTGCTGTAATAACTACTTATTCTATTTTTAATTTATGTAGAAAAACAATATAACTTTTCTCATCAAAGTTTTAGTAAATATAAAATCATTCATCGCGCAAAACATACTGAGATACTTAAGGTAGTTCTTTATTGCAAGTCCCGTGTTGTCTAGACGCGAAACGAACATCAGGAAGAGGACTTTAAATGGAATATGAATTTGTCACCCACAGGAAAATTATATGCAATTTAACTTAATTACGTGCAAAGTATACTCGATATCTCTGAATGTAATGAAACATTAATCATATAACTCCTGTAAACAAATAAAAATTATATATTAATGAAACTTATTTATATTCAAAACAGTCGTACCGATTTTGACAACACTTGATAGTAGATAGATGAATTTTCAAATTCTTATTTAGGTCATAAATCATAACGCTTTTATAGAGGTTAAGCAGTAGTGATACATTTTAACAGCGATTGTCTATCTATCTGAAATTGTAATTATAACTATATTATTATTGTATAATAATGTTACTTTTCATTTTTTTTTTATATATATCATAGGAGGCAAACGAACAGGTGGGTCACCTGATGTTGAGTGATCACCACCGTCCATAAACACTTGCAACACCAGAAGAGTAGCAAGTGCGTTGCCACCCTGTGTTTGGGGAGGGGGAGTGGAGATGGGTTATCCGGCGCTCTCACTGTCCGAACGAAACGCAACAATGCAAGCACTGTTACTTCACGTCCGTTATATGTGGGTCTGGTGGTAGTACCCCGGGCGAGCCGACCCATTCATGCTGAAATCAATAATAGCTTCAGTGTGGCTCTACCACCTCCGAAACATTATGTTTTCTAAAGATAATTATAATCGCATGAACGTTAGTGACTGCTGTAGCTAATAACTGCGTTGCAGCCACTAACGCTCACAGCCAGAAACACTTTAAATAATTTAATCTATAGCATTTATACAATAAAAAGTAAATAGTAAATAGTCTTAATATAAAATAATAGGAGAATAACGTAGATCGATCCCTTGCCGCCCCAACAATACGGTCGGATGGTACACCGCGAGGTTTTAGTCCGTGCGAGTCGGGCATAACCCATCCTCTGCCCCGAGAGGGTGGCGTATCAATAAGGGATTTCCCCACGTTAATAAAAAAAAAAGGATAATATAAAAAAGGATTGTGTGGTTTTATGAAACCACGGTAAAAGTGAAACTTTTTTCACACTATAGAGATTTAACTAATAGTCTATACACTACACGGTCAGCTGCTGCGAAATATAGCCGCCGCCATATTGGCCCTGGCTGCTCTGACGAACGCCTTTCACTTTATCCCTACTCCGCGGCCGACCATCATGCGACATGCAACACACAGACGAAAAAGTTTGAGACGATGTAATAAAAGTTTCACTTTAAAAACCAATTGACTAAATGTTGCTAAGCAAGTCTGAGTGAATGTATATGTTGTGTTATATGAATGTCTAGAATTTAAGTGTCGTTAGTATTATACTATCTCTTTGAAAGAAACAATTTTCAGTAAACTATGTAAAAGACAACAATACCGCAATTTCACGCTTTAACTACTCAACCGATCATTGTCAGCATTGCCAGGAATACAGAAAAGGGTGTACGTAACCTTTTATTCACGAAAAAAAAGAACTGTTTTCGAAGGATAAACTAAGTTTATATTAACGCGAGCGTAGTCGCTGGCAAAAGCTAGTATAAAATATCGCCGAATTATTCAACGACCTAATCTTTTTTTTTCGTACTGACTACATTATTGGCCTGACGGGCCTTTACAGCTTCACCGGACTAAGGTGAGCGCTTAAGGCACTTCGCCGCTTGACAACAAGCTGAAGGGTACCAAAGTGGCCGAACCTCGGCTTGCACTGTTCCCTTGGATGCAACACCGCGAATATGTCTAAGCTAAACTAAGCTAGGTATTCATACATATAAGAATTCGTGAGACACACATGTGTATGTCACGAATTCAAACGTGTATTTCGTATCTGACAACTAGACTAAACTAACCTAGTTGGAAAATAAGGGAAAAATAGAACCGTTTCACACTTTGCGAAGGGAACAGCCATATCCCTAATCAGGCGTTGGACTGGAATCCCCAAGGTAGGCGGAAACGTGGTCAACCTAGACACACCAGGCGAAGATCTGTGCTCACAGAGTCTATTAAAATCGGGCTTACTTGGAGTGACATCAAGCGTTAAGCCAACGAAAGAACGAGATGGAAAAGAATCGTGTCTGCCCTCTGCCCCGACACTTTGGGGACATAGGATTTCATTAAATAAAGAGACCATAAGTATACCTACCTATATGTATGCGTACGTATGTGGGGGTGATCTGTGCTGTATTGTTCAACTAGTGATTTTAAAATTTTAAGTGTCACAATTTCCTGCGATAATTCTGTACGCATGAGAACTTACCTATAGCAGAAAAATACCGGCCGATTTTCCGCTTCGAATATTAACGCCGGTGTAACAAAAGACGTTAGTTATAGAGCACTAGAATAATTACTGTTTTTATATAATTAACTAACTTAATAAATTATTATCCAGACGATTGTTATTAATGAGGGCCATAAAACTGACACAAATATCGATTTACACACTCGGAAAACAATACCGATGCCAGTTACCTGTCGGAATGAGCTGTATTGAATCTTTTATGATCTAGGTATCGGCCTCAATTCCTAGAAAACATATAAATTTTGTATTATTATTTGTAAGATAAGTGCGCTATAAATGTCCAGTGAAACAGCAAAAGCTTTAGGAATTTCTATCATGTTTTAAAGTAAATCTTACGTTGGAGACTGACGATTTGAGAATTATCGTTTTCTCACTGGGCTATATACGATGATAGTAAATTGTATCCGCTGTTGCTCTCGCGTTAAATTTCTGCTCCGTTCTTTAGCGTCACAGCGTGAAGTTATATAATCTGGCGTCTTCTGAAATAATAGGATTATATGATAGTCCAAGTTCCCAGACACAACTTATTTTTAAATATATGAAACTTTATGTTTTGAGTAATGTTTTATGTACTTAGGATGCTTGCGTACTCACAGAGTTTGAGCCTGGGGACAATATACAGATATCAGGAGAGAAAAGTGACTAAAAAGAAGAGCTACTTTACTTACATTCAAATGGGTTATTTCTATATATGTCTTGTATAATATCATTCTAAAGTAGGATCCAGTATCGCGAGACACTTTCCGAGAGGCACAACTTCTGCGAGACGTTTTAAAGCAGACAAAAAAATGAATAAGCTTTACATATTTTTGAATGCTGGATTTTTTAATATGTTATTCAGATAACTATTACAAAACTATATTTCATCATATCATATCATAGATTGTAAGAGCCAAACATCCCGCCAGATGTGAAAAATAGTCAGATAGTGTTAGTCTGAGCGCAACACCTTAGTCTGTGAGAACAGCTGTTTATATCGACTACAACTTTCTCTTTGTGAGCGTAATAAAACTGTTTGCGGTAGTGAATATCATGGAAGAAACACAATTAGTTTTGTATTATTCTTGCTTTAGTTACTAATATTTCGCTCTTTTTATTACTACTTTAAGATTTAACTTTTTAGCTACGTATTGCGACAATAAAATTCAGCGTTTTTGTCACAGTAACTCGTGGCTGCGGCCAATCAATTCTAGGCAGAAGTGCTAATATCTAGTCTAATATATAAATGTACTTATACATTTATAATAATAAATTACTACTTAATAGAATCTTTATAACAAATAGAAGAATTCTCTATCGAGTTTTCTTAACACTTAATTACTAAATCTTGTAAAACTGTTCCTCGGGCTAATAAAATAAATCAAATCCTAATACATCTGCGTTAATGTAAGTGGAGCAATAAAATGGGATATAAAATCTTATATACGATGCTAATAAAATGTCGACTCTCATTGCCATACGACGCTAGGTTAGTATTAATTGCAACTTTTTTGTAACTGACCATGACAAAGTCACTCCACTTTACCATCAAATGGTGGTAGGCTCTAAGTAAGCTCAAAATAACGGCGACCACAGATAAATCAACCTTGCAAGGCTTAAAAGATAGTAACAATCTACTACCACACCTCTTAATTACTCGACATATACAGGCTACGCAACGCGATACGCCAATAGTGTTGAAATTGCAGTTGCTACACTTGATGAATGTGATCGCGATAGTTAACAAAGGTTATATATTGTCAATACAGCATTACTAGGGAGAGGTTCTGGCTCCCTAACGTATCGTCTGGTGGAGATACGCACAGGACATGGATGTTTTGGGTGGTACCTGCACCGGATCGCACGCAGGACTCCCTGCTGTCGCTGATCGCAAGACGCTGTCTGAGTGTGCTGCGTGGGAGGAGCAGCGCCGCGCTCTGGCTGCAGCAGTAGGTAGGGATCTCTCGCTGCCGAGTGTGGTTTCGGCCATGCTCGGCAGCGAGGAGGTGTGGAATGTTGTGGCATTCTTCTGCGAGGAGGTCATTGCGAGGAGGACCCTATGAGCAGCCATCTCCGTCAAAGGAGGGCAGGCAGACGGAGGAGGCGGATTGCTCACCTCCTCCCACTACCGTAGCCGAGCCTGAGAAGATGGGCCAGGGGGCCCAGCTCCTCATTGCACATGTTCTACTGACGACGGAAGGCAGCTGGCTGTGTAACCAGCTTGCCTCCCTATTAGGACGGATCCTGGTGACCACCTTGCCAGACTGCCACAGGAGCGGTTTTCAGCTAAGATAGCAGGACCGATCGCTGGCTGCCCCTACCATGCGGAGGATGGTACACCATAGAGTTTTAGTCCGTGCGAGTCGAACATAACCCACTCTCTCCCCAGAGAGGGTGGGTATACATAATGCATTTCCCCATATAAATAAAAAAAAATCTGGTGAGGTCTACAGTTTGCGCGCATCACGTAAAAACTACTCAATAGATTTTGATCTGATTTTTCATGATATTTCCATATACTATAGACTTGTAAGAAATTCTATTAATACAAGCACTGCGCGTTCAGTGATGTGCGTTTTCTGACCGGGTAGATGTGGGGCAAGTAGTGTTGTGCGCATACGCAGGATAGTAGAAGTAAATGAATAATATTTTTTACAATAAAATTTCATAAGCAAAGTATATTTTTGCTTCCGACATTTTTGTTTATTCCACTGTTCGTTAAATATATTTATTGGCGCGCATTGCATCTTCCCTACCTCTTCCTTCCTTTTCACCTTTGCTTCCATCTTGATCGCGGACGCAACCTAATGCATCAACTCAATCTTTGTGACGATCTTTGAAAGATGCTTATATTCAACAGTGGACGTCCTTTCACTGAATAGATAGAATCATAGTTTTCTACTATATTTGGTGTATCTACCTTATCTCTTAATTTATCACTATGTTCAAATTGCAATCCTTATCATTCACGAAATACAGTCGTAGATGAATATTATATCAAATCACTAACCATTTACTATTATTTACCATCTAATACTCCCTCGTATCGTTTTAACCACAGTATAAAACAAAAAACCTTAGATTTAAACAACAAGATACCTTTCTGTATGTCACTTTTACTATTAAGAGGACTCTAGCAATATTTGATACGCTACTATCCGTGAAATCGTTAAGCTCGAAACACATCACCCTCTTTATGGGCCAATTGAATAAAAACAAAATATCTGAATATGGAGATTGTATGTGCCTGAAATGGACTAAAACATAGGGTACTTACGTATTACTGTCACTGCGAATGCTCGCCGATCGCTACTGCGGCCAGTTCGCCCTGTCTTTGTTTCGCAAGTCTAACCTTACATAACCGAATCGAGAAGAGAAAATTGAGAAAAATAATAGTCCGCCTCAGATTGGTTAGACCAGCAAAACGCGGCAGTGGTTGGCGAGCGCGCCGCGATGACGATAATACTTAAGTACCAAACATTGGAATCTTCCTTAAAAACGGTGTAAATTTGTATTTAGATTTGTAACAAATAAACCTGTGACATCGAAACTCAACAGCCCCCCTTTGGGCCTGTTGGAAAAAACAAAATATCTGAATACAATCTTTCTGTTGATCTGAAATGGACTAAAACATTGGAATTGTTGGGGCCGCCGCCTGTCAATATGGCGACACCTCTCGCCCTCGTACGTCACCGGCCCGCGGTTAGGCGGGGTGAGGTGGAAATGAGGAGAGACGTGAGGCGAGGCGACGTTCCCCGGCGGTGGGCGAGCGTAGTACTCTCGAAGGTGGTAGCGAGAGCGCCGGTAGCCCGCCTCGGTGACGACAGTCGGATGCCGGTGATGTCTTGAAGGGGCCTCGAAGATGTGCAATGTGATGCACGAGCCAGCCGATGAAGGTGGTAGATTTTGAAGCGGAGGTCGGGGTGGTCGTAAGAAAACACCGTGGTTCTCGTATAATGACCGCGTCCCCGAACCAACAGAGCACTACTACTGACGATGATGACTTCTCGATGTTATTGCGATGACTTGTGCAAGCAAACTACCCGATGTTATCTCAATAAGATGTGCAATCGAACTACGCGATGTTATTGCGATGACTTGTGCAATCAAACTACTCGATGTTATTGCGATGACTTGTGCAATCGAACTACTCGTTGTTATCTCAATAATATGTACAAGCAAACTATGATGTTGTTGCGATGACTTTTTGAATCAGACTACCATCTAGTACCGCACCGACCGTGCTTATAAGCAAAATCGGGCCGGCAACTAACGGTATCCCATTAGACGTCGTGGCTCTATGCGTTGGCTCGGATATCGCGTTCCTATTTATTTATCATATTTATCATATTTTTACATATAAAATGTCTATAATATCAATTTCTTATTATCTATTTGCATGCAATCTATATTCTAAAATTTACATCTTATATCTATCTTACATATGATAAAGTTATCTCTATATTAAGCGCCGTTTCGCACTAAACTCTATATTCTATTCTATAATTCTATATAACTCTATAATAATATTATTACATAAACCTTAACTTATATTCATATGTAAATCTATTTTCAGTGTGTTAAAATTTACATCGATCTGTATAGGGTGACATAATTAATCTCTATATATATTCACATTCACATTCACTCGATATTCAATGTTACATATCGTTACGTTATGTTCGCCAGTTATATATATATATATATATATTCCTTGTCATAATATTAATTCCATTCATATTTTATTTTAAAACGATACATAATAAAATTAGAAATTTCTGTTTACAACGCCGTTGCGTGAGAAATTACTGTAAAGCCATAAAGTCCCGTTCGACTTGCAACTTTCAACTATTGTTTGTACAATTACCATAAAATAAAATATATTATTTTATTGGGCTCGTTCGGGTACCGTAACGTCATAACAAATATTATTCGGCGGACCCTATTCAAGTATATTGCTTGTGCAATAACCATTTAACAAAAAATATATTATTTTGCTTTATTCAAAGGCAAAATCCACCGCCTAGTCTCTGGGAATTTAAATTTATTACAAAGGTAAGCCGGTATATGGCTGGAGTCATTGTTCATAAAATTACTAAAAACCCTGAGATCGAAGATGTCCGTTATGAGGAACCGTTGTAATATTTTATGTACCTCTATAACCATTACGTTTGTCTATATTAAATTATACAATCTTCCATATTTGTCGTTCTATATGATCGTATAATTCTTGCTATGTAACGTATACTTCAATAGTATATAACGTGTGTAACTCTATCATATTCTCTCTATGTTTCCATGCACACACGCTATATATTCCATACGGCATAACTTAATCTCATCCATCATGTAATTCCCTACTTAATGCGAATGTAATCTATAAGTCCCCTATACTAACACACATAATTCTATACAATCCGTAATTCAATAATTCTATGCATGATTCTTACATATCCATAATTCAATCCCTATTACTATACATATCACATCTATAATTCCATATTCAATAACTCAATACATACATAACATACCTACAATTCTATATCCAATTTATATATCTATTCTATTATATTCGCATGCATTAAATCTAACAAAGTCTATATTAAATGTCGATAAATCTATATCTATGTTCTCTATAAAATATCAATAAACCTACGTATAAATCTATGTACTACTTATCGTGTGCGTCGCCAACATCCTCCCCCTCGTGCGCAGCACCAACTCCATGTCCTGGCGACGCCGCTGCATCTCCTCGCTCCGATGGTGTCACAGCAGGCTCGTCTGGTCTGTCGTCCATTGCTGCATGCATGGCCTGTCTTCTTGGTGGCAGCTTCCGTACGGTGGCTTTCTCTGGTATGGCGTGCGGTCCACCTCGATCCACCATACTATTCAAGAATTTCGCCATCGTGTTGAGATCAGGATCCTCTCCATCCATCTTGTCCGCGGTGTAGTCGTACCAACGGAACTTCAATATAGTTGGCATCTTATCTGTGATGCTCTTCAATATTTCGGGCGACTGTAGATATTGCGGTTTTCGCAGCCCTCTTATTGCTGCGACGGTGTTATTTATGCAGCTTGCCAGCATGCATATATCGTATGCAGAATCGCTGATTACTGGCAGTCTCCTTATTTTGTTCAGTTCTGCCAGAATCAGGGCATCCGCTCTTCCATATGACCGTCGCAGCGCCTCCATGATCTCCTCGGGTGTACTCTCCGAGAACAGCAGGCTGCGAACTCCCTCTCGTGCCTCTCCCTTCAGTGCTCTTCTCAGTCGCGCCATGTTCTGCACGTCTGAGAAGAGCGGAGCGGTGTCATCGTAGACGGCCTCGAAGGCCACCCACTCTCTGCAGTCCCCTTCGAATGGTGGTAGCTGATGCACATGATCAGGTTGTGGCATCATTCCCTGGTGTGCAGTCTTCATCGCCTCAGCTATGGCTTGGGCTAGGCTTCTATGTTCATGACTCCTTCCATGTTGACCATCAGCTTCGGTGGTAGAGGCAGGAGTATTCTGTGTACACCGAACGTCTTCTATGTGTTCGGTGTCTCCCTTGCTCTTGGCCTCCGTGCGTCCCGCTGAATCCCGGATCCAGTCCCTGACCTGGTTCTCTCGGTCTGCTGGCTCCTCGATAACTGAGTCATTATCTTCTTCTTCGATATCTGCTTGGATTACTTCCAAGCGTAGCCTAGCTGCCACTGTCGCCGCTTGTGCCTCCCGAAGCTCCTTCTCAGCCACTGCTGCACGGGCCTCCAGCTCCTGTCGCCTCTTCTGCGACTTCGTGGATGCAGGCCTGTGTCTCCTCAATGTGGATGCTACGGTGACTTGCGTTGTTTCTGTTGCTGAGGTATCGTACGTCTCTGTAGAGCTGCTTTGTTGTACAGCCTCTGTTTCAACTAGCTGTTCGCTCTGTGATTCCTTCTGGCTCCTGGTGACCGGCATCTTGACTGCCGCGAAGATCCGGCTCTCGAAGGACCAGCTGTTGGGGCCGCCGCCTGTCAATATGGCGACACCTCTCGCCCTCGTACGTCACCGGCCCGCGGTTAGGCGGGGTGAGGTGGAAATGAGGAGAGACGTGAGGCGAGGCGACGTTCCCCGGCGGTGGGCGAGCGTAGTACTCTCGAAGGTGGTAGCGAGAGCGCCGGTAGCCCGCCTCGGTGACGACAGTCGGATGCCGGTGATGTCTTGAAGGGGCCTCGAAGATGTGCAATGTGATGCACGAGCCAGCCGATGAAGGTGGTAGATTTTGAAGCGGAGGTCGGGGTGGTCGTAAGAAAACACCGTGGTTCTCGTATAATGACCGCGTCCCCGAACCAACAGAGCACTACTACTGACGATGATGACTTCTCGATGTTATTGCGATGACTTGTGCAAGCAAACTACCCGATGTTATCTCAATAAGATGTGCAATCGAACTACGCGATGTTATTGCGATGACTTGTGCAATCAAACTACTCGATGTTATTGCGATGACTTGTGCAATCGAACTACTCGTTGTTATCTCAATAATATGTACAAGCAAACTATGATGTTGTTGCGATGACTTTTTGAATCAGACTACCATCTAGTACCGCACCGACCGTGCTTATAAGCAAAATCGGGCCGGCAACTAACGGTATCCCATTAGACGTCGTGGCTCTATGCGTTGGCTCGGATATCGCGTTCCTATTTATTTATCATATTTATCATATTTTTACATATAAAATGTCTATAATATCAATTTCTTATTATCTATTTGCATGCAATCTATATTCTAAAATTTACATCTTATATCTATCTTACATATGATAAAGTTATCTCTATATTAAGCGCCGTTTCGCACTAAACTCTATATTCTATTCTATAATTCTATATAACTCTATAATAATATTATTACATAAACCTTAACTTATATTCATATGTAAATCTATTTTCAGTGTGTTAAAATTTACATCGATCTGTATAGGGTGACATAATTAATCTCTATATATATTCACATTCACATTCACTCGATATTCAATGTTACATATCGTTACGTTATGTTCGCCAGTTATATATATATATATATATATTCCTTGTCATAATATTAATTCCATTCATATTTTATTTTAAAACGATACATAATAAAATTAGAAATTTCTGTTTACAACGCCGTTGCGTGAGAAATTACTGTAAAGCCATAAAGTCCCGTTCGACTTGCAACTTTCAACTATTGTTTGTACAATTACCATAAAATAAAATATATTATTTTATTGGGCTCGTTCGGGTACCGTAACGTCATAACAAATATTATTCGGCGGACCCTATTCAAGTATATTGCTTGTGCAATAACCATTTAACAAAAAATATATTATTTTGCTTTATTCAAAGGCAAAATCCACCGCCTAGTCTCTGGGAATTTAAATTTATTACAAAGGTAAGCCGGTATATGGCTGGAGTCATTGTTCATAAAATTACTAAAAACCCTGAGATCGAAGATGTCCGTTATGAGGAACCGTTGTAATATTTTATGTACCTCTATAACCATTACGTTTGTCTATATTAAATTATACAATCTTCCATATTTGTCGTTCTATATGATCGTATAATTCTTGCTATGTAACGTATACTTCAATAGTATATAACGTGTGTAACTCTATCATATTCTCTCTATGTTTCCATGCACACACGCTATATATTCCATACGGCATAACTTAATCTCATCCATCATGTAATTCCCTACTTAATGCGAATGTAATCTATAAGTCCCCTATACTAACACACATAATTCTATACAATCCGTAATTCAATAATTCTATGCATGATTCTTACATATCCATAATTCAATCCCTATTACTATACATATCACATCTATAATTCCATATTCAATAACTCAATACATACATAACATACCTACAATTCTATATCCAATTTATATATCTATTCTATTATATTCGCATGCATTAAATCTAACAAAGTCTATATTAAATGTCGATAAATCTATATCTATGTTCTCTATAAAATATCAATAAACCTACGTATAAATCTATGTACTACTTATCGTGTGCGTCGCCAACAGGAATGTTCCTAAAAAACGATGGAAATTTGTATTTACTTGTGTAATAAATAAACCTGTGATATAAATAAGACATATAATTATATCACGATCTCCAATACGAGAGTATTCAGTGACTGAATATTGCACTAAGGGCTTGGAAAAAATAACTTATAATTACATATCAGACGACGTAAATTATAACAGGAACCGTTGGGAGTTCCCTTTAATGAGATTTCTCTCGGAAAATTGTCTCTTCTCTTTTAGATAATAAATTTGCAGCGACGATCTTTTCGATAATTGTAAAAGGGTATTACAGCGATTTAACATTTGTTTCTCTTGCTCCGTAGAATTTTTCTTACATTTAATACCGTTTGAATTTATTTTATGTTAAATGCTCCCCGCGACTTCGTTGTTGTGGAAATGTTTTTTTTTTAAATTCCCGTTTTTTTTCTAGATTAAATATGAGTTGTCGTTTTATTACATCAGGCAGGATCTATGAGGATTCGATTTTTTTTGACTAAGTGAAAAATGGAAAAAATTAAGGAGCAAAGAAAAATTTTTAGCGGCTTGTTCGAATAACTTCCGTGGAACAGAAAACAATATCGCAAAAATTTCGATCTTTTTTTCACGGTTCTAGCGGTTGTTTTTAAAGTTTTCATTCATTCATCTGAAAATCTCAAAACTTGAAACTTCAAGCTTCGAATAGCTTCTTTTCACTTCGATACGACCATTTTTAAGGAAGATACAGCCATTCGAAGAATCACTAAGAATTTGTATTTTTTCCACTTCATTTTTTCCACTAATATACTTTACAGAGTTCAGCATTTGATCATATTATTTAAATAGCGATATGGCTTGAAGAACTCAAAACACCTAAAGGAGATCTGGCTCGCAATTGTTTTTTTTTTTTTTTTTTTTATTGTAGCTCGGCAAAGTGACTGTACTGTGCCTGATGGTAAGCACAGTACAATCCAAAAACAATAGCGACCACCGAAAGATATACTAGCCATCGCCGGTCGCCGCTGTCATGCCGGCCTGAAAGCGACCCAGTCAGGGACAGCCCCCCCCCCTCCCCCAGTTGCTGGATATACACCGGCTGCCAGAACACACCTATAGATGCTTCGTGACAAATTGTTGACTTAAGGATGTTAATCAGCCAAGCGAGCTTAGCAAAAGCCACCAACATACAATGATTTCATCAGAATGTGTACCTCCACCGAAAGTTCTGGCTCATTTGCATGGATTCAAACCTCCGTCGACCGACACGGTGTCCGAACAATTTCACAATTGAGCCATCATCATTCTATTTATATTATGCCAATTTTATTTTGAAGGTTTAACAGATAATATATGGTCAATTAAAAAATTACGTATATACTTCCAGTAGAAGCTCGTAAATCTTTCTAGAAAGATTTATATATGAACGTTCGTGGTAACCGAAAATCTTGTTTTAAACTCATCTAATTATAAGTTCACTAGTAAACTTACACGGCTTACGTTGGATAAATTGAAATCTCTTATTATATATATATGATTTACTGATGTTTAAATTTGTTTTACTTGATTACAAAGATGTAATATATATAACTAGCGACCAGTCCCGAATTCATAGGGATGCAATTTACACATAATAATTTGACCACAAACTTTTCTCTGTTATCAATCTGTTATATCTTCTAAGATATTCACTCAAATTATAAACTGTAAAGGGTATAATAATGCTTAATAATAATACTCAATATAACTAAAGTTTTTAATTGAATATACTGGTCAAAATAACGTCGCAAATAATTCATTATTTTTTAATAATATTTAAAACTTAGAAGTGATTATTACTGTGAGTTATTTTAAGGAGATTACAAACTAACACAGACTACTTCGTAGGTATTATTAAGATGTACAATAGTGTAGTACATTATTTTTATATATCTAATAAGGTTTAGCCAGTGTTTCCAATATAAACTTTCGAAAACTCCTTATGACTTCATTAAAATGCGATTTTACTTAACTTTATACACGTAATTATTACACATGTAATCCATCCAGAAGAAATTAACTAAATAATGATGAAAACCGTATTAAAATCCGTTGCGTAGTTTAAAAGTAAGTAACATACAGACGGACACGAAAAATGTCTTTGTATTATAATATTAAGAAGAAGACAAGGTATAATAGGTTTTTTGATGGTAAGCACAGAACAGCGGTTAATAGGAGAAAAGGTTTGATTTTTTATATTTATCATTAATAAACTCAAAAAATACTTATTTATACGTTATATACGTGTATTTTATTTTCAAAATCTACATTAACCCGAGCGAAGCTGCGAGCAAGAGTTAGTTTAATAATATTTAACTTTAAAATTTTGTATTTAGTAACAAACGTATTAAACAGAATTAAAAGAAGTTGGTGATAAACTACAAAAAGGCTTGGTGATGATTTCTGGATACAGCGTCGACCACCGACAATGACATTAATTACCGATCTTGGGTGAAAAACAATATTTTCATGAAACCGCAGTACGGTGACGACACAAATTTACCAGCTAAGTACAACCCTCGCGTTGACAATGAATCGACCTCATCAATGAGGAATGAGTGGACTAATTCCTACTAACTGGAGTAAAAACATCGGCGGCCATTTTTTTGATGACGAAAAACACGATGTTGGCAACTCGCCAACTATGCGAGGAGTGTCATGCGAAATGAGACATTGTGTCGTTCGAATAACTCGTTTATCGATTTCCATCTAATAATACGGACTATAAAGAATTATCGATTAGGTGTCTCTGTCAGCATACAAATGTTTTTGTATAACCAATTCATCATCATCATCGACCTGTAAGAGACGTACTGCAGGGCCATAAGCCAGTGCCCGAAGGAAGGTATGGGCATAGTCACCACGCCAGGCTAAGACGTATTCACGATTTCAAACTCTGAGAAATCCATAGTTCTATTTTTTCCCACATATAGTGGAACTAGAAGAACACTTCTCAGGATCAGGTTTCTTCACGATGTTTTCCTTCACCGTCAGTCCATAGTGCTACCAATTTAAATAAATGTACGCGGTGTTTAGTCAATGTAATTCCGAAAAATACATGCCGGGGTTCGAACCTGCGGACTTAAAAATGGTATTCCACCGATCAAACCACTAGAGCACCACGACTAAAACCAATTACAACTGAATATACTAGATAAGTATAGACTTCAATTCTTCTTTTAGGCAACATATAAGAGGCGCACTGAACACTAATGCGCCTTAACCACGTGGGCCTGTGTTAGAGTTACCAGGGCGACAAACATCCCCGTGTCCATCAAAACAGCAACAGCCTACACCGACATTCAGCCACTTTATGTCCACACAGCAGAACGTCTTGAGCTCTCGCCCAAAAAACGCGGTGAATCTGTGAAGGCCCGTCAGGTCAATAGCGTATAGTCAGTTCGAAAAAAAAAGTCGAGGCAGTCATAAGGACTATCAACAGAACTAAAAACTCAAAACAATGGAATTACTGTGTTCTTTTTTGAATTTTTAAATAAATTATAGTCTGGATTACAATATTTAACAGGCCCCTATACTATGCGTCGCTAGTCTGACACAAGCCGCGCAAGCATAATACGGTCGGTTACACTTACTAGCATGTCATGATGCGAAATTATAAATTTATTTTTGGCCAAAAATCCCGCTCAAGGCGCCTAAAGAAGTTTTCACTTCAAAAACACATGAGATATTTCAACTAAGTCTTCAGAAGTACAACGTATTATGACTACCCTCAGTATTACGCTCCATTACTTTTTCTGTACTCTTTTATTCAAAGTACCAATAACATCAGAACATGCGAAAGCTATCCGTGGAACTTGGTCGTAAATAGCAACGTATTTGCCAACGACATCGACTTACAAGATCAATATTTATATTTAAATAATGAACCTTCTACCCTTAGTAATCGTTGTGGGTGCTCATTTAGAAAGGTAGCAGAGCGGATAGCGGATTAAAGCTACAATTATTAAAACGAGTAACGCGATTTGTAATAACCACAAGACAAATCCGCCGCCCAAAGGAAAGGTGACGCAATACAATTTTTTTCAATATTAAGTTTTATACATATTGACAATCAAGAGATAAAGGCACGTGTATTTTTACAGTGAAACTTTTATTACATCGTCTCAAACTTTTTTGTCTGCGTTATGGTCGGCCACGGAGTAGGGATAAAGTGAAAGGCGCTCGTCAGAGCAGCCAGAGCCAATATGGCGGCGCCTATAGTTCGCAGCAGCTGACCGTGTAATAGTGTAAAGACTATTATTAGTTAAATGTCTATAGTGTGAAAAAAGTTTTACTTTTACCGTGGTTTCATAAAACCGCACAATCCTTTTTTTGTTCACGCTATAAGCTTTTGACTTCAAATTATAATTAATCAAAAAAACCTGTTAAATGTAGTAAGTAGTACACTGATGGCGCAAGCTACAGATTTTTTGAGTTTTCTTCGATTTGTGTTTCACTTAAATGCGCCCGCATTATAGATAAATAAATACATTTATTCTATTCTTTAGTTCGCAACAACAAAGAGCCTAAAGCTTTGAGGCATTTCATAATATTTATGGAAAAATAAACATTATAACTATAGTTTGTGTAAATAAAAAAAAATACATACAACAACGTAAATATATAAACAAAATGATAAATATAACAAAAGATTTCAATACAAATTGTAAAATCATAACTACTCTATCTTCAGGCTATTGAAGGAATATAAGCGTAGTTGGGATTTAAACTTCGATAAAGTTTCAACGTCTTGAAGACGACAGAATAATACATTCCATAATCGCATAGCAATAATTGCAAATGAGTTTGAATAGTCCACAGTTCAACTGTCACAAGACATTAAAATAATGAGACTCCATTTCGTATAAATTATAAATTCCATCACTCGCCTATACACTATAAACACTACCTTACACTCCGAACTGTACTAAAGTAGCTACTTAACAAATTTACCTTTTCACTTATGTAATCATTTGTTTAGTTAGTTGCTAGCTTGAACAGATGCGCCAAACAAACAAATTCTCACACATGTTCGATATATTAAATTGTTTATACATTTCCCTATTCAGTAACATTAGCAGCCAACAAACTGGTCGTCCCATGTTTCAGACTTAGTAAAACCAGTAATAGTTTTTTTACGTAATAGTAATAGGTTTTACAATAAATTCTCAATGTTACCGATTTGCCGGACTGTTTAAGCGCCACGTCAAGCGGGTTTTAGTGTCAATAGGCTATTATAGAGCGGATCAATAATATGTGAACGATGGTGAATAGTGATGTCTGGAACTTACTCCTCTCTGTGCATTCACTAAAACGAATGTAACGTATAATGTATTGGATATATATTATATATGTTAATAAGATGTACCCGATCGAGTTTCTTGCCGGTTCTTCTCGTTGACTGGATTGTTTTCCGAACCGGTGGTAATGCTAACGTTCATAATCGCCTTATTACTTGAACTCAATAAAGTATTTTTGATTTGATTTGAATTTTTATTCCGTGCATTTCCGATTCTTTTGCATTACAATCTTCTTCTTACCCTTATTCTACCTAAGTAGGGTCGGTACAACATGTTTGTCATGTTGTGGTGTATGATTTGGCTTAATTTTCACGATCGGCCGCCTGCCTGACATCAACCCTCCTTGAGATTATTTTGTTGTACCATTGTATTCATGATTATTATTATATAGTTACGAAGTCTGATCGGATCTTTTAGCCTTACAATTTTTCTGTAGTCTTTAGCTTTGGTAGGCTATTTATAGTGTCTGCTTGACCGGCACCACCGTTCCGGTTAAAAACGATATTCTTCAAGGGTATGGTTTGCTTGCTATATTGCCATTTTTATGTAACAGAAAACTAGCCAACTTTAGACTATTCCCAAGGCTGCATTTTCGGTTTTTTTTTCAGGATTCGTGGTTTCAGAGTTCTCTCAGTAATAATTAGATAGATTAGATACAATAAACTACTATAATAATATAAAATATGAAAACTGTAATAGAAAAATAAACGCAAATAAAATGACATGATTCTTTTGCATTACTATATTAAAGTAAATGTAAAATGCGATAACTGTGATTTTATTTATATATAAACTAGCTTTTGCTCGTATCTTCGCTCGCGTTGATCTACATTTAACATGTTCTACATGAATCTATCGTGAAATGTGCTATTTCTCTGGAATAAAAAGAATCCTATACTATTTTTATATATGCCCCTGACAATTTGTCTACGAAATTTCAATATAATCGGTTGAGTAGTTAAAGTGTGAAGGCGTGACACAAACAAACAAGTTCATATTCGCATTTATATTATTAGTTAGGACATTGCTGAATACTGCCTACTCTAAACGATTGTTTACTACATTATATAACATTTATTGTTTTCAATGAAATATTGCAACCGAATATGTATTGGTAGTCATTTTGTGTCGACTTATTTTACTTATAATATCATAACTTGTTCTATATATTAACTAACCAAAATATATATTAGAGCATGGTCAGAGAATACACCTATTTTTATACTCTAGCTTTTAGCGTTTGATCACAATCTTATCTGATGTTAAATGATGGTTTAGCGTAAGACAGTAAGCACGCTAAACCTAGAGAGGACTGTCTCTTAAGTGCAGCTGCAGAACACACCCGCTATGGGGTCATCATGATGTATTCCTTTGTACACATTATTATCTTATTTAGATAAAACATTAATGATGACAATTATCAATATGATTGAATAACGTTTGTGCAAATGGCCCTTAGAACTGTAATGTAACATTTTAAAACATTTATGGTATAAATTGTACAAATAGACTGGATTAAAAACTGTAAATCAATTTTAAGTAGATTTACAATAGTTTTTTTAATAAAGCCAATATATATATATCGATTTTTTTTTTGAGATATCGAAAATCCGATATTTTTTAAAATATCAACAGCCCTAATTCCAACCACATGATTACTATTTATGCATTAAAACAGGCAAAACGGCACAAGGTATTTTGTGATATTAAGTGCATGAAATAAAGCTCAATGTTAGTTGTATTAATAATCTATTTATCTATACATCTTCTTCTATACATATAATAAGATTGTAAATCTAACGTGTCTGTACTTTGTCGCTTTTCGTAAAAAAATTGTTGCAGGTGTCTACGAATAAGTAATAAAATACATTTCAATTATTTTTAGAAATTTTACTAATTTAATAGTTTTACGTAAAGTGACCGGTGCCCTGTGGTACATCCGGAGAGTTGATCTACATAGGGACCTAGAGATGCCTTCTATCTGAGCGTACGTAAAATCACTTACGATTAGTTATTTTGAAAAAGCCGCGAATCATTCCAGTCCGTTAGTGGTATCCGCTGCAAAATACGAACCCGTACCAAACGCTGCGCGTTGTAAAAGACGCCCGCGACATATTTTTACCGACCCTCCCGATGAAATAACGGCAGTGAACGATGCAGGCAGTACCAGCCTGTCTCTCAAAACAGAGCGTGCTCACGCCCACGCCCGCGTAACCACAGATCACGCCGCTGTGGTCTAGGGATAAATTTCGCTCCCGCACACCAGACTAGGCCCCCCTCGGCAGCTGCTCAAGCCTAGGTCCGTTCCCTCGGCGTGGAGCCCTTGAGTACGCTGCTCGCGCGATACAGTGACACAAAATCTTACATCACTGCGACAACATTACACATATCACCTCCACACATGTGCACGCATACACGCTTACACATGCAAGTGGAAGGGTCTTATCTTTTTTCCCTTATCAAACTGAAATAGTTTAGAATATTATCCGATACGAAATATATATAAGAGTTATTGAGTTATGTATGCTTGGTACACATATATGTTTCAACAACTCATATATGTATGAATAGTTAGCTTAGCTTAGGTTAGCTGACATAGGTCGCGAATTGCATGTCTCAGACAACAGCCAAAGCCGAGGTGTGCCGTGCACCCTTGAGCTAGTTATCAAAATAAAATCGGCTGAGTGCCTTAAGCGCTCGCCTTAGTAGTCCGGTGAAGCTGTTAAGCCCTTGCTTGGTCAATAGCGTAGTCAGTTTGAAGAAAAAAAAAAAAAAACATTTTTAGAAATGGTTGTGTCTGTCTATCTATTTGTATGAACACGCCTCACTGCTAAAGTACCTACTGGGTTCACGATAAAACCTCACCAAGAAAATCATAAAGCATATTCTCGAGAATAACTTAGTCTTTGTTATATTAAAATCAGTTCACTCTATCAAAAGCTATTGTAATTTTAAAGACGACGCGGTGTAAGTACGTTATTGCCTTTAATAAAAAGAAAAAAAAACGAGTGCAATGAAAAAACTCAAATATAACCACAAATAAAGATATCTGTAGAATAACAAGAATAGATATTTTCCTTACCTTCAACGCCATTCTGTGCATCTGTGAGTGTGCTTCTAACTCGAAAACCATCAAATAGACTTATATTATCTTTTTTGAGATAAGTTTGTTTTCTATTATTTTTAGGACATGTTTTATTGAAATATGTATTAAAATCAAGAATACCCTAGCGCCCGCTCGCAATTCTGCCTGCGTATTTATCTTTATAAATGCTGACCTTATAGATTATTTTCCTGTAGCTCTTACCGTTGATATATCACGTACACGTATGAATTTTTGAATACTTATTGTTATATTTAGGCCGATAGAAACGATATCTTTATAAATTTTAGCGTATATTTTATTCTAAATAATGAGCTATATTAATGTAATGTTTCATCGAAATCCGTTTAATAGTTTTTGGGTGAAAAGTAATAAATATCCATCCGACCTCATAGATTATCTCGTTTGTGATATTATCAACTTTTGCCGGGGAAAGAATTTTATTCAATCGGTTAAGAATTTTTTGAGTTAATTTATTACAAACCAAGATTTAAAATATTAACAATCTATCTATACTAATATTATAAAGAGGTAAAGTTTGTGACGTTGTGAGTTTGTGAGTTTGTGACGTTGTGACGTCGTGGCGTTGTAAGGGGTAATCTCAGGAACTACTGGTCCGATTTGAATAATTCTTTCAGTGTTATATAGCTCATTCATCGAGAATGGTTATAGGCTATATATCATCACGCTAAGGCCAGTAGGAGCGGAGCACAGATGAAAAATGTTTCAAAATCGAGATGTTTTTTTTTTTTGAGAGTTTCTGCTGTGTGTCAGCATTAGCCCAGAGAACTATTACTACGCGGACGAAGTCGCGGGCAGGGGCTATAATCTATATACTAATATTATAAAGAGGTAAAGTTTGTGAATTTGTGACGTTGTAGGGGGTAATCTCAGGAACTACTAAACCAATTTATTTTACCAATATAAAGTCACGTTATTTGTGAGTGTCATAGGCTATATATCATCACGCTAAGGGCAATATGAGCGGAGCTACAATGAAAAATGTTTTAAAATCGGGGCTTTTTTCCTTTTAAGAGCTTCCGCTGCGTCTTAGCCCAAAATAACTATTCCACGCGTGCGAAGTCGCGGACAGAAGCTATTAACTAATTATATTATCTATAATCTATACTAATATTATAAAGAGGTAAAGTTTGTGATGTTGTAGGGGGTAATATCTGGGGAGTCGGAGAAAAATGGTCGAACGAAAACGTTTCTTACGAACGCTGCCTTTATTATGAGATATATATTATTGACTTCTAGAGAAAAGTTGTAGCTTGATAATGCCTATTACCGTCCAACGAAGTGGGCACGGGTCGGCTAGTGATTTTATACATCACGTGAGCAAGTTTAAATTATTAACAACTATCAGGCCCGGTGGACGTTGTCTCACCCTGATAATAAAAAAACCTCGACAAATTATATACCTCAACCTTCCTCATCAATCTTTCATGAACCTTCCTCATTATCTACCGGTGACAACCGCAAATCAGTTCAGTAGTTTATAAGTTTATCGCGAACAGACAGACAGAAGTCGCAGAGGACTTCGTTTTAAAATATGTAGTGATTATTATTATTTGCAGACACAGTTAGTATGTGATATAGCAAAGGAAACTGAACCGTTAACCCAAAATGTTTAGGCACTACGATTAGTACCGCCGGCCACGAACTAGGGTTAAACGAACGCATTACTGCTCCGACCGGCTCACATACCATTTCGTTACTAAGCAGTACCTAATTTACACCGTATATGTGGAGAAATAGACGAATGAGATTTGCCGTAAAGTTCGTAATTAACAAAGAGTTTTTTAAATTGGAACTTCTTTTGGGACAGGGTGAATTGGATTTTATGAAACGAAAATGTATATATAGGTTCTAGGCTATAAGGGAATGAGATAGAATGCGTTTCTATGTGTTATATAGTTATGTTTCCCTATCCTAAAATGCGTTGCCAGCCTGCGTTTGGGGGTGGGGGAAGGGGGAGGAGGGAAGACGAGATGGGTATCCGATGCAAGCACTGTTACTTCACGTCGGTGTTCTGTGTGACAGTGGTACCATCTCGGTAGAGCCGACCCATTCACGCTGAAACCAATAATAGCTTTAGCGTGGCTCTACCACCTACAATAGTGACTATCGCGCCCTTTTAAAAATTATTCTGTGATGTGTATTATTAATACTGTTAATATATCATTAAATATTACAAAGTAATTCCGGAAACTAATGTTTGGCGACTCTATAACGTATTGACCTCTTTCTCTCAATAGTTAAACCTAATACTAAGTTTTCACTTGTACCGTGTATGGACTCACACTTTTCTTTTTTTATACACGTAATAATCTCAGCTTATTTTTATAAACTAAGCTTAGAGGTACTAGAGACTGACTTTCAAGTGCAGCTGACGGAACACAATCTGTAAAGTCATGGGCAGCTACTAGTAATAATATAAATAAAAAGATTAATTAAAAAATTAAACCCTAATTACATATAACGTTTTTTTACCAAATTAGATAAATTTTAACGATTACTTAGATCGCTTTGGTTATTTGAATACTTTCATTAATATCATAAAAATTTCATTCTTTAATTGTTCACTACTACGGAAACAATATTTGTTTTTTTTAATGCAAAAGTTCAATAAATAAACCACCGGATCAAATGATCGTAAAGAAAAAAAGGGGGAGTTCCGATCGGGCTGTCGTGCTGACCGGACGCGTGCGCTCTAGTAATCTCTCGATTCGATATTATACTCGTGTTTCGTGTTTAGTGACGTCATCCGAACAAGTTCGCGGTATGTTTTTATTACGCGGTCGATTCTTTTCTTTTCGTTTCGAGAGTCTCGGTTTTCGCGGTTACTCGTTTCGGTGTCAATCGTTGTCAATCGAGTCAATCGTAACGTTCTTATCAGAACGTAGATCAATCGTCGCGTTCTTTTCAGAACGCAGGAAACCGTACTTGTCAGTGCGCTCAAACCGCACTTATCAGTGCGTTCGCCGTGCTCTGCGTGTCGTCGTCCTCCGTGTTTCGCGCTGCGTGTCGTCGCGTCGCGTAGAAGCAAGAAGTTTTAGGGCTTCCCCCTAGGCACTTTAGGTCCCCTGTGAGGCATTGCACATCGCCCACAGCTCCCTTTGATCCGGATTCGGGATAGTCCGTTAAATTCATTAAGGCGCGCCCCCCGCCCCTCTGGCAGGGAGGTTTAGTATGTCTTTCCCCGCCCCGCTCCCCTCCTCAGGCCCCGGTATGGCCAGGTCTATTCCCCCTGAGCGCGAGCTCATGGCTTTCCGCGGATTCGTCTCCGACATGTGTCCGGCTCTGCTCACGGAGTATGACCGGTTCTGTCGCGAGGTCCGCATCCACGCCAACGGCGGTCCCCCGCCGAAAGTCCCTATCAACCCCGTCTTCACTATGAAGAACTCCTTCTCCCTGCTCCCGCAGGAGAGTCTGACCGCTGCTCGTGAAGCAGCCATCCCCGCCTCAGACGAGGAAGGCTCCCGTATGGAGCAGGATGACTTCATCCCAGTCGTGCGCCGCCATAAGCGGGAGCACCCTCCCACCAACTCATCCGATAGCGAAGGCCATCTGCCTTCGAGCAAAAAACGTCCCACGATAGGTGGCGCTAGTGCGCCTAAAAAGGCCCCTAAGGCCCCCCTCCCCGACAGTCCGGCTTCACCGGACGCTGCGGGTTCCGCAGCCTCGGGCAAGAAGCCCCGCCCACCTCCACCCGTCACGATCCAGGACAAGGCGTCCTGGGTTGAGATTTCTAGTTTGCTGGAAACGACAAACATCCCCTACACCTCCGCCACCAATACCGCTACAGGTATACAGGTGAAGGTACCGACTCCCACCGGCCATCGCGACCTCATTCGTTTCCTTCGGGACAACCAGTGGGGTTACTTCACGTACTCTCTCGAGGAGGAACGTAAACTGCGGGTAGTTATCCGCAGAGTCCCTTCAGAACTCCCGACTTGCGACATTTCCGATGACCTCGAAGAACAGAAGTTTCCTGTTCTAGAGGTGCATCGCATGCGCTCTCCGCGCACCAGGTTATCATACGATATGGTTCTCGTAGTTCTCGATCGCACCCACGAAGGGAAGGCGATTTTCAACCTCACGACCCTCTGCGGCCTCTCCGGCGTTATCGTCGAGCCGCCGCGCAAAACGTCTGTACCCTCGCAGTGTCACAACTGTCAGGTGTACGGACACTCCGCACGTAACTGTTGCCTGAAACCCAGGTGCGTTAAGTGCCTCGGCGACCACTCCACTAAGGAGTGTTCCCGCCAAAAAGACTCCTCCGACCCTCCGAGATGCGTTCTGTGCCGAGGCGTGGGTCATACCGCGAATTATCGCGGATGTCCCCGCGCCCCGCGCACAAAACTCCCTCGCTACCCCAGGCAGGCGGCGTCGCCGTCTAGGGCGGCCGCCGCCCCCGCCCGCCCCCGACCTCCGCCTCTCATGTCCCGAGAGGCCTTCCCGAGCCTGCCGAGCACGTCTCGTGCACCGGCAGCGTCCGTACCCGCGACTAGCGCGCCCCCCCGCCCCTACCGGGACCCTCAGGCCCCGTGGGCTCCTAAGCCCGCGTCCCAGCCGATTCCCAGATCCCAGGCGGCTAAGCCTTCACGTGGACGGGTTTGTTTTTTTTCCCTTTTTCGAGCTGAATCGAATAGTTTAGCTCGTTTCATTCCGATATACACGTACGCATTTGTGAATCATGCAATTTCGATTGTATGATTCACAAATGAATATATGTATGAATAGCTTAGAATAGTTTAGCTAGGTCAGACGCGAATTTCTCAGGTAACAGCCCAAGCCGAGGTGTGCCGTGCACCCTTGTGTATGTTACCTAAAAACCAAATCGGCTGAGTGCCTTAAGCGCTCGCCTTAGTAGTCCGGTGAAGCTGTAAAGACCTTGCCAGATCAATAGCATAGTCAGTTCGAAAAAAAAAAAAATGATCGTAAATTATTGCCATCGTCTATCAATTCCATCACAGGATATTAGTGTAAATATTAGGGTGGACGTTACTTAGCACTTCCGCCTGGAGTCGATTGGCCGCAGTTACGTCTCAATGCAACATAGAACGTTAGTAACACAATAAAAAACAATGAAAACCCGTCAATGGTAGATGGTTGCTTTCAAATTGATGACCAGGCCTCTCGGAGTGAGCTCTCGGGATATCGAAAACAGATGACCGCCCAAGTCATAGCAAACCTCCACCCACGGGCGGCAAAAGAAGCCGCGAGAAACGTTCCCGTAACAAGGAGCGCCTTACTACACAGAGACCGTTTCGTTGACGCGGAATACGTAGAGGTCACCGCTATAGGCTCTACCCTGGTGAGAACACCAATATATATACAATATATGTACAAATACATACACGTGTATATTTACAAAGAAACTTCATCTATTAAATATATTACTGTAGTACTACCAACTTTGAGCAATAAGTTAATCCTTTTGGAAGAGTCCCATGATTTAGCCCTAATTAAAATTCGTAGTAGCGTACGCATAAGGAAGGATCTATAGAACTTTAGGATCGTCGCGATTTGACCAGGTTTCCGAATGCGAGCAAGAAGAATCTCGTGTTAGTGAATATTATTAACAATAAAATTCAAACAAGTATTCATTCCAAAAAGTTTTTTTTTATATTATGGGAGGCAAACGAACACGCCAGTTACCTGATGTTAAGTGATCACCGTCGTCTATAGACACTAGCAACACCAGGAGAGTCGCAAGTGCGTTGCCAGCCTGTGTATGGGGGGAGAGGGAGGAGGGAGATAGGGGGAGGGGGAAAGGAATGGTAAGTGAGCCCCCGACGCTCTCACTGACCGAACGAAAAGTAACAATGAAAGCACTATTACTTCACGTCGGTTTTCTATGAGAGGGTGGTGCTACCCCGAGTGAGCCGATCCATTCATGCGGAAACCAGTAATAGGTTCATCGTGGCTCTACCACCTTGTAAAGAGTTCTAGAGATATTGGTTTAAATACAGTAAAAAAATGTTACGAGACGGTGTAACAAGCGGTCGTGGATAAGCTCGCCGCGCCGGTGCACATTTCACAGGGCATTCTCCTTATGTCTGAATAAACCGTTCAAATCGTCCGTAAACAAGCATACAAAACGGAAACATGTAAACATTAGTAGTATGGAGATATGATATCTGAACATGCGATTACCAAGCGGTGGCATTCACAGCGATTTTTGAAGTGAAAACTTCTTTAGGCGCGTTGAGCGGTATTTTTTTGATAGGAGGTAAACTTATGATTTCGCGTTATGACATGCTAGTAAACGTGACCGACCGTATTGAGCTCGCATCACACTAGCATCTACATCTAATATGTATATTTTGTGTTGAGATTATGCAACCCATCATATGTTTGATCAATTATTAAATTGTATACAAATGTGTTGTTACGGACAGATGAGCTATCATATTTCTTTGTATGTAAATGTTTCTCTTTGTATTACGAACAGATGAGCTGTCATGTATATGTATTTACTTTTTCTCTATTTAATATTCTTTATGTATAATGTGATGTTTTATAAATAACGATCGATATATGTGTAGGTTTAATGTTATATAAGATAATTTGAATATAACCGTCACTGTTACTGTTACTACCAAAATCAATAATATTGTACTGAACCCTCACTTAGAATATGAAGTAAAATTTATAACGTAAAAAGTAAATGTATGGTTAAACGTGCCGCAGTTAAGGCACGCGTAGTATACTAAGTGTAAGGATATAACTGTAAACATATACCCGGGCAAAATGCATTTTGTCGCCGGTGTAGTCCGGTGAAGCTGTTAAGACCTTGCTAGGTCAATAGCGTAGTCAGTTCGAAAAAACAAAAAAAAAAAATTTGTCGCCGGTGTAGTCCGGTGAAGCTGTTAAGACCTTGCTGGGTCAATAGCGTAGTCAGTTCGAAAAAAAAAAATCGCCGGTGCAGTCCGGTGAAGCTGTAAAGACCTTACCAGGTCAATAGCATAGTCAGTTCGAGAAAAAAAAATTGTCGCCGGCTCGTCACATACGATTATGTACATTGTGAAAGCAATACAGTTCACTGAAGTTTAAAAAAGTTTGCAAGTTGTTTTAATGAAGAACCTCAGACCAACTACCTCTAACATGTGTATAATTATTGCTCCGAGTGTCAATAATAGATTTGAAAACTAGATTTATGTTAATAATTTCAATTGGTATACAAATTATGAAATTTAGGGAATCCATAAAAATTAAAATTAAAAAAAAAATTAATTCGATTTGTTTTTTTTTGTTATTTAAAAATTCAAAAGAGAACACAGGTAGGTATTCACACAGTCCTTATGATTACATCGGGAGGTTCTAGCAGCTAAACGTCCAGAATGGAGAGCTCATGTGACAACTAGAGTCCAGACTTACGAAGAACATCGACGTGCTGAACTTGATATTAGACGTGATGAATTGAAAGCCCGACCACCAGCGGCAATCAATTATACCTACGAGAATCGTGTTCTCACTTGTGTACAATGTGCACGCACCTTCCGCAAGAAAATCGGCTATATTAGCCATATGAAAGCACACGAGAGCCGGAGTTGGAGCATTCGCTGTGGCCGAAAACGACCAGAAGCATACATATACATGACTACATCGACTTTTTTATTGTATATCTAATTCTGTGATCTCAACGATAAATTCAGATTTTTAATTGCAATTAAAAAATCTTATAGTTCACGTTTTGTATCTCTGGACGACCCAGCTCAGTCCGTTTGGTTAACTCAATAATAGCATTGTTGTTATTGGATGTTTGTATTTGCATAATGTCGTCTAGGGCCATCTCACGAAATTTTTAGGCGTCTGTCTATAGGTTATCATCTATTGACAACAATGTAAGTACCACAGAAACTTAAGAGATGACGCTAGTCTGTAACAATCTATAATTTTTCTATCCGTGTGTATGTGACTAAACTCCTCCCAAACGGCTGGACAGATTTTGATTAAATTTTTTGTGTGTGTTCAGGTGGATTCAATAACGGTTTAGATTCACAATTGAACCCGGGAGGTGGCACTGCGTTTGAATTTTATGATTTTTTTATTATCAAGACAGGACAACGTCCGCCGAGCTCGCTGGTTACTTATAAAAATGTTTTTTTTTTTGTGAAGAAGTGATGAGTATATTGTTTTCCGAACCGGGTGGTTGTTTTGACTTTCATAAGCACCTTCTCATGGTCTAAATTGAATGAAATATTTTTCATTTTATAAGATACAAGTACTCTTGTACTCTAAAACAAACATTAGTTAAAAGTTATTTTATTTATATTTTAGTTAAATCACGTGCAATGGATGCTCCTAAAGACATTCACATTCAACAATATTATTGAAAACATACAAATAGCAACAAAACGAATTTACCTTAATATATAAAGAGTTATTTATATACTTCCGTAAAACCTTTCGATTCCTAATTGGGTCATTCGTAGGCAAAGTCATACATACACGCAACCAAATGTTGGTTCAGTGACCGCACTGCAATCTCACTTCCGAGGATGGGCTTTACTTTCCTTATAAGTATTATATATGAATGACCCTGTTATCGTTTGTATCGCTATATAAAGTATGGGGCATTTATCCTCGTTTTTTTTCCTCCATGTGGAAATCCCTAACGGATATTCATCTCGCTGGGAGGCAGAGGATGGATATGCCCGAGTCGCACGGACTAAAGCCCCATGGTACCTTCTTACACCTTTTAGCCAGGGGAGCAGGAACTGTCTAATCGACACTACGTCTGCTCCTCCCACAGGTGTTATCCCCTCCAGAGGAGCCCCAACTGCGGCCTGAGGGGTCAAGATAATCATTTATTATCCTAGGACAACTATCCCATTTGTATATCTAATATTGAAAACTCCAACACCCTTTGACCGATTAAATCGATTGATTAAAATGGGGGAGGGCATTTTGAATAGTGTAAATAAGATTGTATTGTACATTTAATTACCTTTTTGTTTTTATGTTGTTTGTTTGTTTTTTCGCCTCTCAATCGTATAAAACAGTTGTATAATGTAATTAGTAGTAACGTTGCTGATATTGACATGATCTCTCACTGCTCATTCAAGAAATATCGGTCAGATCTATTTAAGTTATACGCATGTTGATTTGTTCTTAAAGTTTAATTTACATTCAATTTCGTTAAGGTAGTGCTGCAAAAAAATATGGCGCAAGATGTGCATATCTGTAAAGACGCTTCACACTGTCCTAAACTTGTGGGTTATTAGATTTATATAATACTAGCGGGCCCGGCGGATTTCGTCCGCGCTGCTAATAAAAAAAGCCTTGACAAATGATATACCAAAACCTTCCCCATGAATCACTCTATCTACTGGTGACAATTGCATGAAAATTCGATCAGTAGTTTTTGAGTTTATCGCGAACATACAGACGTGGCAGACGACTTTGTTTTATACTATGTACTGATTATATGAGAACGTCGTTGATGTGTCAATGAGATAAACAAGTATATAACTTTTAAACAACCATAAAACAGTGTATAATTCATTACATTAAAAGCTTTGACAGGAGTTATGACCTGACTGAGTACATACATATGTAGGTATAAACATTATTTTTTTATATCATAGGAGGCAAACGAACAGTTGGGTTATGATGTTAAGTGATCACCACCGTTTATAGACACTTGCAACACCAGGGGAGTCGCAAGTGCATTGCGGCCTGTGTTGGGGTAAGGGAGAGTAAGGGAAGGGGAAAGGGGAGGGGAGGTGGGCCTCCGGCGCTCTCACTGACCGAACGAAATGCAAGCACTGTTAATTCAAGTCGGTTTTCTATGAGAGGGTGATACTACACCGGGCGAGCCGACCCATTCATGCTGAAACCAGTAGTACCTTCAGCGTGGCTCTACCACCTACCGTAAACATTAACAAAATATGCATTATACGATAACTCAACTATTTATCGCCATACTGTTAAGGAGCCACGAGCTAAATTTACATAGATAGATACATATTTATTATTATATTTGAGTCACAAAATATATTTGTTCACACAATATTAAATATTTAAAAGTTCAAGGTTGAAATGAAAAGAGAATAAAAAAATTGTTTAGATATTTTAAACAACTCTATGCACATATGCAATAAACATATGAAGCGGGTAGACGATAAAAAAGCGTCCCGACCCATTCGAAAGACCTACGACCGCAATATCCAGTCTCTGAACGAGATTAATAAATAAAAGAGACACCCCGCTTTATGTTCCGAAAGTGTAAAACGGCTCTATCTACGGTCGAAAGCAATTTACTAGTGATTTCTTGCAGTATTTTTCGCTTTTAGTACTCTAACATTCGCTGCACATATATTCATGTAGGTAATAATGTACAAAATTCACTAACCCTGTAGTTATTGTATTTTTTTGTCATAGAGATAGAAAAGTTCTATTAGCTTACAGTCAACTATTCATCACTTATTTATATAAAAATGTCATAGGAAGCAAACGAACAGGTGAGTTTTCTGATATTAAGTGATCACCGCCGTCCATAGACACTAACAACACCAGGGGAGTCACAAGTGAGTTGCCAGCCTGTGTTTGGGGGGAAGCACTGTTAATTCACGTCGGTTTTCTGTGAGAGGGTGGTAGTATCCCGGGCGAGTCGACCCAGTCGTGCTGAATCCAGTAATAGCTTCAGCGTGGCTCTACTACAACCACAATAAAAACAATCGAGCCAGTCATAATGGCTGTCGATAAAAGTGAAAACTCGAAACAATTAAATAACTACTTTAGATGCTTAACCAGTTATAATCTATTATATATATTTATTATCTTTATTATATATATATATATATATATATATATATATATATATATATATATATATATATATATATATATATATATATATATATATATATATATATGTATATATATTATAATTAAATTTCATAATATGTAAATTGAAATTATTAACATTAGTCTGGTTTTCTCATCTATTGTCATCACAAGCATACATTTATATATATTCTATTAATAAACCAAACATATGATGAACTGCACAAGCTCAATACAACATATCAATATTACATATGGACACGAGCCGTTATACTATGCATCGCTAGTCTGAGGCGAGAGCAATACGTCACAAGTATGTCGAGGTTATCTGTGACGCGGAAAGTTTTTCGCCTACAAGAAATCCCTCAACGTGGCTGAAGAAGTTTTCACTTCAATAAAATTTACGTAATACTGCTTACTTTATATTTAAATATTAATTGCAAAGCCTTTTTGTATGTAATATTTATTAACTAAACTGTTTACGGAAAAGTTGTCGACTGACACTTTTTCGACCAACACGACGGTCGTATTGTCACTTCCACAATGAACAAAACAACAAACACAATGACTCAAACAACGAGCAGACAAGAGAATAATTTATTATTTGAGGGAACCTGACCAATTGAAATATATTCGATCGACAGACGCATGTCATTAAAAGACCGCGACCACACGAAAGCGCGAGCTAACTGTAATGTGGCGCCATCTCTTAATGACAAACTAAAACATGTTGAACAATTATCTCGATCATAAACAATGGAAAAATTGAATTTCGAAAAGACTAATATATTTAATTACCTGATACTCGCGACTTCGCCTGTCATTTATTAATCTCAAGAATATATTTTATGTTTAAACGAAAAACTATAAGCACCGCTTGCCCCAATTTTCGACGGGAAGAAAACAGCCCTCAACGTGTTTTACTTATATATATTGAACCGCGAAAAATTGAGAGCGCGTCCTTAACGGTTCATAAATTAGAAAGTATTCCCTTGTTAAAGAAATGGTCTAATTTGCAAAATTTTATTACTCCATACACCGGTAATTTCGCTATAAAATTTGGTAAAAATTGGGTCGGATTATTGCCTATTACGTTAACTGTTCGTTAAAGCGACTTAATGTCCGTTACTCGGTACAATGAAGGAGTAGCATACAGAAGGTTTAAAATCTTTTAAATCCATATTTTTATTTCACACACCAACATGATTTATATACACATTAGGCTGGTGGTTAAAAATTAATTTTTTTGCGACGTCCCCTGAAAAGCTTCCTTTTGATGAAAAAACACTGGGAATTTTTTTTTTTTTAATTCAAAAGAACACGTGCCTCTAGACGATCTAAGTTAATTTTTGGGTATAATCATTTTTTTTGGGAATTTTTCAGGAAAAATACAATTTTATTCGAAATATAAAAAATTATAGAACTCAAATCAATAAAAGTAACAATATTTGATCAAATTAACAATAAACAAAAATCTAAATTCAAAAATTTTCCCAGTTGTTTGGTATATTAAAAGACGTCCAGCGCATGCGCATCTGATATTTTTTTAAGATCTTTTTATGAAAATAATTCATACGTGACTGCTCACAGAAGTATAAAAAGCCCAAAAATGAAGGAGTTTCATTGTTAACTATTTTCAAATCTAAAATAATATTTATTTCAAATTTAATAAGATACTTTCAGAGAAAAAATGATTATACCCAAAAATTAACTTAGATCGTCTAGAGGCACGTGTTCTTTTGAATTAAAAAAAAAAAAAAAAATCCCAGTGTTTTTTCATCAACAGGAAGCTTTTCAGGGGGCATCGCAAAAAATTTAATTTTTAACGACCAGCCTAATACACATCAATATTTGTGGCAAATATATGAATCTAGACAAATGTAATCTTAATTTTTTGTGTAATTTGCTATAATTATGCTCTATTAAAATTATTAAAAAACTAGGAATAGATACAATTATATACCTATTTATATTGTAAAAACATACTATATAATATTTTGTCAAAAAATATCTTAGATATCTGAAGGTGTTTATTTTTGCAGTATCTACTATATACCGGTAAAACTGACTAACTGTTACTTAAGTTGTTTCGAACAATATCTAAAAACGATATTCACACTTATCAGGTTTACGCAGTAAAATCTCGATATACAGATAGATGGCGACGTTGGAGACGCGTCTGATTTACAATATCTAACTACTAGATGGCGCTGAAATGCATGATCTTGTAGTTTTATTTTTGTTCTTGTGTGTGAGTGTAGGCTGGAGAAATAATACTCCAGAATATACACTAAATTAAGATTTATGAATTTGGATTTGGTCTATACAACGTCTGAGCTCAAAGGTGGGGGCCGTGGACATAAGCGTCGTAGTTCACAATACCAAAAATAATGCGTCAACATTGCTACCACAATTTTCTATACAATTTAACCGTACCATGAAAATTTATACATGTAGACATTTTAATATGTTGAATGTTTAAACAGAATCCAATTTGTTATAACTCAATTATTTAGTACGATTAATAGAAGTTTTAACATTAATAGCAACTAGATTTTGATCGCGGTTTCGCTCTTGTTAATGTAAGTTTTGAAAATAAAATATGGCCAACGTTACAAGCTGATAAAGTAACTTTCTATATATGAAAGAATTTTTAAAATTGGTTAAGTATTTTCTGAGTTTTCCAATTATAAACAGAAATCATAAATTTTCTCTTTATAATAAACTAGCCTCTGCCCGTAACTTCGTCCGCGTGGAATAGTTACTTTGGGCTAACGCTAACACGCAGTGGAAACTGTCGAAAAAAAAACCTCGATTTTGAAATTCTCTTCATTGGTGCTCCGTTTTTATATGTCTTAGCGTGATGATATATAGCCCATAACCTTCCTCGATAAATGAGCAGTATCACACTGCAAGAATTTTTCAAATTGGACCAGTAATTCCTGAGATTACCTCCTACAACGTCACAAACTCACGAACTTTACCTGTTTATAATATTAGTATTAGTATAGATTACTAGCTGACCCGTGCAACTTCGCCCGCGCCAAATCGGTTATTACCGGTTCCAATTTTATTTCCAAACGCGGAAAATCTTAAAAAACCTAGAACGATTGCAGCGTTATTTACCGTGTCCAATTGTGAATCCAAACTATCCTATAAATCCTATCCTAGAAATGTCTTTCCGGTATCCCCTGGGTTGCTCCTGTGGCTCTCACATCCGCGCCCTATTTAGTATCCTCACAACAACGGAATAATTTAACGGCTTAAAGCTTTAAGTTATTATCTTCTAACCAACTTCGTCAATTAACATGCTGTAAAAAGTAAACTTTATCTCCATAAAATATTCAATTTGGTATTTAGGAATTTGTAATATATCTATTAACTTTAGTAATTTGTAATTGTAATATTTATTTTCTTTTTCACATAAAAACAATCTTTTCGACTGCGATATTGAACTTAGATATATGGTGTCTCGTATTTTCTTGTAAAGCTAACAGTAATGAATTTTATTTCCTTATTTCTAATCAATCCAGCAACGCACGTTATGTTATAGAATTTTACTAAGTTGAATTACATTTATTCTGATCAAATATTGAAAATATTTATTTACTTAAATAAAAAGTAGTCTAATATACCTTTCTAACAGTGAAAGAATTTTCAAAATCGGATCTGTAGTACCAGAGATTACCCCGAACATACAAACTCACTAAGTTCAACTTCAACTTTTTAATATTTGAGTTTCATAGATACAAATTCTACCAGTGTCAAGTCATTCATGGGGAGTCATTTTATAGGTAGTATTAGATTTTATTATATAATTTAGTTCTTCTAGATTAGGCCACTGAAATACACAAAGACGAACATAACACTGACAGATATAATACCTTAAATAAATATATATTTATATAATAATTACCGTTAGTTATTATATTATCTTAAAGTTTAATTTTGTTAAAATATATAAAATAACCAGTGTATTGACGAAAGAAGAAAATACACACCTTCTGCGTTTGTTAAAATCAGACGGACGTGGTATATTGTTAGGTAAAATATCATACAATACAAAACTAAATCGAGATAATTGAAAAAATGTGTTCTAGAGTGTCTTCATCCACATTCACATATTGAGTTGTCCCTAATTTTGAACTTTGCAAGATGAACCGGAGAGCACACGTTTACAGATATATCCTCAGTCTACAGATAGTAGATGCAGCAAACTTGCAACATTTACGAAACTTGTATAGGCATGGCTTACCAGGAATGTTGTTCTGAATTGAAGCATATGATTCGCTTGTAATTGGGTTGGCAGTCTTGTTTGGGGAGGATAAATCCTGAACATACGTTTATTGTGATCAAAATATCCAGTCTGGATAACATATTTAGCGATAAAATCAACAGCTTCATTACCCTGGATCACACGATGTCCTCGTATGCATGCCAGAACGACATAAATTCCTAAACAATGACATTGATAGAAATAGAATTGATTAATTGTGATAACTGATATTTCATTGAAATATGTCAAACAAGTCAAAACAATATCAAATGTAGTGTAAAAAGTTGCAATAAGGAAAAGCCCTTTCTCTCTTGAAGGCAAACAATTTCATTTATATATTTAAAAAAGGAAATTTTCAAAAAAAAAGTATAACCGACTTCAATATCAATCAAAAACCCATAGGGCACTAAAAAGCGGAAAATAAATAGTTTATCAAATTAACCAAATTAAATAAAACATATGAATATGTGTGCTACCTAGGGATGTATTGGAAGTCCAGTCCAAAGTTATGAGGTAACAAACATAAAAAAAAAAAAATACAGTCGAATTGATAACCTCCTCCTTTTTTTGAAGTCGGTTAAAAAACATTGATAATCTTTTGAGCCAGGAACCATCTCGGGCGTCCTCAAAACACGCTGCAAATTATTATCACAATCTGTTCAAGTAGTTTCGGCATGCCTAGAGGACAGACATACAAACATTGATTTTTATATATAAAAGAATAACTAGTAACAAATTCGTTGTAAGTAATAACATCTACTTCAGTATATGATCAAATACAGTTAAATTTAAGCTAAGTGAACCTTCTGTGAGAAGAACTTTACTAGATAGTACGAAGTCGTCAGCGTTTATACTCAAAGCACCACCACAAAGCATACCACAATTACACACAACAACACAAACTAAGCTTAATCGTTGTAAGTTTCTACTAGCCTAATTGGCGGACTAATTGTTATCAATTTAGGCGAATTAGTTCATTTAGAAAAACAAAACAAGATATAACCATACGGTCTATGTTATGGTGTTACTGATACTATCGCAGAATGGTGAACAGCCAAGTACGCGAGTTCGAGGCTCAGCGGAAAGCTGACCTTGATACCAAACGCGACCAGTTAAAGGCTCGGCCTCCTGCTGCCATAACGTATCATTACGAGAACGGCGTACTCACGTGCCCTCAATGTGCACGAAGTTTCGCCGCGAAGATAGGCTACATAAGCCATCTTCGAGCGCACCAGCGCCATTTCTAAGTTTAGGGGTCAAAGTGGTCGCCATGGCCGAAACCGGTCGGAGCAATCATCATCACTGATACTAGCTCAATGGTTTAAAGGTTATATAAAATATGAAAATCATAAAAAAAAACGAAAACCTTATGAACGGCATAATTTGAACTTCGTTCTCGGTGTATAAAAACAGGAAATCTTAAAAAAGCATCATGTTATATGAACGATTGACATTGGACTTAGCTCATTTTAAAATGTAACGACACATTTGTGTATTCCAACCGCTTAGTAACTGATTTTCAACGTGAAAGTCAACCAGGCAGTTATTACAAAACATTCTACAATTATCTCATATTCTCATTATGATTGTTTATTTCATGAAAAACTCAGACTTACTATGATTAGAACCTATATCTATTTACTTGGTATCCTAACACACCACTGCATAATTGACACAGCTTCATTGCGTTTGTTGTAGTTAAAGTGATACACTGATTAATTTGGCACTAACATAACAGGAGAAAAAAAATATGTCAAGAGATGCCTGTCAGAACTAAAGTTCCTTATACTTTTTCTTCAATTCGAAATGTGATTCGATATAGATCTTTGGATTGTTTATAGTTATATATTTTCGTCACGTAAGCAAAAAGCGTTATGCCCCTCGATGCGGCTGTCTAACTCTCTTTCTATCTTGTATATATTTTTATTTTCTCTCATTTTTGTTAATGTAAAAAATCGAACCAAAAAATATATTTAATACGTTAGGAAAAGTATTCATTTATGAAATATTACATAAACGAGTAAGATATGCACTATTGTAATATTAAAATTACAAAATAAAAAAACAAATACGTTTTAATGAAATGTCTATGCGTCCAGTATTGAGGATATACAACCGGCAGCACATGATGCTCGTCTGTTCGAATGTACATACAAAAGCAAGAGACAGAACGAAGAGTCACATGGAAGGAAAGACACAGAAAATTTTAACACTTTTACTTACCTGAGAATTTTCAGCAGTCAACTCTTATCGTATGCCACGTTGAGGAACTATGTTCCAAATAATTTAATTAATAACGTTTTTTTCCATACCGCAAACTCTATATGTACAGATATATATATGACTAGTTGATGACTCCGTCCCCGTGGAACCTAATGTAAAAAACAGTGACTAATAAAATCATCTGATTATATTAAGTCCATTTGCTTATCTACTTTTCTCTCGCACTTAAGTCGCGTTGTCATTAAAATTACAATAACTTTTGATAGAGTGAACCGATTTTAATGAAATCAAGACTAAATGACTCGAGGATATGCTTTATGATTTGATTTGGTGAAGTTTTATCGTTAACGTAGTCCTTTAGCAGCGAGGCGTGCTCAAACAAACAAACAGACAGACATTTCTAAAAATGATTGAAATGTATTTTATTACATATTCCAAGACACTTGCAACAATTTTTTTCACAAAAATCTAAAAAGTACAAACACGTTACATTTACATTCTTATTATATGTATAGATAGATTGTAGACATAGTCACGTTAGAGTTATCTTTGTATTAGATATGTTAAAACGAATTCAAAAAAAGATTGATTTTTATAAGCAAATCGTCTTATTTACCCACCATATAACCGTACAAGGTTTTTGACCTCAAAATGGAGGTATAAAATTTCCCTCTATCCAATTTCGTATCCCAAGGGATTCCCAATATACACTCGGTATATTGCAACTACAAAGATTGCAAAGAAAAATATTTTTTTCATGCATCTAATAACATCGTCTCTCGGAGGACACTCACTCACCTTTGATTCTGTACTTTATAGTTTTGTGAATTGGCCAATTGTATGTCTGTGACACGGGCGTAGAGACTTTTCTACGAAATACAATGATAAGTTTTTTCTGTATGTTATATCTAGAACTTAATAATAAAACTGTATTGTCAACATCTTCAAATTATTCTAAAAATTGAATACAAAGTAATCGGCATATAACTAGTTAGATTTATTTTTATTTAATCATATGGGTATATAAAGTATCCATCATTTATTATCGTCGATTGATTCATTACTCTATTTGTCGCTGCGAGGTTCAGTTTATCTGGACCGGTGCAGCGGACAATTTTTTTTTACTCTTTAACAGCACCCGGGGAGCACGTGCAGGGGAATGAGAGGTACACTTTCTGTGGACACGAGTAACATCAGCCCCCAATAAGATTAGAAAAATTATTTTCACAAGTTATATCCGATTTGTTGATAAGTGTAAGGGAGTCATAGGATTCGAACCTAAGTCCATGAACGCGGTGTTCGTACACGATATTAACTAAGCCGTCATCGCTTCATATAATCACAATAATATAGTATTAAATGTTCTCTTTCAAGGGTTTCTCTTTAATATTCTAGTTCAACGCAATAAACTTACTAGCTAGTTACAAGTCCAAATTAATAGCATAGCCATATAGATTCATACATACCTTAGTGTTTATTAGTTCGTTTACCCTTTTACAGTTAACAACAATTTAACTTTTTTTCTACTTTAATTTTAATTTAACTTTAACAATTAAGTTAGTATTGAAGTAAAACTTCTTTAGGCGCGACTAGGAGGTAACTGGGTGACAAAGCAACGGAAGTCCGTTACGGAAATATGGTGTCACGGTTCTGTACCATCCGGTTAGATAATAATTAAACATAACCAAAACTTCTATTAAATCATAATTAATTTAATTCGTTACTTATCATAGTAATCTGTCCGTACTTTTCTATATTTTATTTACTTTATAACAAAGAGTTGCTAAGAATATTTCCCGTGTTATCTAAGTTCCGAATTAGCTGATAGATGGCACTACAGATAATGTAGCTTTGATTTAATTTGATATTTACTTACATTGAAACCAGATAGCAGCACGTTCGGGCGCCCATATATACATAATTAATTATATTATATGTTTTATATTATTATTCAATTTAATATTTTTAATGATTATTTTTTCAAAAATTTTTGATTGATTTGTTTATAAACGATTTATTGATAAAATTAAAAATATTTAAAAAGTTTTACTTCAATCGCGTGTGACGATTACACGCACTCATTTTTATTTTTGGTGATTCCCGTGTTCTGTCAAAATGACGGCCTCCCTGTTAGAACTTCGTGGAATTTTTACGACATCTCAAAATACATTTTCCATCTTAATATTTGTACTCCACTTCATTTGTACACAATAACTAACTATATTATGACAAATGTCATTAATAGTACACTATATAGAACCAAATAACACAAGTATATGAAAAAAAAAACAGTTTAAAAACCCGCCGAAAACTTCTTTCAATAATTTAATATTTAGGAGCCAGTCAGTACTTACTGTAAGTGTAATTAGATAGCCGTTTTCTTTGATTATTATTATAAATCGAAATCCATTTACGTATACGTATAATCAATTAGGTGTATGAATAGACTAATATTGATCTTAATCTAAGTATAGCATTAATGAGTCTAACATAATAAATCATTTTTAGGTTTCAAATTTATATAACTAAATATTTCTTTTCACCAGCGCGGCGTCAGTTGCAACGCAAGATATTTAATGGATCTGTTCGTCGCAGCGCGGCACGCCGTCGGGGCCATGAAATAAGCGATTCATTAGCTACTAGCTATTGCTCGTGGCTCCGCTCGCGTTAGTATAGATTTAATCTATTACTGAAGAACCGTACATTTTATTCAGAAAAAAAAATACGTGCGTGTATCAGTTTAAAATGATCTACTATATTCTACTATATCTACTATATTTACTACTTTACAGAAAAAAAAACGGAATCTGATCATTTGAGCGCACCTTTAGAAATAAACATGGCGCGTAACGGAAAGATGTACAGAAATTAAGATGGCGCGTAACCGAAAAACGTTACATACGTTTTTACATGCTCTAAAATTCCTCCCTACGTCGATAAAGAAGTTTCACTTCAAAAATGTACGGATATACTTTTTCCTATCTTCTTCTGTGTTCCGTGTAGGTAAAATTTCATGATTATTGGTTGCATAGTTAAAGCGTAACAAACTTACATTCGCCTTTATAATCTTAGTATGAACCAATAAGGATAGAAATTATAATATAGATTCTCAAAATGGTCGTAAACTTTTTGGCTAGCGAAAGACCTAATCCATTTTATGTGATTTACGATTTCAATTATTTTCAGATTTTTAACATGTTATAAAATTTTGATGTATGGGATTCAATTATACTATTTCCTTATTGCAATGTACTTTATATAGATCTTAAAGTAATTTAGGACATGCTATCTGGTTTGTATCTACTTTAATAGTGAAGCTAACATAAAAAAACATATTTTATATTTGTCAGGTTTATATTTCTATATAAACCTGGCAAATCTTAATATATATATTTCTTGTGTGCGTGTGTATGTGACTGAACTCCTCCTAAACGACTGGACCGATTTTGATGAAATTTTGTGTACGTGTTCCAGTGGATCCGAGAATGGTTTAGATTCACAATTGGACCCGGTAGGTGGCGCTGCGGTTGACTTTTAAGATTTTTTTTATTATCAAGGCAGGACAACGTCCGCCGGGACCGCTAGTATATTCTATATAAAAATATATATAAAATATATATATTTTATATTTCTATAAAGTAATTCATTAAGATTTCCGACTATATTGTCATAAATATTACGTCTTACTTTTCGGGAAAGATAATAAACATCACATTTTAATGTGAAATATCTATCTATAAGCGCGTGTAAACCTGATTTTGGCTTGGCGCGACGTGGCGACGCAAAACACGAACTTTGCACTATTAACGACATATTCAAAAACATTTGCAACTCTGTCACTCGTTCTACTAGTGTTATGCGGCACGCACCGAAGACCTAGCACCTTATGATAAATACCGCCAAACACACCGCGCCTAGTTGATTTTTTTTTATTTTTTATATAATAAAAATGAATATTTATCTAATAAAATAAATAAGCAGTCATTATTTTAAGGAATAATTTAGTAATGCTTTATCTTTTCATTACGCCATAACTGATTCTTCTCGTAATATGTTCTTTTAGGCTTATAACTTATACAAAAAAAAGACGTGTGGCACTCGGAGACTGCCGCGGTAAAGTTATTGCATAGCATTTTCTTTTAAAATTTGAACAAAAATAACGATATTAAGAGTTTGATCATCGAATTTCGCGCAATGTACATTTATATAGATATAATATCATATATACTTTCTCTGCGCGACATTAATGTGTATTACCTATACATAAAAAAAAATAAAAAAAAACAAAGGTACTAAATAGTACACGTGCTTGGTTTAATGGTTCAAGGCCCGCGATAGAAGCTATGCAATAGCTTAAAAATTTCGATGTGTCACATCTGCCAGGCGTCCCGTGACGGCTCATTTAGTTTTATTTTAAGAAATCTCACTTTGTATAGGAATATATAATTCGAATATTAACAAAACATGATATTTATTTCATTTAACATAGTGTTCTTATCATTTTACATTCGTCAGAATATTTTTTTTAATAGCTATCATATGGTAACATCCTACTATAATTGGCATCTTTGGTGATATAAGCGTATTATATCTAGTGCAGTATCAAACCTGTGTAACAATTTATAAAATTTGTTAATACATTATTTGGTGTTACTTTGCCGCTTTCACTAGGATCAGAAAGCGTGTTTTTAGTGTCTTATTATAAGTCGAGGTTTATCTGAAACTAAAAAATTCTAGATGTTAGAAAAAGTCATTCAAAATATAATAAAAGTGATAAAAGAGTGAATTAAAATAAAGATGTATTTTTATACAAAATACTATTAGCTACATATAACATATATATTTTCTTTAAAAAATATTTGACTACCCTCATTTCAGGAAAATAACCTTTCCAATTTACCGATTTCAATTAATAGTAAACAAATTTTAACTATATTTATTACTAATTTCGTGGCTCCAGTTCCATCTACTTTCACGCCTACTGCCCTTGATTAATAGCTTGCACGCGTTACCGCGACATTTCTGCTACTCTACGCCTTTTTTACATTCCCTGGGTAGCGCTGATTTTTGCCACTGTCACGCCTTTTGCCTGTCGCGTTATAAACTAATTCACGATGAAAAAATAAACTTTTACGGGAATGTTTAATACAATTTCTATGCTTCATAATAAAATACATGCTACATAATATCATGTTTATTTTCCTTTATGTGTAGGCATTTTCTTTCCTTATTTAATGCGACCCTAATCAATAAATAAAAAATTGCAATAGCATAATTCATTGTTATTATTGTACAATGATAATTAGTTTCTAGATTAATCGAGAATTTGCAAAACAAAATGATAATTCAATATGATATCTGACCGATCTAATATTAGCTTATTGATTTATGTTACAAGAGAATGAAATATTTTAAATAAGTTTTTTAGAAAACCGTCCACTTTGATATCTATCTCTTTTCCGCTCAAAGTTTAACTAAGTGCATAAATCAAATGTACGAATAATCTTTCTATTCCAAATAACAATTGTCTTAATATTTTCTCGGGTCTTTCGCATTTTTAGAACTGAAAATACATATTCGTTTTGGAACTGTAGGAATATATCTGTTTAATTGGAATACGATTTGCATCATACAAATTTTAAAGTAAATTTTTGATTACGAAGCCGCTGCTTATTACGTTCTGCTAATGTCAGTGTCAATCCAAGTGCAGAATACTAGATTTCTATATACTCGATGTAAAGCTATATTGTACTAGAAGCCGGCCCCGGCTTTGCACGGATGCACTAACAAAAAAAAAACGAGCGAGCCTTACAGTTGTACCATATGACGTGTTACCTGTGATATGTTATCGTACTATGAATCGGGTGTGAAAGAAATATTTTTTATCGAATAATTATATGCTTAAAATAGTAGAAACTTTTTTAATTAAAATGAGCAAATATTATTTGACAGCGACAAAAATTGGCCTAAAAGTGTGAAAAGTATCCGCACTAAAATATTTATTCGAATAATACCATATTACTTACTTGCATTTTTTTAAGAATGATGAACTTTGTCAGACTCTTGATAGTGAAGATAATTATTAATATAGTTTGCATATATAAATATAACCTCAGATTTTATGCACGAAACTGTATAACTGTAGATGAGTGCACATGTGATTCTCTTTGCAACCGCGCGCGCTCATTGGTCAATTCAAATAACGCGCGCTTCCTTCCCTTCATGTGATACATTTTCGTCCCTTTTTCAAAATCACTCTCACGAAAAATATCCAGCAACGGAGAGGAAAGATATTACACATCAAAAATAAAATCCAATCTTCCCTTCACAGTTTACAGTACGACCTTGTAATGAAATAAAAGACAATTGCCAGTCAATCTGGCAACGTTGTTATTATCTTTGAAGATCTCCTTACTATTTTCCGTCTCACCCAACTTTTTATATGGAGATTTTATTAATCCAAACCTTTCATCATTTTTCAAATCGATGCATCCGTTCTGAAGCTCTGCTTACAAACATTCTGCAATTACTTTCTATTCTATAGATATCGAATTAAAATCTATACATTAAAAAAATTGTATTCGTTTCTCTGTGTAATTTTTGGAAACGGTGGATTGGAGCTACATAGTAATAACAAGACATAACAGTAGTAACTTAAAGTGGATACAAGTATTATCGGGGATATGTATTAATGGCAAAAATCCAATTAAAAAAATTAAAGTCAAAGTCATAGTTAATCCAGATCACACAGATAGTTTTTCAAAAGGACCAAACCATGTGTATATGCTAGTGCTTAATTAAATTTAACTAAGTTTTATCACGATTGTATTAATAAAGTAATATGTTTTTAGTACCATTTTAGTATACATTTGAATAACATAAGTGTTCGCGACAATTTATAGTGTTTTGTGTTAATTAGTGATGTATATTTAATTGTGCTTAGTTTTATAGTGATTTGTACAAATAGTGCGTAGCTTCGATAGTAATTAGATAGTTTTGTCCACAATTAAATATATCTATTGGATCGTGTTTTATTTTACAACATAGAATAGTATATACGCATATGATATTATAATTAGAAATAGTTATACGTACATCTTGTTATTATAGTTATATGTGGTGTAGTTATACATACTTATAATGTAACTATCTAGAAATAGTATAGTATAATAGTTTAAAGTATTATAAGATGTTAGCGGTAAGAATAATTGTAAAATATTTTATTAAATAAAGAGCAAGCGAAGGGAACTCGTCGCGCCCCCGCCCCGCCCTGTATAGTAGGTTTAGCCGAACCCTGACGCTGTGCGCGTGGCTATTAAGTGTTCTGATTGGCGGAGCACCGGCAGCGTCGGGCGAGAGACCCCGGTGTCGTATAGGCAAGGCCCGGAACGTGAACATTCAGGCGCGGGCGGCATAGAAAGCAGTCATCATAGTAATAGTAACCGCGTAATAGAGTAATCGAATAGATAGATAGTCATCGTTAGTACTAGTAGATAGTGAATAGTCTGTTTTGATCAAGTCGGCATACGTGAGCACATCCTTCGCTGCTCTACTAGTAACAAATCTTTTATTGTGAGAAAAACTCAACGTTCTTCAAGTTCAACTTCGGAATCAGCAAATCATCGCTATAGTTGTGTGTCATTCGGAGGTGGCTCACAATAAGGTTTTTGGCGATTAAAGACGTGTAACTGAACAATAATAATTTCTACATAAAGATTAGTTAGAATTTTAAAACAAGCTATGATAAAACCTTATTTAGGTAATTCAAGTAAAATTGCATTACCGAGGCTTTTTCAAACAAACTTACATCACGAAATGTATTAAAATGACCTAAATCAAAGATTGCACGTAACACGAATATTATTTGCATCGTATCGGACCTTGGTTACATTGATATGCATAAGATAATATAAATTGTACAATACATTAACTAGCTGATGTAATCGTATATTATTAATTATTATCATAGCTAATATTCTAAAGTAGTTCGAAATGATTCATTTTTTTTTTCTTCGAACTGACTACGCTATTGACCTAGCAAGGTCTTAACAGCTTCACCGGACTACTAAGGCGAGCGCTTAAGGCACTCAGCCGATTTTATGTGACAACTCGCTCAGGGTGCACGGCACACCTCGGCTTGGGCTGTTGCCTGATACATGCAATTCGCGACCTATCTTTTTTTTTTTTTTTTTTTTTAACGTGGGGAAATCCCTTATGGATACCCACCCTCCCGGGGGAGAGAGTGGGTTATGTCCGACTCGCACGGACTAAAACCCCACGGTGTACCGACAGACCGTTGTGTGGGGGCGGCAAGGGATCGTTCCAGCTAATCACCTTGTAGAGCCGCCCCCACGGTCCGCCCGGCGGAAGGTGACCGCCGGGCTCCTACCTATAGAGGGACAGACCGGGTACACACCGGCTGCCCCCCCTCGTCCGCCGGACCTGTGCAATGAGGAGATGGGCCCCCCGGCCCATCCCCTCAGGTCCGGCTACGGTGGCGGGAGGAGTTGGGCGAAGCGCCGCCTCCTCCCGCCTGTCCTCCTTTGGCGGAGACGGCCACTTTGAGGATCTGCCTCGCGAGCCCTCTCCGCCTCCTCCTTCTGCGAGATAACCTCCTCGCAGAAGGAGGCCATCGCTCGCCAAGCCTGTTCGCTGCCGAGCATGGCCGAAACCACGCTCGGCAGCGATAAGTCCGTTCCCACCGCCGCCGCCAGAATGCGGCGCTGCTCCCCCCACGCAGCACACTCAGACAGAGTGTGCTGCGCGGTATCTTCGACAGCGCCGCACTCGTGGCAGGCGGCGGTCGGCTCCCTGCGTGCGATCCGGTGCAGGTACCACCCGAAACAACCGTGTCCGGTGAGTACCTGCACCAGTCGGAACGTCAGGGAGCCCCACTTCCTCCCAATCCACACCCGCAGGACCGGGCGGACGGCGTCCACGGTAAATCGTCCGAACCGCTCGTCCGCCAGGTCCTGCTGCCACCTTTCCACGGCGTCCTCCCGCAGACGCCGTCTCTCCGCTTCTACCTCCCTGGGAGCCGGAGGCTCCCCCCTTCGTTTCCTCGCCGCCGTGAACTCGTACACGGCGGCGAGAACTTCTGTCTCCAGCTCCCAGGGCAGGGAGCCGGCGAGCGAAAAGGCCGCCGCCGAGGACACCGTGCGGTACGCCCGGATCGCCCTCAGTGCCACCGTGCGCTGCGCATTACGCAGCGCGCGCACGTTGGTGGCACCGAGGGCGTCGGCCCACACCGGTGCCCCGTAGGCGGCCATCGCCCGCACGACTCCCATGTAGAGTCGGCGGCACCCGGCGCCCGGCCCCCCTATGTTGGGGAGCAACCGGCCGAGTGCCGCCGCCGCCCCAGCAATTCGCGGTCCGAGCCCCGCAAAGTGGGGCTCGAACCGCCAGCGCCCGTCCAGGGTGAGGCCCAGATATTTCATCTGGGTCCCCACCCTGATCCGGGCGCCCTCCACCACTATGTGGGCCCCTGGTGGTGGCCCTCGCCGAGGCCCATGAAAGAGTAGGGCCTCGGTCTTTTCGAGGGCCACCCTGAGGCCCAACCTCCTTATGCGCCTGACCACGAGGGTTGTGGCCATCGTGGCCAGGCGCTCCACCTCCCTCCACTCCCCCCCCCCGGGCTACGACTAGGGTGTCATCCGCGTAACATATGAGGCGTGCCCCATATGGGAACACGCCGCGGAGCACCCAGTCGTAGCCCATGTTCCACAGGAGCGGCCCCAAGGCCGACCCCTGTGGAACCCCCCGCCTTGTGGCCCGTCGGACCATCCGCCCGTCGCCGTCGACATAGGCGACCTCCCTACCCTCCAGGTACGCCTCCAACACCCGCCGCAGGTACGGGGGCACTCCGAAATATCAGAGCGCCTCCCGTATGACACCATGCGGCAGGGTGTTGAAGGCGTTGGCGATGTCGAGTGACACCGCCAAAGCCCTGTCCCCCTGGGAGGTCGCCTCTGTCGACAGCGACTTCAGGAGGCACAGGGCGTCCACTGTGGAACGCCCTGTCCGGAAGCCATATTGCGTGTCCGCCAGATTCGGCCCCACGCCCTCTAGGTGCTGGACGACCCGGGAGGAGATAATCCTCTCCAGCACCTTCCCGGCGTCGTCCAGCAGGACGAGGGGCCGATACGCGGACGCGCAGTCCGGAGGGCGGCCTGCCTTTGCCATGAGGCAGAGCCGCCCAAGCTTCCAGGGCTTCGGGAACTGCCCGACCAAAAGACACCGGTCGAACAGCTCCCGAAGCCACCCCCCTAATTGGCCCAAGGCGAGGACGAGCACCCGACCCGGGACCCCATCAGGGCCGGGCGCTCTTCGCCGGTTGAGGAGGCGCTCGACAGCCCTCCCCATCTCCTCCTCCGTTATCGGAGGGGGAGGACCGTCGAGCACCTCCTCGACTACCTCCCGAGGCGGAGGCATGGGAGGAGTTGATAGCATCGGAGGGTCGGGGAACAGTTCTCCCACGACCCTCGCTACCACCTCCGGCCGGAGGGTCTCCGTCGCCGGGGGCGCCCAGGATCGTAACTTCATTCGTACGATCCTGTACGGGCGCCCCCAAGGATCCCCCTCCAGCGTCTGGAGCAGCTCCTCCCATGCTGCTTCTTTCGCCCGGCTGATGGCAGCCTGCAGGGTCTTCCTGCACTCCCTATAGCTGCCATACAGCCGGGCCTCCGCCTCCGGGTCCCTATGCCGGCGCCGGCGGCTGCGCCCGAACAGCCGCCGGGCCGCGGAGCAGGCCGCTCGGAGAGCGGCGATCTCCGGCGACCACCAGTACACCGCCCGTTTGTCTGGGCGGTGTACGCTCCGCGGCATCGACGCGTCGCAAACCTCCGTGAGGGCTGCACGGAGGCGGGCTGCTGACGCGTCGACATCAGCCCCTGTGGGGGGGGGGCATGGCCCAGGCCTGGACGATGGCCGCCTCTTCCGCTAATTCACGGTTGAAGCGGCTCATCGCCCAACAGGGGAACTTCGCGCCCCTCCGGGGGCGGGTGCCAATCCCGGCTTGGGAGGTGGAGACCTCGAACCTGATATATCGGTGGTCCGATAAGGTCTCCACCTCCTCCAGCACTCTCCACCCCCGGACACGGCGTGCGACAGACGGTGTGGCGAACGAGACGTCCACCACCGACGCCCCGTTCCATCGCACGCACGTGGGGACGCTCCCCTGATTGAGGAGGGACAGCCCCAACTCGGCTGCCCACTCCTCAACGGCCATGCCCCTCAGGTCCGTGACTGCCGCTCCCCAGGTCCTCGATTTAGCATTTAAATCCCCCATGAGGACCACGGGGAGCGGCGACAGCCGTCTGACAGCTCCCTGCAGGGAGCCGAGGTACGCCTCGAACTCCCGCAGGGGCTTGTTAGGGGAGAAGTACGCCCCCACAATGGCGTACTCTCCCCAGACGGCCGTCACGAACCCGGCCCCTCTTTCTCTTGCCGCCAGGGACGAACCTCGACCCGCCACGATCGCCACGGAGCCGTTCCGGTCCCCAGCCCACTGCGGCTGGGGGGGAACGAAGTAGGGCTCCGTGGCGACCGCGAGCCCGATACCCCACTCCGCCACTGACTGCACAAGGAGATCCTGTGCAGCGGCGCAGTGGTTGAGGTTCGCCTGGAGGAAATTGCATATGGACCAATCCATTATTGGTCCATTGCAACTTCCTCCTGCCTGGCGGCCACCACCCTTGGACCTGTGCCCACAACCGGGAGGTCCCTACCCTTGGTGGTGGGGGGCCTGCAATTTCGGCTCCCCATCACGTGCCCTGAGGGCCTCCCGGCGTCAGCACATACGGCACAGCGGGCCACCTCCGCTTTACATTCGGCCGTTTTATGGCCTGCCGCGCCGCAGCGGTAACAGCCATCCCCCCTGCTGGACGAGGAGGGGCACGTGGGGCGGGTGTGCCCCAAGCCCATACACTTAAAGCAGCGTAGGGGCTTCTCGTCCAGCAGGTGGACGCGTACGACGCTCCACCCGACCAGGAGCTTGCCGGCCTGGACAAGCTCCTTGGCCGCCGCCGCGGGGAGCGTCACATGGACTGCGCCGAGGCCCCCCCAGTTCCGCTTTATTTCGCCGACCTTCAGGTCGGCGACCCTGCAGCCGGCCTTCGCCGCCACGACCGTCTCAATCTCGAGGGTGGACACCGAATCGTCCAGCCCGACGATCCGGATGTCCGCCCTCTTTGTAGGTACGACGACCGTGGCGATGTCAGCCAGCGCCACCTTGAGCTCCCGGGCCAGTTCGGCGGCCTTCTCCTTCGTCTGCCCCGGGAGCTCAATTTTCCGGGCTCCCGTGGCCGTTTGCCGGACCCGGACCTCCCCGACGCCCATGGCTGGCAGGGCCACGGCTTCCCGCGCCTTCACCAGGACCTCCCTGTATCCTATCCCCCTGTCGGCCGCGGTATCCTGCAGCGTCACAACAACCGCAGCCGATTGGGGGACGGATGGCAGTTTCGGCCCTGGTGGCTTCGCCTGCGGCTTTGGGGGCGCCTTCGGGGGCGCCGCGGCGGCCGCGGAGGCCTTGGGCTGCGAAGCCGGGACCGCCTTCTTCTTCCTGCCCACTACTTTAGTCCACTCCGTCGTGGTAGTAGAGGCAGGAAGCTCAGCCCAGCTCATGCCCAGAGGTTGGGCGATCGGGGCCTGGGCCACCGGTGCCGGCCTCGTGGGCGGAGCCCCGGCTCCTCCCTTCTTTTTGTCCGCCGCCAGAGGGGGGCGAACTGGAGCCTCTGGCGGGAGGCGACTCGCCAGGCTCTCCAGACGTGCGTTCAGCATGTTGCTGAGCGACGTCTGGAGGGAGCGCTCTAGGCGGGACACAGCCCCGGCAAGGGCCTCCTCCCACTGGTGTGCGGGAGGCTCCGTCGGCGCCATTGCGGGAGCAGGAGGCGGGGGCATCTGCCTTTTGGCGTTCGCCTCCTGCTTCCACGCCAGAACCTCCGCCTTAAGGTCCTCGATCTGGCGGCGGAGGTTCTTGGTGTCCCTCTGCAGCTTCTTTACTTCCGCCGACTCCGTGCGGTCAGCAAGCGCCTCCACCACCTCCCGCAGGGTCTTGGCCGCGCCCTTCAACGCCTTAATGCAAGGCCCCGAAATATTCCGTGACTTCTTCACGGTCTCCAGGATGGCCGTCACCTTAACCTCCGCCAACGTCCTCAGGGTATAGACATCCAAGTCGTCGGTGTCTATAGGGTCGGCCTCCGCCTCGGAGCTCGCCGCAGATCCTGCCTTGGAGCCAGCTCTGGATCCAGTGGCCGAGGCAACGACCGAACCGATGTCGGAACCCGCCTCCGACTCCGCCGCACTCAGGCTGCCGGCCAAGGCCCGGTCAAACGACCCGTCGGCCTCCCCCATAACCCCGCGAGTACCCACGTTGCGGCTGACACGCCTCGCAGTCCCCCTGCAAGAGGTGCTCACCTTGGGAGCCGCCCGTCCCTCCACCTCCGTATCGGAGTCCATCGCCACGCTCGTGCGTTTTTTAGTAATCTTTTTGGCACTCATGGTCCACCGGAGACCACAGGGTCACCAGCAAACCATAAGGCAAAAAGAACAGAGTCCGCGCAACGCGCCAAGTCAATCGGTAGGCAAGAAAACAATCCAGAAAAACAAAGCCAGGTCAGAAACAGAGTAAATTCACAAAAATCCAAAAAAACAAGCCAAGTCGCGTGCACAAACAAGTCCAGAGTCAATGAGAAAGCCAAAGTCAAAAAGATAAACGAGATCCACCAGAAATAAACACACATAAACCTTCGCGACCTATCTGAGCTTTTTTTTTTTTTTTTTTTTTTTTTCTTCCTACCTTCCGCTATGTTTGGGGCGACACGAGATCTCATTGGACTTCATCGTGTCGCCCCAAGCGGACGGCCCAGCGTCAAACAGGCGCCGCCAGGGCTCCTCTGTGGAAGGAGATGGCTCTGTGATTACCGGCCGTCTCCTTCATCCGCCGGACCTGTGCAAGGGGAAGATAGGCCCCCCCGACCGGCCCATCTTTCCTAGGCCCGACTACGATAGCGGGAGGAGACGATCGAACTGCCGCCTCCTCCTGCCTGTCCTCCGTTGGCGGAGACGACCACTCAGAGGGTCCTCCTCGCGGACCCTCTCCGCCGCCTCCTTCTGCGAGACGACTTCCTCGCAGAAGGAGGCCACAATATTCCATACATTCTCGCTGCCAAGCATGGCCGCAACCACGCTCGGCAGCGAGAGATCTTGTCCTACCGCCGCAGCCACAGTGCGACGCTGATCCTCCCACGCAGCACACTCAGAAAGAGTGTGCTGCGCGGTGTCCGGATCAGCGCCGCACTGATGGCATACGGCGGTTGGCTCCCTGCGAGCTATCCGGTGCAAGTACCAACCGAAGCACCCGTGCCCGGTTAGCACCTGCACCAGACGGAACGTCAGGGAGCCCCAATTCCGTCGACACCAATCCGGCAGAACCGGGCGGACGGCGTCAATAGTCGTTCTACCGTACCGCGCGTCCGCCAGGTCCCGCCTCCATCTCTCCATCTGCCCCTCTCTCTCCGTCCTTCTCCTTTCCTCTATTTCCTTGGGAGCTAGAGGCTCCCCCATCTGTTTCTTGACCGCCGTATATTGATATACGGCGGCAAGCACCTCCGCCTCTAGCTCCCAAGGAAGGGAGCCGGCGAGCACCATGGCCGCCGCCGAGGACACCGTCCGATAACCTCGTATCACCCTCAGCGTCACGGTGCGCTGCGCAACTCGCAGCGCACGAATATTGGTGGCGCTGAGGGCGTCCGCCCACAATGGTGCCCCATAGGCGGCCATGGACTGCACAACCCCCATGTAGAGGCGCCGGCAGGCGGCACCCGGCCCCCCCGTGTTGGGCAGGAGTCGTCCGAGCGCCGCCGCCGCCCCGACTATGCGCGGTCCGAGCCCCTTAAAGTGGGGCTCGAACCGCCAACGTCCGTCCAGGGTGAGGCCCAGATACTTCATCTGGGTCCCCACCCTGACCCGGACACTCTCCACATATATGTGAGCCCCCGGAGGTGGCCCCCGTCGAGGCCCATGAAACATTAAGGCCTCGGTCTTATTGAGGGCCACCTCGAGGCCCAGCCTTCGTATGCGCCCGACCACGAGAGTAACGGCCTCCGTGGCCAGGCGCAGCAAATCATTTATTTCCCCCCCCCGGGCTACGACTAGGGTGTCAGCCGCGTAGAAAATGAGCCGCGCTCCAGACGGGCGCGCGCCGCGGAGCACCCAGTCGTAGCCCATGTTCCACAGGAGTGGGCCCAAGGCCGACCCCTGTGGAACCCCCCTCCTAGTTACACGCCGGGCCATCCGTCCGTCGCCGTCCACGTAGGCGACCTCCCGATCCTCTAAGTAAGCCCTCAATAGCCGCCGCAGGTACGGAGGCACTCCGAAATACAGGAGCGCCTCCCATATGACTCCATGCGGCAGACTATTGAAGGCGTTGGCGATGTCCAAGGACACCGCCAAAACCCTCTCTCCCTGGGAGATCGCCTCCATGGACAGCAGCTTGAGGAGGGACAGGGCGTCCAGCGTGGAACGCCCCGTACGGAAGCCGAACTGCGCGTCCGATAGGTTCGGCCCCACTTCCTCAAGATGCCGGACGACCCGGGAGGACACGATCCTCTCGAGCATCTTCCCGCCGTCGTCCAGCAACACCAGGGGCCGGTACGCGGACGCGCAGTCCGGAGGGCGGCCTTCTTTCGCCATTAGGCAAAGCCGCCCATTCTTCCAGATCTTCGGGAACTGTCCGACCGCAAAACAGCGGTCAAACAGTTCCCGAAGCCACCCTCCGAGATGACCCAATGCTATGGCTAGCACCCGGCTCGGGACCCCATCAGGGCCGGGTGCTCTCCGTTTCTTGAGGAGGTGCTCCACAACCCTCCCCATCTCCTCCTCCGTTACTGGGGGAGGGCTGCTACCCACCTCTTCCACTACCGACCTAGGTGGAGGCATGGGAGGAGGTGGCAGCATCGGAGGGTCGGGGAATAGTTCTTCCACAACCCTCGCCACCACCTCCGGCTCGAGGTTCTCCGTCGCCGGGGGCGCCCGGCCACGGAATTTCTTCCGGGCCACCCGGTACGGGCGCCCCCACGGATCCCTCTCCAGCTCTCGAAGCATCTCCTCCCATGCCTCCTCTTTCGCTCGGCTGATGGCGACCTGCAATGCTTTCCTGCTTGCCCTGTAGTCGCCATACAGCCGAGCCTCCTCGTCAGGGTCCCGATTCGTTCTCCTCCGACGGCTGCGCCTGTACAACCGCCGGGCCGCGGAGCAGGCCACACGAAGATCAGCAATCTCGTGCGACCACCAGTACACCGCCCTTCTGTTAGGGCGGTGCATGCTCCGCGGCATCGACGCGTCGCAAACCTCCGTGAGGGCATCACGGAGGCGGGCTGCGGACGCGTCGATATCACTGTCCGGGGGGGACAGGCACCAGGCCTGGACGATGGCCGCCTCCTCTGCCATCTCCTTGTCGAGGCGGCTCATCGCCCAACGGGGGAACGACGCACCCCTCCGGGGGCTGGTCAACGGTCCATTATGGGAGGTGGAGACCTCGAACCTGATGTATCGGTGGTCCGATAGTGTCTCCACCTCCTCTATTACCCTCCACCCCCGAACACGGCGTGCGACCGACGGGGTAGCGAACGATACGTCCACTATAGATCCCCCGTTGTGTCGCACGCACGTGTAGGTGTTCCCCCGGTTGAGGAGGGACAGCCCATGTTGGACTGCCCACTCCTCAAGTGCCTCGCCACGCGGATCCGTGGCGGCCGCTCCCCACGCCCTTGATTTGGCGTTAAAGTCACCCATAAGGACGATGGGGAGCGGCTCAAGCCGCCTCACGACCGGCCCCAGCGAGTCCAGGAAGGACTCGAATTCGATGAGGGGCCGGTTCGGTGAAAAGTAGACTCCGAGGGTCGCAAAACCCCGCGAGGCGACCGCCACAAACCCAGATCCCCTCTCTTTGACTGAGAGGGGCAATCCCCCTCCAGACAGTACCGCCACGGAGTCGTCCACATCTCCGGCCCAGTGAGGCTGGTCCGGGACGTGGTACGGCTCCGCAACAACAGCTACATCAATATCCCACTCCGCCACCGCCTGAGAGAGTAGGTCCTGGGCAGCGGCGGAGTGGTTCAAGTTTCCTTGGAGGTAGCTGCTATGGGCGTATTCCATTACTCGTCCATAGTAACCACCTCCGTAATCCCCTGCTTGTACAGGGGGACTTTTCCCTTCACAGGGGGAGGTCTGCATTTAGCCCCTCCCATTATGTGAATTGCCGGAATACCGGCTTCCGCGCATACGGTGCACCGCGGTTTTGCCGCTTTACAGTGCTCTGCGCGGTGTCCGTCTTCGCTACATCGATAGCAGGCCGTCTTCCGATCCGCCAATGACGGGCACATCGGCTGGGTATGGCCCAAGCCCATACACTTAAAGCACCGTAGGGGCCTGCTATTCAGTAGCTGGACCCGGGCCACACTCCATCCGATTAGGAGACGGCCGGCATCAACGAGCTTTCTGGCAGCGTCGATGGGGAGAGACACGAAGAGTGAATTGGTGCCCCTCCTGTTAACGCGGAGCTCTCCCACCCTCAGTTGTGTGAGCTGGCACGCTCCAGCCTTTAAGATGGCTTCCACGGCCTCGTCCCAGGACACTGACTCCTCAATCCCGATGATTCGGATGTCCGCGCGTCGTACCGGCCGAACTACCGTGGCTAACCCTGCTAGCGATGCCCTGATGCCCGCCGCAAATTTGTCGACTTGCTCCGGAGTCTGGGCTCCCTTGACTTCCAGAACTCTGGCCCCTGCTGCGCTCTCCCGGACCGAGATAGTGGAGATCCCGTATTCGGCTAGCGGAACCTGCATTCGGCTTTTTAGGAGTACGTCGCTATATGTGGCACCCTTTTCTACTGCCTCCGGCCGCAGCGTCACCAACACCGCGGCCGAGTTAGGGGGCGCCAGCCTCCGCTTCGTCCTCTTCTTCCGTTTCCTCCTCTGCCCGTCCGCAGTCGGGACCGGAACCTGTGTTACGGACGTCGTGGTCGCCGCAGGTGCCGCCTTCTTTTTCCCTTTCTTTTTGCGGCCGACCACGGTCGTCCAGGGCTCCGTTTCTGCCTGTGCCAGTGCCGGATCGTATGCAGGAACGGAAGCAGAAACACGGGATAAACCCGGGGTTGGAGCCAGCGTAGCACCAGTGATGTTGCTGCTCGGCGTGGATCTACCGTTACTCACGCCGGACCTACGACCTGTCACCTTCGCTGTCTCTTTGGATGGTCCTGGAGCGAGCTGGGAGGGTTTATCCCCAGCCAGCGACGGTCTTATAGTCTTCTCAGGCAACAGGCGGTCTTCTATGCCTGCTAACCTGGCATTGAGCATGTCTCCAAAGGATTTCTGAAGACAATGCTCAATCCTTCCTACCGCCGCTGCCAGGGCCTCCTCCCAGCCCGGCGCATTCTCCTTGGCGAGACGTTTCGGAGGAGGAGAAGGGGCAGGTGGGGGAGGAGGAGGAGGAGGTGGCATGGCTTTCCTCTCACTAGCCTGTCGCCGCCAAGCAAGGAGATCCGCTTTCATTATCTCCACCTGGGAGCGGAGACTCCTGGTCTCTCTCCTGAGGCGGGTAGTCTCCTCAGCCTCCGTCCTGTCAACGAGGTCGTCTACCACATCCTTAAGGATTTGAGCCGCATTCTTGAGGTCCCTGATAAAATTCCCTTTCAGGTGCTTCGACTTCAAAGCAATGTCAACGATGGCGCGGACCTGACCGTCTGCCAGCTTCTTTATGCGGTCCCGATCCAGAGCCTTGGTGGTGAGCACCTCTTCTTCCGCAGCGCTCTCGTCCGCGCTCATATAGGCTCGGCGGGCGAGGGCACGGTCGTATGAGCCATCGGCCTGTCCTAGAATAGGACGACAAGCAGAGATCGAGCGCACAGTGCTCTTCCGGTTTGCTGCTCTCCTGGCCTTGCTCACTTTCGGAGCCTCCTCTTTCGGAATCTCACTAACCAACCCTACATCCGGACTCTCTTTTTCGCCAAGGCGTGGACGCTTCGCAGCGTTAAACGTGCTCCTGGTCAAGCGTACCACCGGGATCTTGCCCAATCCGCATGCAATTTCGGTATCCATTTTCCTAGCCATGGTCTTTTCTATATTTGGAGTAAGCAAAAGGGTGCCCCCCCCAGAGAACGAGGGGCTGCCCGAGTCCAGGGACTCGGGGAGGGATTCTCCGCCCGCGGCGCGGGCGGTACCCTCCTGGGGTAATACGATTTCCATTTTTGCTTCCATGTTTTCTCCCTATCGACGTCTAGTTCGCGGTACGCCCGCCGAGGTCGGTATAAGCACACCGACCTCGCCGGCCGCTATCCGGAACTGGGCCGTTGGGGCTCAAGTGAGCCCTCATCCGCCCCAGCCCGATACTGGGGGTGCCGCTCACACACCACCCCCAGGTCAGAGATCAGCCGCCGGTCACTAAGACCGACGTTGCCCGGGGTGCGCCACGCGGAGGCTCTCTGACATGCACCCCGACCTATCTGAGCTAACCTAAGCTAAGCTAACTATTCATACATATATGAGTTGTTGAGACATATATGTGTACGAAGCATACATACCTCAACAACTCTTATAACTAAAGTGATTCTATTTCTCATCTCTTAATGACTATAGCTCTGAAGCGATCACAATGAAATTTGACATAAAGAGACCTGAAGAAGTGCAGGGAACAAGAAGAAAACATTATTCTGAATAAAGAAAAATGAGGGAATCAAAAAAATGAAATATAAGGATTGATTGATGAATCTATGAATCATTAAAAAAAACTTCTCCCATAAATAAAAAAAATCTAGGCAGTCATAAGGACTGCCGACAGAAGTGAAAACTCAAAACAATGGAATAACTGTGTTCTCTTTGAATTTTTATATTAATTATAGTGTGAATAAAAATATTTAAATTTATAGAATTTGTTTATTAACATTAGTTTGGTTTTTATATATATTGGCACACGGAACAATAATTATATATTCATTTTTAAAAAGTCTATTAATCAGTCAAACGTATGGTGAGCTCCAAAATATCAATATTACATGCACACAGAGCCCTACACTACGCGTCGCAGTAGTCTGACGCAAGCCGCGCATGCGCAATATGCTGACGCAAGATGTCATAACGTGACATTACAAATTTATCTCCTGTCAAAAATACCGCTCAACGCACCTGAAGAAGTTTTCATTTCAAAAATCACTGAGGTAACTCACAATATTTATATAAGCGTGTAAAAAAACATGGTTCCATATTTACCTACACAGGCGTTTACCTTCTTTGAAATGTTTTTCCAAGAAAGTTTTCATGATATCTTGGTTATGAAATATATCACTAGATGGCGCTGTTATGTTATTTTGAATTCTTTATTCATTTTTGACAGAAAACATTTTGACAAGTAGACATCAAAATTGTGAAGAAATCAATATTCGCGCATACTACTAATTTAAATTGGTATCACTATTGGCTTACGGGGAAGGAAAACATCGTGAGGAAACCAGAACCTGAGAATTGTTCTTGTAGCACCACTGTATACAGAAAAATACCTCTAGGACTGTTAATTTTTCGGAGTTTAAAATCGCCAATACGTCATTTAGTTAGCGTAGTGATTATGACCCATAGCTTCTTTCGGGAACAGCCCTATAATTCTGCAGTGGGTATCTTATAGGCTGATGTGATCATAATTATTTTATTACAATACATATATAATTTAAGAAGTTGAATAACTTCATTGTGTTATTTTAAATAAATAAAATAAAACAAATAAAAAATATTAAAAGTTTACATACAACCGTACATACTCAGTGCCGCTCTGTACATACATAAATATAAACGTTTATAGATTTTTAGTTTTAATTCTATCACCTATCGGCAGAGACGTTGATCAAAAACAATTATATCTCTATAAACAGTGTACCTAATATATTTACAGCATACTGGAAGATGTGTTACATCATTGAAATCACAATAATAACTACAAATAAGACAGTTCCACTCAATAAAACCGTCACGCGTATGAATTTGTGCCCATTACATAAACTGAACTACGAATTCATATCGTTCAGAGAATAACGAACGTACGAGGTCTCTCTATTCATAAGGCAAACTTCTTGACATCCTCTGAATAGAGAAACGTGATCAGTCTTCTAACAATATAGCCTCAAACGCGTTTTACCTAACGCCCTTGCCATACATATTTCATGTGTCACTTTATTGGTCCTAATAATAAATCTTTATATAAAAAGAACTAAGGAATCCGTTGTGTCAGATAGCTGATTAGAAATGGTAATTTTTTTTCACAAATACATGATAAAATATGTGCATCACGGCCGTTGATAAAATACTTTCGTATATATGGGGGGGGAGGTGTTGCATTATAGCACAGCTATAGCTCGCAAAAAGGACGTATTGAGCAAAGGGAAGCTTGGGAATATACTATTAATCCTAATTATTTCAATAAAAATATATCTCCTAAAGCATAGCTTAAGTTATAAGAAGGATCTTTGAATAAATGCCTGTTTTTCTATTGTTTATATTTGCCTTTGCTGTATGACGAGTTTGTCGAACACTGACTTAGGGGAAAATCCTACATCGGATAATCTCCCCTTGCCAGGGGACAGCGAGATGGTTATATCGGACTCGTACCGGCTAAAAAACCCTTACGCTGCTATGCGCGTATGTAGACCAGGGTCGCAGAATCAACGCGAATATGCTGCGTAACCCTTAGCCACGCGCTAGATATTCAGACGGGGACCTTCATCTCGCGAAGAGACCATAAATACTTCTTCTGAACTTCCTTCACAAGCAGCGGCTTATCCTGTGCCTCTCCACCACAGGTTCTCATTTACATTGAAACGATTGCCCCTACATCCATTACCAGGAGTTTATAGTTGTGGATGTATATGGTGAAAACGGCCTCCACCTCACATTTTTCCACAACCAGATGCTCGCTCTCTCCCTTTCCCGCACTGCTTCCTCCGAGAGGACATTCTCGCAAAAGGAGAGAATGGCCCCTTATGCCCTCTCGCTACCGACCAACTATAAATTAAATTACGGGGTATCGCTTATTTTCTTTTATAGTGGAGAAAATTCTACATTGTATATCGTCTCCTTGCCGGGGGCAGCGAGAGGGTTATCATCATCATTAGCGTTTTAAGAGACCCACGGCAGGACTATAGGCCTCTTCCCAAAGGAAGCTAGATATGTAGGTAAGATAGGGTTATGCCGGTTATTAAAATACAGAGGGTGCAGGTAAGTATAACCGACTTATGTGTTCCTAAATTAAACAAGGGTCACAGAAATTAGGAAAATAATGTTAAAGTAAGAAAAAAAATTGGCTAATGAACAAAATTAAATTCATATACCAAAAGTGGGATTGAAGTTAATAATTAAATAAAGCACGGTTAAAACTCATTCGACAGTTCAGTCCATTTTAATTTAATTAGCAACTCAGAAATTTTTAATGTACAGAATCGATTCTTCTTATCTTTCACATTCATAGATATACGAAAATAAGTTACATTATAATGGAATCAGTCGTTCGGAAACACAAAAGTTTGGTAAGCCTTATATATTCCTTTTTTAATATATGATCTGTGCGAAGGACATCGACATAATTGCGGGTACAGGATGAAGAGAAAAGGTTAGATTCTGACCAGACTACAAATGAACTCTGTTCACGAGGCAATATGTTACTTGCCAATGTTTTCGGTACTAATATTCTTAACGTAACTTGGTTTTTCGTAAAAATACATTATTGTAGCAATTATTTAATAGTTATTTATTATGTATAACAACTACCGTGTTTTATATACTACTAGCGGGCCCGGTCGACGTTGTCCCGCCCTGATTATGAAAAAATCCTTGACAGATTATATACTAAAACGTTCCTCATTAATCACTCTATCCACCGGCGAAAACCTCATGAAAATCCGTTCGGTAGTTTTTGAGTTTATCGCGAACAGACAGACAAACAGACGCGGTAGGGGACTTTGTTTTATACTATGTAATGATTTTTATAATTACGATATAGTAAACATCTTTGCAGTTCACCTGATGGTAAAAGAGCACTCCAACTTACAAATATTTCAATTTGCGCTCATTAAAGCTAAAATTTATCATGAGACAAATATTATGCATTTGTTTTACTGTTACTGTTCAATCATTATGAAGAATAATTTACCATATGGAATTATAGAGATGTTACCATCACTTTTTTCATGTGATAGAATGTCATTGTTAATTGTATCAGGAGACGGACTTTGAATAAAGTGATGTAGAAGTCATGTAATAGAATTATTTAATATATTATACTTTTACAACATAATCAAACACACATTAGAATCAAATAAGAATGTCGTTTTTGTTTAACATTTAAAATATGAACGTAACTCGGATGTCATAGTGTTTTTATTCCTTATTAGCAAGGATTATCTTTAACAGCCAGAAAAGCTTCTAAACTATAATTTGCTGGATTCATACGTCTACAATTCCTAGAGTTAGGATATAAAAAAGATTATTCATGGGGTAGCCACCTAAGTACTAATGTAATATTATGTCAAGTTAAGTCCCCTTTTTTGATGTTTGTAACGTTAGGAGTTAAAATATAACACACTGTTTTTTATCACTCATGAAATAGCAATGACGAGGAACTTATTTCACAGCGACACAGTTATTTGTAAATAGGTATCATTTGTTTTAAAACCAAACTCAAAGATAAATACAATCTGAAGTGAAGTCAACGATTATGTTAGAATAAGTTGTAAACCTTGAGATGTGAGTTGAAACAGCACGTGTACTAACATGTTAATAATGTGTTATAAGGCATACTTTTCAGACCAAACTTCACAAATAAAATTTTCGATTTTTTATATTTTATAGAGGACAAAGTAGAGCGGATCGAGTTTAAAAAAAACAAAACATCTTAAATGTTTTAAGCAAAATTATATTTACTTATTATAAAAACGTGCTCGATTTATTGAATAGAAGTGTGAAGAAAAAGGGTTAAGCAAGTTTATACGATAAAGTATTGTTTGTGACAAATGAAGCACTCGACCTACAACACCGTACGGGCGTGCGTATTCAGAGTTCATATTCATAGACAACTATATTTTTTAAGTGTATCTTCTTATGGGAATGTTTTGAAATTCTGTTCGGTAACCTTTTTGTGCGATGAAAAGTGGTGCTTGTAAACACTGTGTCGGGTAGAGTTTTGAAAACTCCGGTTCTCGTCAGATCATCGAAATCAAGCAACGTCGAGCGCGGTCAGTATTTGGACCACCTGCGAACACCGCATGACATTGGCTTTTTATTGTATTATTTCAATTAAAATGTTTCCCTGTAGAATATAACTTTCATTCCCATCGTGGGTCTTTACGTCACACCCTGTTTTTTTTTTCATTAAAAATTTCTTTCAAAATTCTATACCAATTCTATTAGCAGTTTTTCCCCCAAATAATTACGTAAAATATTTATTACTCCTAGTTTAAAATTGCTAATACGTCGTGAGCTAGCGTATTGGTTATGCCCTTAACATCCCTCGGGAAGAGGCTTTTGGCCTAATAGTGAGACGTACAGGCCGTCATTAATATTATATCTAATTAGTATCTATGAAAGTAGCTCTTAGATGATAGTTTTTTTTTTCGAAATGACTGTACGCTATTGGTATGATGGGCCTTCACAGCTTCACTTAATCCGGCTAAGCTAAACTAATCAAGTTCAAAGAATAAGGAAAAAATAAAACCCTCCACCATATGTGTATCTACCGGTATGTATGCGCACGTATGTTGGGGTGATCTGTGCTGGAGTTATGCTACAGAGTGAAAATATTCAGCGTCACTGTATCGCGTTAGCAATGTGCTCGAGTGCTCTACTCCGAGGGATCGACCGTATGTTTGAGCCGCTACCAAGGGTATCGCAGCGAGTGTGTTGGAGCAAAATTCACCGCCAAACCACGGTCGTGCGATCTGTGATTACGAGAACGTGGGCGCGAAGACTATCTGTTAATTGTCTTAGGGTTATTAATTGGTCGCTGCCGTTATTTTATCGGCAGAATCGGAATAAGTCTTCAATGACAGAAGTTTGTTCAATTTATTTGACACTTACAGTCGTATTTTAGCCAATTTAAACTATACTATAGTAAGTAAAAAAGTATTAAAGTTTCATTAAAATCCGTTCAGTGGTTTTGCGTACTGTCTCGTTCATGATATAGACTTATTTTAAAAAAGTTTGGGTACTTTCGTATTAAATGCACCGCGCTCGCCGAACGTTCGACACCTTGCTCTTTTATCTCTATTTTGTTAGGTTAGGTTAGATTAGCGAAAAAGGATAACGCGAGCTTGCCGCGGCAGCGGTCGGCGACCGCGGTGCATTTAATACGAAGGTACCCAAACTTTTTTAAAGCAAGTATTCAATACGTATTTAACTTTTCTGCAATAACACGGACTGTCTTTATTGTTAATAATATGAAGCGATAAGTTTCTCATACTATGAATACGAGTCAACATTGAACCTGCGATATGTTGGAAGACTTAACAGATGATCATGCGGACAACTCGAAATGTATTACACTACACCAGTATATGACAAGACAAATGTAGTATTATTATCCTACGGAGAAATCTATTTGTTCATTACAAAACATTGAGCTTAGTGTATATAGTCTTAGGACGCTCACATAAAGGAATCTTATCAAGAATATAACTTCAAATGATCTATAATTCTATGTCACGTTAATGTTTCACTGTCGTATTTGTTTTCTATTTTATTTATGCCAACCAATCTTCCAGATTATTACTGCCATTGTGGAAAACGTAATAATATAACAAACATCTTGTGATAATTTCAATATTCTAACAAGATGATGACCCCTTTGTTACACTTTCCAAGGAGTTTTTGTGGCAACTCAGAATTCATGCTCCATTCTGTTATTTTCAAGCCACTTCGTTTACGCACAATAACCGAACGTGAAATGCTACCAATATAACAAAGTACAGAGTAAATATCACAAGATGATAAATAAAACAAAAAATCCACTACATGACACACTAAAATCCCGCCAAAACCTTGTCGTATTTGTTATCCTTGTTCCGCGCGTGATCACTCATATAACCTTCGGCTGAGTGCCTTAAGCGCTCGCCTTAGTAGTCCGGTGAAGCTGTTAAGACCTTGCTAGGTCAATAGCGTAGTCAGTTCGAGAAAGAAAAACTCATATAACCCTGACGCTACTCCCATACCTGCGTGTATCATCACGAAGTTTTTTCTATGATTACAATAGATGGGTAAGGAGAGACGCAATACGTTAACTGGGCCCGCAGATCTTACACAAGTCAAAGGAACTTGGATAATTTCGCATAATTATTTGAATGACAACGGTGTACGTACGTTTTTCTGCAACTTTATTGGAATTAATTTTGAGGTTAGTTTTTATCGCAACAAGTACTCGTGAGGACTAGCATGAGTATGAATGAGAAGCTTTAAATCTGAGTAAATTTCATTCATAATAACTTCTTTCGTAGAAACTATGGATTAATTATAAACCATATTTTGAAGTTAAACTTATTTTCAATTCCAAGTTCAATATTATGAAATATACATTGGTTGTTGACTTAAACGACAAAAGAAGTGAGATCTAAATGGATGCCAAGTATTGAACTTCACATTGAACAATCCTGGAATTAATTTATAACGACATATAATATGTTATAACAACTTAAAATACCATTTCAGCTTATAACTTGGTATAATATTGTAGCCTAAGGTCTGACTTGGCTAGATCAAATATACGGTCCGGCGAGCGAGTACGAGCCGGCCCATTCATGCTGAAACCAGTAATAGCTTCAGCTTGCCTCTACCATGCACACAATCGCTGTGATTGCTAATAATATCATCACGTCAGGTTCACCAGTTTAGAGGTTCAGCCTCTATTTAATGTCTGATATATAATAAAACAAGAGTCACTTTTAGTATTTTATTCTAGAACACGTACCTACAGTATGTGTGCCGGCCGAAACTACACTGCCCGCCGTTACAAAATAATGCAATTAAGTAAAATACATAATGATATCGCTACATCATCGATAGATCCCTGGTTCAGGTCCGGGTGTCCCTTCCAGAACTTCTAAAATACAAACAGAGACAAAGTCGCGGGTGTCTGCTAGTATGTACATATTTATACTTACATAGTAGTAGTACCCGGGTAGTACCACCTTCTCACAGAAAACCGACGTGAAGTAACAGTGCTTGCGTTGTTGCATTTCGTTCGGTCAGTGAGAGTGCCGGAGTCCCACCTCCCCTCCCGTTCCTCCTTCCCGTACTCCCCCTCTCCCCCTCTCCCCCAAAACAGGTTAGCAACGCACTTGCGACTCCCCTGGTGTTGCAAGTGTCTATGGACGGTGGTGATCACTTAACATCAGGTGACCCACCTGTCCGTTTGCATCCTATGATATAAAAAAAAATATACTTACATAAACAATGTTATAAGTGTGTTACAAAAGTTAAAATTTTCTATATAATAGTTATATTCGCCAGGCAGTATAATAAATAGTGACCTAATTATTTTACTCCAAAAAGAATAGTTGAGTTACTAATTATAATTAATCACCGCTTTCGATAAAATAATTTAGTTACATTTTTAAATAATAAGTTCATATTATATTAATAACAACAGGAATAGATGTAATTAATGACTTAAAAATTTTAAAGAACTAATTACACACACTAGTTAATTAAAGTGACGTATATTAGAACAATTATTATTTAAATTATTATCTTTACTTCCTTATCTTTACGAATATTATAAATATGATTGTGAGTTTGATTCTTACACTTTTACAGGTAAACTACTCAAGTGATCGTTATGAAATTTTGTCAGGGGTACAGAAAAGGACATAGTGTGCCCATCATCCAGAAAATATATATAAATGTATTTAAAAAAAAATTAAGGATACATGAAACCCGCATTAACGCGAGCGAAGCTGTGGGCAAAAGCTAATCATTACATAGTATAAAACAAAATCCCCTACCGCATCTGTCTGTCTGTCTGTTCGCGATAAACTCAAAAACTACTGAACGGATTGTTATGCAGTTTTCACCAGTGGATAAAGTGATTCATGAGGAACGTTTTGGTATATAATTTGTCAAGGATTTATTTTTAATCAGGGCGGGACGTCTGCCGGGCCCGCTAGTTTAGTTATAACTTAAAATAAATCATGCAGGACAAACTATTTTTCTTTTAATTGAAATCGATATAGTTATCAAATAACTTAAACTCCATGTTATTCATCAACCTTTATAAGTGGTTTTTGCTTTAAAAAAACAGTTTTAATTTAGAAACAAATGTATTTCGTTCTCAAACAAAACACAGATCTCAACTAAAGCACGTGACAGATTTAGAGTCCAGACAAATGAAAATTCCCTCATCCATCCGGTCCGGACAGACGAGATGATCTCTAATTAACGTCGGGATTCGTAAAAAACAAGCAATTTTTCCTAGCTTTACTCGAAAAGTTTTTTACATCGGATTCGAGCAATATTGGATAGTTGTCCCGCATTTGTTGGTACTAACATTTAACCGACATAATTAACATTTAAATGACTTTATTTTATTATAAGTATTGCCGAATGTGTATCCATCTGTTACACCTTAGGAACAATTTAGAATTATAGATTATTTACGTTTGTAAAGATTTTGCATCCCCCAATTAATCGTTCTAGGGGAAAATTTTTCAAAAGTCCTTACCTATGTTGCGCATCCTAGTTAAAATTAATTCTTCTAGACACGTTGGGTTAAATTATGTTTTGTTTCTCAAGAAGACAGTATTGGATATTTTTTTATAAAGAAGATATGAATTTTTGTCAACACCTTGTAAGCTTTAAAAATTCTGCAGAATATTGCAAACGAATTTTTAATATGAAATTGATGATATTTTGTAGATTAAAACTATAAATATTAATTTGAATATTATATGACATAATAAAGCTTTGAGTATCCTTTTCTGACAATTAGGAATCTCTAATATTAGTAGATGTATAAACTACTATATACAATAAAATTATTCTACCTTAGATGGTCCAGACGACTTTTATGGTTTAGGACTTCGATCAGCAATGTTATTGTTGATTGTTATTAAACGTTGTTGATCGAAGGTTTAGGTTCTGTAATTCTAATGTTGAAAGTACGCGAACTTGATTTTCGCACAAGTAATCTAGATCATTGCATATACTGTTCGTATTTCTATATTTGTAACGGGCTTCAAAAAAGGAGAAGGTATGTATGTTCGGTTGTATTTATGTTTTTTTAAAGCATATTAACTAATATCTCCGTCAATTATGAAGCGATTCTAATGATTTTTTTTGTTTGAATACTCGGAGTGTTTCCATTTAAATATGAAAAAGGTATTCTTACACCTGTAATGCGCATATAATTTTATTTAAACATTTTTTAGATGTTTTCGCATTTTTTTTTGTTTCCTTTTTTCTTAAAATCTGTTATTAAAAACTTTGCTTGTTTATTTGGAAACGAGTATTATACATGTTTTGGTGTTTTAATTCAAGCTATATTCATTTTTAAATCGGAAAGCATTTTTATATTGTTTTCTTCAAATAATGTAAATATTCCTATCCAGCCGTCAATTAATCTATGAACGAAACAGATAAAACGTAACGATAAAACCCGAAGCCATCTGCGACTGCGAAATGACGTTTGATTTCATTTTACGAGAGTTATTAAGACGAATTATTAATATCAAATCTTCAATTTGATTGTTTTATTACAAGTTTTATGTACGTTTTCTTTTTAATATTTAGTACTATTAGCTTTTACCCCGGTTTTATATGTAGAAATATGACCTTACAAGTGCAGTATAAACGTATACTAGCGAATCGCCACGGTTTCACACGGGTACAACATGATAATATGGCCTTGTGTTTAAACAATCTAGAGCCATGCTCTTTGATGTTTAAACTCAGTCAGTATTAAAGAAGCTTCGAATGTTCATACAAACAACTGATAATTTATTCATAGTCTATGAAATGTTACTGTAAGGGCTGTAAAAGGCAATTTTGATCTACACTAAATGCGCAACGTAACTATTATATTTCATTCAACTAATAAACATACAAACAGACGCGAAAACACTTCTTTCAGACGTCTTCTGATATTACATTACATACAGCACATTTCAACATGACATTGACCATATTTGACACTTTTAATTGCAGGTATATAAAAAGTTATATCTCATAAAAGTACCTATTTACTCTTTTTAACATTTTACAAGTTTATCGATTTACCACATTATTACATGATATTAAATGATGATATAGCGTAAGATGGTAACGCACTAAATTTAGAAAAGTATTGGTTCTTTACATACCCGCATAACAAGACGATGGCCCTGTTGTTAGAACTTTCCAGATAGTTTTGTGGCATCTCAGAATTGATGCTTCATATAATTTTTTTCCTTCCACTTGTGCGCAATAACCAAACAATATTAAGTAAAAATTCCACCAAAATTACAAAATATAGAGTCAAAGACACAACATCATTACATAGTATAAAACAAAGTCCCCTACCGCGTCTGTCTGTCTGTCTGTTCGCGATAAACTCAAAAACTACTGAACGGATTTTCTTGCGGTTTTCACCAGTAGATAGTGTGATTCATGGGGAAGGTTTTAATATATAATTTGTCAAGGATTTTTTTATAGTCAGGGCGGGACAACGTCTGTCGGGCCCGCTAGTTATGAATAAAATATAAAAGCGACTACATGTCATCCCGACAAAAAATGTTATTTAATTTCCATTTACTCATATTTACTAAGACCCAACCAGCATTCTTAACCCAGTTGAATGTGCTGAAACAATCTCGTTATTTATTATTACGTAAGAATAAACACTAGTTATTTAATGTTGAACTTAAAAAAAAGCAATCCAAGTGAAAGAGAATAAATCTGAGCTTCTGTTAAAATCACTCACTATAAGAGATTGGATGAAGCTAACTTCGTAATCAGATGAACGTAGGCTTGAGAGCTTTGTCGTGTTTTTCACGATCCAGCTGTTATAAAACGCTCTATTTTATAACAGCCATTGTTATTTTATTACGTAACCTTGATATAAATCAGCTGTTCTTATACAGCGCGACTGGTAAGTCGCCAGCAAAATTTTTACAAGATAATAATTAGTCGATTCTCGTTGTTCGCGACAATTTATAGTGGTTTGTGTTGGATAGTAGTATATATTAATCGTGTGTAGTTTTATAGTGATTTGTACAAATAGTGCATAGCTTTGATAGTAGTTAGATAGTTTTGTCCACAATTAAATATATCTATTGGATCGTCTTTTATTTTACAATATAGAATAGTATATACGTATATGATATTATAATTAGAAATAGTTATACGTACATCTTGTTATTATAGTTATATGTGGTGTAGTTATAGATATTTATAGTGTTTTGTCTAGAGATAGTTTAAAGTATTATAAGATGTTAGCTGTAAGAATATTTGTAAAATATTTTATTAAATAAATAGCAAGCGAAGGGAACTCGTTGCGCCCCCGCCCCGCCCTGTATAGTAGGTTTAGCCGAACCCTGACGCTGTGCGCGTGGCTATTAAGTGTTCTGATTGGCGGAACACCGCCAGCGTCGGGCGAGCGACCCCGGTGCCGTATAGGCAAGGCCCGGAACGTGATCATTTCAGGCGCGGGCGGCATACAGAGCAGTCGTTTTAGGAATAGATAGTAACCGCGTAATAAAATCATCGTTAATAGTAATCGAATAGATAGTGAATAGCTGTTTTGAACGAGTCTGCATACACGAGCACATCCTTCGCTGCTCCACTAGTAACAAATCTTCAATAGTGATAAATCTTTCATCGTGCTTCAACTTCAACGTCCGGTTTCATCAAGCCATCGCTATAGTTGTGAGTCACTCGGAGGTGTCTCACACTCGTTCTAAATCAATTTAATAAATAGGTGTTTAATATTGACACGATTGTCTCGAGAAATGCAAAATTGATATACACTTAACATCTGGTAATTTACGCAAAAACAAATTAGTGTAATAAATATGGAAACGAATGAATCACGCCCAGCCACCCACACCGGCCCGTGTCCCACACCTCGACACGTTCCCCGCTTCCCTTTATTCGACCGTGCAGCGATCGCATGATAAGCAGCACGTACTGATTAACCTTGAAAAGCGCCTCTTTAAAACTGTTTATTGAATCTAGGCGTGATTTTTTTACGTTTAAAAGTATCGTTCCCATACTTTTAAAAGTTTTAAAACTTTAACTAAGGTTCTCTTTGTTGTTTATTAGTATTTGTTTTGATATTATGATTTTATATGTTAAATGTGACCATGAACTACCAAAGGATTGAAGGGTGTTAACCTTAATCATTCACCTGGTATATAAATTAGGGGCTGTACAAAATTACTAAATGAAAATAAAACATTCTTTCAAAAAAAACTTACGAAAATGAAGTCCCAGATAATTAAAAATAAAGGTAGAGGCAGTAATAAAGCCTGCCCATAGAAGTGAAAACTCAAAACAATGGAAAGACTGGTTTTTTTTTAAATTTTGAAATCAATTATAATCTGAATTATTTAAATTTCATAATTTGTAAATTGAGATTATTAATATTAGTTTGGTTTACCCATCTATTGGTATACGGAGCAATAATTATATACATTTTTATACAGTTCATTAATCAATCAAACGTATGATGAATTACACAAGCTCAATACAACATATCAATATGTACACTGGCCGCTACACTACGCGTCGCTAGTCTGACGGATGCGCAATATATCCCGAGCATGTCGAGGTCATCGGTGATGAACACTAGTAAGTTTTTCTTCTACCAAAAATTGCTCAAAAAGGCTAAATAAGTTTTTACTCAAAAAAGGTTTTGTAGGTGGTAGAGCCACGTTGACGCTATTACTGGTTTCAGCATGAAAGCGGCGGCTCGTCCGGGGCTGTACCACCCGACCCACAGAACACGTGAAGTAACAGAGCTTGCATTGTTGCGTTTTGTTCGGTCAGTGAGAGTGCCAGAGGCCCCCACCGCCTTTAAAAGGCCGGCAACGCACTTGCGACTTTCCTGGTGTTGCTAGTGTCCATGAACAGCGGTGATCACTTACCATCAGGCGAAACGCCTGTTCGTTTGCCCCCAAAAAAAAAAAGATTGAAATCTCCAGTAATCCAGTACTTCATGATGGCATCATACTTATATAGGTTTGTTAGGTAAAATAACATTAAATTCACTACACACTTTAATACCTCAGATGCGATGATTTTTTTCCAATTCGTTCTTAAATTTATTCACATTTCATTTCAAATGTAACACTTTAGAATTTAAGCCGCAATTCAACTGAATGGAATGGAGTATTTTTGGGTACTGATTGGGTATTATTGGTTACCTTTGGGATTATTTTAATTTTGATAAGTCCTTTTCACGAAATTATTGTTAATTATTTGAAAATTCAATTGAATTAATCGACATTTTTGTGTTAATATAAATTAATAAAAAGTTTATATAAAAAAAATTGTGATAAGTTGTTTTTATTTTATTTTATTAATTAATAAACTATATAAAAACGTATATAACTATTGCTCGGAGTGTCAAAAGACGTGAAAACCTTACTAATGTTAATAATTTCAATTTAAAAATTATGAAATCTTCTATATCTATATCTTCTATACATATAATAAAAATGAAATGTAATATCAAAATAACAATTTTTTTATGATTGGGTATGAAAGCACACACGCCACAGATAACAAAAATGCAATTTTTAAAATTTTTGTCGGTCTGTCTATCTGTCTGTTTGTTCCGGGTAATCTCCGAAACGACTGGACCGATTTTGACGGGAATTTCAGTGGGAGGTAGCTAAAATTACAGCGGGCTACTTAGGCTACTCTAATTTAGACTAGCTGTTAACCGCGGCTTCGTCTGCAGTGCTATTTCCAAAACGGTTGAACCGATTTCCACAGGACTTGCACTAACAGATAGCTGACCTAATAAAAAGTAATTTAGGCAGTTTTAATTTATCCTAGCTGTTAATCGTGGCTTTGCCCGCAGTGCTATCTCGAAAACGGTTTGATCAATCTTCACGGGATTTTCACTGTCAGATAACTGACCTAATAGGAAGTAATTTAGGTTATTCTATTTTAAACTAGCTATTACCCGCAACTACGCATGAAATTTAGCAAAAATATGTGGTTCACTATAAACATGTGCATAAGATGTGCGTTGTACTGGACTCCAAGAATAAATACAATTGAAATTCATATATATGTTGTAATTTGAACTATATTGTCTTTTCGGTCATTTTGTTTTATTTACCGCGCTTTCATCTACATAACTCCGCAACAATAGTATCACATAAGAATATTGTATCCAGGTCAATGAGCACTATTTAAATTGTCGAATATTAAAAACTGCTTAGACAGATGTAAAGTTTTGTATTTTGATTTATATTTATGCAAGGTTTCAAGACGTCAGCCCATTCATTGTATACAATTCAAGATTATAATTATTAATAGTAATTTTGAAGATAGAAGGGGTCTTTCTAAAAAGATAAGATAAAAAAGACCATAAACGTATTACCTATTGACAATATAGGCATATTATATCATCATAATAACATTAAGTCATTGTTTCATTAGTTCCTTATACAGTGTAAGTGAGCATTGTGGTATGGTGTGTGGTGGGTTAAGGTTCTAAATATGTTGCTAATGATAAACTTCATTTGACACACTGTTAGTATTTATATACCTAATGTATACGTTACACGTCACTGTAGGTGGCATGCGTGTCGTACTTACAATCGTTTTAAAGAGCATTTCTATAATTGTACATGGTCTCACAATTTTATACTTCTTTAATACAATTTAAAGAAAACACGTGCCGAGTTGCGTGTGCAGCTAGTTTTAAATCAGACTAGACTATAATTGATTTAAAAATTCAATAGATAACACAGTAAGTTATTCCATTGGTATGAGTTTACACTTCTGCCAGAAAACCTCAAGACTGCCTCGACTTTTTTTTATATCTTGAACCCTTGGCCCTTTTCTAAGAAATAAAAAGAATATCTTCATTTGATAAAAAGTTATTGGATTTTTTTTAAAGTGGGATTTTTATAAGCGCAACAGATTAATAATGAAATTCAATAAGACTAATGAAATTGAAAGAATATATATTTTTGAAGTGAAACTTCTTTATCGGCGTTGGAAAAAAATTTACCGTCACATTTTTCCGTTACGCGCCATCTTTTTTGTATTCATGTCTATGATAATAAAATCCTTTTGTTTAAACTTTATCTAATTTAACTTTATTTTTTAATATATTAATGAAATTGTTTGCCATAAAGAAAGAAAGGGTTTTTTTTTTTTTTTTTTTTTTTTTTTTTTTTTAAGTTGCATATAGATCATTTTGCGAAAAATAAGGCCTTAAACAAGTTTCACTTCTTACGTGTGTACACTAGTACACGCACACATTTTTTGCTTTCGATTTTTTATGTTTATTTTATGTACATAATATTGTTATAAACTCTTGTCCGTTCTGCTGGTGCTGTATATCTAATTTGCTATTTTGTGTCGTATTCCGATTTTCTACAATTACAGGATGATTCAACAAAAAAAAATTCATTGTTGGTAACGGGATTTAGAATGTCAGCAACGTAAAGGGACACACCTATTGTTTTTTGGTTCATGTTTACTTCCTCGTTATATGATAACACCGATCGATTATCGTTATTGTCAATAATTATCTATTTTGTATAATCAACAGGAGAATAATAATATCTTCAATATACTACGTACGTATATCATTACGTACGTAGAAGTAACAGATGACATTGTTAACTCTATTAAAGTATACGTATATTTTAGTACTTTATTTTAATCTCCATTTTATAATGATTTAAAAACTTTAACCTGTATAGTATTATGAAGCAAAATGTAACCCCAAACGGCATTTTACCAAGCACGAATGGCTTACTGACCTTCCACAGTTTAATTCATTATTAAATCAAGAATTATGAGCAACTGCTACTAACTCGAAGCAAACATGGTATTGTTTCTGCAGAACCATACAGTGAACTTAAGACTTATATGATAGCAACGTAACACAACAATTTCCTATAGAAATGAAATCCTTGACAGTTGCAGTTATAAGGCGAGGAGACCGTGGCAATTGGGACTCGGGGCTCGTGTGTCCATATCGATCTCTCCGTATCTTGCCAAAATTGCTAAGGCCCTACTATGACCGCTTTGGATAATCTTTCTAGTAAGTCTATAGCAGCGAGCGAGACACCAAAATATTTTATTAGGTTACTAGCTGACCCTAGCGTTGCTGTGGCTCAATTATTACATGTTGAATAGAACAAAATACGTGCACCATAAAATAAACTGGATTTGAAAAAGAAATTCAAAATTAAAACGTGTCGCCATCTATGACATATCTATAACAGTCGTTCTTAAAGTTTTCTGTCAACAAACTAATTTAAAGCGCCATCTGTTCGAAACTGATGAAACTTACAATTCATAATAATAATCAACATCAACAATTTTCAAATTCGTAATTAGAAAACATTGAGGGCATTAATCGAAATATAAATTATCCTATCTCTCAAGTTGGTTGAGTAGTTTCGGAGTTCGCCATGGACAAACGTCATGACACTGTATTTTTATATATCTAGATATAGAGCATTTGCTAATATACCCCTAGATACCACTTCTACAGCAATGACATTATAACTAAAAAGCTCTAATTACGTCATAAGTGCTGCGACAGCGCTTTGTTACGCTGTCCCGTCGTCAATCCGCCCGTATCTAAGCAACATATAACTATTTCTTTTTCACCACCGATATTTAGAATATGTCATGTTACTTCCACATTTTATCTAACACAGTGTGGCGTTACAATATTACTTTACGTATGTGTGCGTTGTAGGGCCATTTATTTTGTCAAAATATCATGTAGGTAACTTGTCTACAGGTTTTTAGTTATAACTAGCTGTACCCGCAGCTCTGCACGCGTTTTTTTATTCGTATTAAAGAATTATAAAATTGTGAGACTAAGTATAATTATAGCAATGCTCTTTAAACGAAATTATAAGTACGATACGCACGCCACTTATAACATGTTCTGTATACATTAGATATACAAATACTAACAGTGTATCAAATGAGGTTTATCATCAGCAACATATTAGGTCTTTACCTATGAAATTTCCGTTTTGTATGAAAAAATTTAAACGTATTTTTTTCATGTATATTTTATTTGTATTAATCGAAGTAATCACCCATGCAATCAATGCATCTTTGCCAACGCAGTGGCAGTTTATTGATGCTCTTCTTAAAGAAATGAGCTGGATGGGAGGCAACAAATTCTTCAAAGGCATTTTGTACTGCCTCTCGGGTATTGAATTTTTTTCCCGCCAAGGAGTTATCCAAATTCTGGAAAAAGTAGTAGTCTGTAGGCGTAAGGTCTGGTGAGTAGGGCGGATGACGGAGAACTTGCAACCCCAGTTCTTGCAACTTGGAGACCGTCTGCTGTGCAGTATGAGGTCGCGCGTTGTCGTGCAGGAGCAGCGGAGACGAGCGATTGACCAATGCTGGTTGGAGATGTGCCAGCTTCTCCATTATTGTGTTCAGTTCTTCACAGTACACATCTGCAGTAATGCTCACCCCGTTTAGTAAGAAGCTGTGATGAATCACACCGGCGCTAGACCACCAAACAGCGACCATCACTTTTCTAAGGGTAAGTATTCGTTTAGGGCATTGTTTAGGTGCTGAACCAAGATCCAACCAACTTGCTGAGCGCTTTCGGTTATCAAACAGAATCCATTTTTCATCGCAGGTAACAATGCGGTTCAAAATTCCTTCATTTGTGTGTCTGTTGCACAGTGCAAGGCACGTCTCGACGCGTACTTCGCGCTGGCGATCATTGAGTTCGTGGGGCACCCATTTGTCAAGCTTTTTTACCTTGCCAATTTGACGCAAATGGACCAATATTGTTTTGACGCTAACGTCGAAAGCTGCTGCTAATTCAGCCGTAGATTGTGTATCATCAGCTTCCACAATTGCCTTTAATTCGTCATTGTCGACCAAAGTCTTCGGACGACCGCGAGGTTCATTTTTCAGGTCGAAATTCCCAGAACGGAAGCGAGCAAACCAATAACAGGTGGTGCGTTGGTTTGTAGTGTTTGCTTCGTAAACGACGTTGATGTTGCGTGCCACTTGTGCCGCGTTGCTGCAACGACGGTACTCATATTCCATAATTACTCGAATTTTTAACGTATCCATGATGACAAAAAAGATTGAAATGCGATGAAAATGTAACACTAATCAATAAACAAATTACTACTTTTGGAAAAAGAATTCCATGTTTTTAAAATAAAATTAATTTGAAATTGAATTCTTAGCCAAACAAAAATTATTTTGATTTGAAATGGCCAGTACTGCAGAACGGCAATTTCATAGGTAAAGACCTATTATTTAGAACCTTAACTCTCCATATAACTACCTCAGTGCTCACTTACACTATATAAGGAACTAATGAAACAATAACTTAAAATATTATTATAAAGATTTACATTTACATTACATTTAATATACATTGTCATTATAATTAAGATTTTGTGACTATACAAAAAATAAACGCTTGTCTGTTCCGCAAGAAATTGTATTATGGAACTCTGTACGTAATACGTTTATAATCTAAGATCTTATTAGGAAGAACTCTATGGCATTAAAGCTATTAATAATTATAATGTCGAATCGTAAACAATAAGCTGATGATTATTTCTCTAATTAAAAATAAAGAATTAATTGAAATCTTGCAAAATTTCATGCAGACAAAGTCGCGGGTCTAAAATAGAATAACCTCAATTACTTTTTATAGGGTTCGCTATCTATCAGTGAACGTCCCGTGAAAATCGGTCTAACCGTTTTGGTGATAGCAAGCCACGGTTAACAGCTAGTCTAAACTAAAAGAAATTAAATTACGTTTTATAAGATCAGCTATCTGCCAGTAAAATTCTCGTGAAGATCGGTCGAACCGTTTTGAACATAGCGCTGCCGGGGAAGCCACGGTTAACAGCTAGTCTAAATTAAAATAAACTAAATGACTTTTTATAATGTCCGCTATCTGCCGGTAAAGTCCCGCAAAAAACGGTCAAACCGTTTTGGAGATAGTACTGAGGGCGGAGCCACGGTTAACAGCTAGTATGTATTAAAAATACCTAAATTATTTTTTATAAGGTCAGCTATCTGCCAGTGAAAGTCTCGTGAAGATCAGTCAAACCGTTTTGGAGATAACAATGCGGACGAAGCCATGGTTAACAGATAGTATAAATTACTTGAATTACTTTTTATAAGGTCAGCTATCTGCCAGTGTAAGTCCCGTGAAAATCGGTCCAACCGTTTTGGAGATAGCATTACGGACAAAACCGCGGTTAAAAGCTAGTCTAATTTAGAGTAGCTTAAGTAACCCGCTGTAATTTTAGCTATCTGCCAGTGGAATTCCCGTCAAAATCGGTTTAGCCGTTTCGGAGATTACCCGGAACAAACAGACAGACAGACCGCCAAAATTTTTAAAAATTGCATTTTTGTTATCAGAAAGAAGTATACTTTCATACCCAATCAGTATTTTTTTTAATTTGATATTACATACACTTCATTTTTATTATATGTATAGATATCATTGCTTCTACTGTGCATAAACAAACCACATAGCTATAGTGGTCTGGTTAATTTGTTTGGCTTAAGTAAAATAGTGTCAAAGGAAACGTGTAACAATGCAACGAATAGTACCACGATACACTGTGTTCCCGTAATGAATAAATCACACGCATCCGTATAATAGAATCCTTTGTACAATTCTCTTTAAAATTGTATTTATTTAGGTCGCGCACACGTTTGTATTCACAAAGTGTGCCTATTCTTTGTGGTTGTAAAAGTAACTCATAATGTACTTTTTATTATTAAAGTGAAACTTTTATTACATCGTCTCAAACTTTTTCGTCTGTGTGTTGCATGTCGCGTGATGGTCGGCCACGGAGTAGGGATAAAGTGAAAGGCACTCGTCAGAGCAGCCAGGGCCAATATGGCGGCGCCTATAGTTCGCAGCAGCTGACCGTGTAGTGTATAATGTCTATAGTGTGAAAAAAAGTTTCACTTTTACCGTGGTTTCATAAAACCACACAATCCTTTTTTTTATTGAAATCAGACATCGTTATTTTGATAATAACTCATTAAACAAAGTCATACATAAAGAAAGAACTGCTCATTTGTCACGTAAAATAAAATTAAGTCTCAATGTGACTCCCTCTCGTACATTCACTAAAAAGGTTATAAATTACTGGAATAAATATTTGTATTGTTTAAAAAAAATCAGCCAAGTTCGAGTCGAATCTACGCACCAAGGATTCCGTTCTATCACACGCAAAAATATATAGCAATATATTTTTGTCACATTTTTTCTAGAAAAATGTATTTTTCTTACATTTAGTTTGGGACTATTTGCAGAAAACCCACAAATGCTTTGTTATTTTATGAAATATTATTTAAATTTCAAATTTGCACTGCAATCACATTAATTTTGCGACTTTTTAATAGAAGGATATTAAAACAATACGTGTTTTGTATGAGGATTCCCTTTAATATATATTCTTTATGATTATTTGTTTTCCCATAATACGCAATCAACATAAGCAAATTTATTCGGCTAAATATTTTGTTTCTAGAGATAACAAGCTTTCCAAGCTATTAGCTAATCTCTTTGCGGCTAATTCTCGGCTCGACGATCGAAACGCGCAACCGCCCACTATTCCTTGCTTCGGTGTCACTATGTCTGAATTAAAGTTCAGACAGCGTGACATTCTTAAACAACTGCCATCGCTCGATGTCCGGAAGGCTAGTGGTCCGGACGGTATCCCAGCGGTTGTAGTAAAAAAGTGTGCAGCCGAGTTGGCTCCAGTACTTACGCGCCTATACCGCCTGTCTTATCTTTCTGGTGTCGTGCCTTGGGCTTGGAGGGAAGCCAACGTGCAACCGATTCCCAAGAAGGGGGATCGGTCTGATCCCAATAACTATCGCCCAATTGCCGTAACCTCAGTACTGTGCAAGATAATGGAGCGGATCATCAACACCCAGCTTATCCGCTATCTCGAGGATCACTCGTTGATTAATGATCGGCAATATGGCTTTCGCCAAAACCGATCAACGGGTGATCTTCTGGCCTACGTACTGCACCGCTGGGGAGAGGCAATTGACAAACACGGCGAGGCCTTGGCAATCAGTCTTGACGTTGCCAAAGCCTTCGATAGGGTCTGGCACCGTGGTCTTCTGTCCAAGCTTCCGGCATACGGTCTCCCCGACAAGTTATGCAAGTGGATCTCTGGCTTTCTACATGAGCGCAGAATTCGTGTCCTTGTCGATGGATGTGATTCGCAGCTCATGTCAGTAAATGCGGGAGTTCCTCAAGGCTCTGTACTTTCACCTACTCTGTTTCTTCTGCATATTAATGATATGTTGCCTTTAGGCCATATTCATTGCTATGCAGATGATAGCACCATCCATGGGTGCTATTACAGCAAGCCTTCTTGCATTCGGGGAGACGCAGAAAAGAGACGACAGGAACTTGTGATTGAACTCGACCGGTCCTTGCATCTCATTTCAACATGGGGAGCAAGCAATTTGGTGGAGTTTAATGCAAACAAAACACAAGTATGCGCGTTTACCTGCAAAACATCTCCATTTACCCCTCTTCCCGCTCTCCAGAACGTCTCGCTCGCAATGCGAGACAGCCTCAATATCTTAAGTATAGATATTCACAGCGACCTCAATCTCAGGGATTACATCGGGAACGTCATCTCCACTGCATCTCGGAGACTCGGAATCCTGAACAGGGTGCGACGGTTTTTCACGCCTGATCAACTATACCTCCTTTATAAGGCACAAGTTCGGCCTTGTGTGGAATATTGTTCGCACCTCTGGGACGGTTCCGCCAAATACCTACTAGATGCCCTGGACAGGTTGCAGAGACGGGGTGTCCGCATCGTTAATGATTCAGACATTACACAATTTATAGAGCCGCTTCAGTTGCGCAGAGACATTGCCTCACTGAGCGTGTTCTACCGTCTGTATCATGGCGAGTGTTCTGAAGAGCTATTTAATTTAATCCCTTCCTCTCCTTTTCATACCCGAACCACGCGCGCTGGGCTTCGGTAATTTTACGGTAAATCCTATCTGGGCACGAACTAAAAAGTTCGCAACTTCTTATCTCTGCCGTACCGTGAAGCTATGGAACAATCTCCCGGCCAGTGTGTTCCCTCCTTCCTATAATATGGGGTCCTTCAAGCGTAACGTGAAGAGACATTTATGCAAGCCGGCATGACAGCGGCGGCCGGTGAGGGATGAGGGATAGCGTGTCTCTCGGTAGTCGCCGTTGTTTTTGGATTGTACTGTGCTCACCATCAGGCACAGTACAGTCACTTTGCTGAGCTACGACAAAAAAAAAAAAAAAAAGCATCGAAGCTTAAACTTGAACCACTGGCGATCCACCTCAAAATTGTAAGACTACTTTCGATCCACTCTGAAAGGCTGCAAGTATGTGTGATTTAGGATTGTCGTCTACGTAGGTGTGGGTAACTCCCGCTAAAAAGGATAAGAAAGTGATGAGGAGGAGGATTCTGGCTTAGTTGTGCATCAAATAAATTTTAGTTGTTCATTAATTACATTTTGTTTTGGTTACCTTGGTGTACCGACAGACTGTATTTGTGGGGCGGCAAGGGATCGTACTGGCTACTCAACCTTGTATAGGCGCCCCAATGGTCCGCCCGGCGAAAAGTGACCGCCAGACTCCTACCTTAGTTGCAGGCTGACTGGGTACACAACAGCTGTCTCCCCTCGTCAGCCGTACCTGTTCTATGAGGAGATGGCCCCCCCGGTCCATCCCCTCATGTTGCGGCTACGGTGGCGGGAAGAGTTGGGCAAATCGCCGCCATCTACTAAAACAAAATCTGTGAATATTTCTAACTATATCGGTAAATTTTTCGACATCGACTCAAAAAGCACTCGCGATAAACCATTTCAGCACTCCTGCTTTAAACGTAAGAAAGTCAAGATAGGCTTAGAATCAAGGTTCGTATTTTTTTGGAACGGTACCCTAAAAATATTTAAAACATCTGTTCATTTATATACATTAATGTCGGTTGTAACTAGTTCGAATTAGAATAAAACAATTGTAAATTCATTGTTCCATTATTTGAAACGTTACGTTAGAAACAATAATGAATACATAAATTATTATGTTTATAGTAATGGTATAAAAACTTTGTACTGTTTATTATATTCTATGTATGTAACATGCCATTTAATGGAGTATGTGTTATTTTTTGTGCATTGTATGTTCTACAACGCATTATGTTGAGTTTTTTGTTTGTTACTTCACCACTTTGTGTCGTTTTGTTTAACATTAAAATGACTGTCATGGTGGATTCTTTTTGGTTTTTGTTATTTTTAAGATATAAGGTATAAACATCATATGTAAGATAACAATAAGAAGAACATAAGTACGAAGAACTACATTGTTTGCAATGTTGCTATATCACTCAGTTTCCCTCTAAATTCGGATTTTTTTTATGACCTTAGGTAGGTTAGGGTACAAAATATACTAAATGCATTTACGGACAGAAAGATTTAGTTAGGGATTCAGGGTCTTTTTTCATAGGCGAATAGCCTGTTATAAACTTTAGATTGTCATGTGTTATATGATAAAAGATAAACTATCTAAAACTAAATATTTATTCCCAACTATTATACAAAAAAGATAACCACCAGTATGAAGGTTTTATTTTTATAACTCGAACTTTTGTGGCGTTTTGGATCAATTTCAAAGAAAAACGGGAAAGACATCGACAACAGTTATTGTAAGGCTTAGTCACATTAAAAAAAAAACGGAATAATTCGTTATTGTCGATTCCATATCGCGTTATGCTCATACGGCACCACTGTATCCACTATTTCAACTAGTGACGGCCCACGTAATTCATTCAAGCTATACTAGATGGCGTTACCGAAACTCGTTCTATATGTAGAAAAAAACGTTAATATCTTCCCGATACCCGGTGTATAATAGCGGCATGCTATGATGGCCGTTTTGACACATTACAGTAGTGACGTGAAATGTCGATTTATTTTCGAAAAACATATAATCAAATGTTGCTTTGTTTTGCACTAAGCATTGATACGAGTTTGCAGGAGGTGGTAGTTGTTGTGGCCAACGATCGTATACATAGGTATAATTATATATATAAGATCTAACCATATAATTTTCAGTTTTGAAAAGTTTTATATTTATATTGAAAAGGCTTATTACTGGTTTCAGCATGAATGAACGTCGGGGATGGCTCGTCGGGGTAGTACCACCCTCTCACAGAAAACCAACATGAAGTAGCAGTGCTTGCATTGTTGCGTTTCGTTCGGTCAGTGAGAGTGACGGAGGCCCACTCCCTTCCCCCTTTCTCCTCCTCTTTCCTTTCCCTCCCTCTCCCCCCTAAACACAGGCTGGCAACGCACTTGCGTCTCCCCTGGTGCTAGTGTGTATGGACGGCGGTGATCACTTAACATCAAATGACCAACTTGCTTGTTTGCCTCCCATAATATAAAAAAAGTATTAATACCGAGTTGTGTTTTAAATAAGTACACTAATAGTCATATCTAAGGATTCAGTGAACCTTCGTTGTTTTTTTATTTCGTAATACGTGAAAAAAACTTGATCATGAAACCATATTATATAGTTAGATATAGTGGAAGTTAGATAAATATATAGTTATACATATATATAATTTAGAGGTCAGTGTACTAAATTAATTGTGTGTCGTAAAAGTCGATGTATAAAATTTAATAGATTTTAGGCCTAACGGCACTTCACTATTGACAATAACGAATAGCAATTAACTCCTTCAAACGTAGTTATTCATTTATACGAAACTTCATGAACGGACAAACGTCAAGGAGGCCATTATAGCGAGCACGATTAGGTTTTAGTTTCGAAACTATCACAACATTGAAATACAGATGGAGCACCGGAGCCTAGCATAGATTGACCTGAGAACCAAAAACGCAAAATATTTATTTCAGTACGAATAAGTTACGCGTTTTCTTCTGCTTTAGGATATGTTATTGTATTGTATTTATAAATTAAATGTGATAAGACGTATGTATTTTTTTAAAGATACAATGATATCTAAAAATAAACAAAAAATATATAATAATGAGCCATTCGTGTCCTTTACAATTGATGTCCATTTGTAGAAAAAAAAACAGGATGTCGTAAAGACACACAATAGAAGTGAAACCTTACAAACATTTACAGGAAATTACTTACAGGAAACATTTTAATTATTCATCAATCACTTTTGAATAGCATAAATTATGTTTATCATACAATTATTTACACTTAAAAAAAACACAGCAGAAAGCCAACGCCATGTGGTGTTCCCGGGCGGTCACCCATCCAAGTACTGACTGCGCCCGACGTTGCTTAACTTCGATGATCGCACGACAACCGATGCCGCGGTGTTTTCAACACTCTACAGTCAAAAGATTGCGGATCATAATTTCAAAGCCCTCCCATACGGATTTGTGAAAAGACATCGTATTAAACTGTGACACAGCTACTATCTAGATACAAAAAGCTAGTACTAAAGACTCATACTAAAATTTACTTATATCTGATTACATTTAATTACTGTAATTATTACCCAAAATATTGCCGAAGTTTTTATGCTAGTTTAATAAAAAATATAATAACGGAGTATATTTTTAGCAAGGAGTTAAACATGCACGAGTACTGGAGACGACATCGAGTTTGGTATTTGTGACAGACTTCATGGTCCATGGACCACAACTGAAAGGGACTAGGAAAAATGTTCACTAATTTACAGCAAACCATCTCTATAACGAATTCGTAGCGATGAAACTTAGTTGACAGCGTATACGGACACAACATAAATGGACTTAGTTTCAAATCCTTGCAACTGAATCGGGGCTTCAGGTGAAGGAAAACATAATTATGAAACCATAGCCTACGGTTTCTCCTAAGTCCGCCTAACTAGCTACCACCCTCGAGTTGAAAATCTAACCCCAAGCATCTGTTGGTATGTTCCGGCAGCTGCACTTGAGAGCTAGTCCTTTCTAGATTTGGCCGGTTTATTATCTTAGACTACATCGTCGAATTTTGACGGGATTTTGGTCTGTCATGTAGTGGATTTTATATTTTATTCATAATCTTGTGTTATTTGGCTCTATATTTTGTAAAATTGGTGGTGTTTTACGTAATACAGTTGGGTTATTGAGCATAAGTGAAGTGAATGGAAAATAATATTACGGACCACGAGTTCTGAGATGCCACAAAAACTCCTTGGAAAGTTCTAACAAGAGAGCCACAATCTTGTTGGAACATTGAAATTATTCACACGACAATTATTGTGTAAAATATGTTGTAATCGGCATTGAAACAAAACATTGACAGTGGCAAGTGCTTCTCCGGAACCAAAAAAAAAAGGAGAAGACTATATCGTCATTTAACATCAGATGACATTAATGTTTGACGCTAAGACCTATAAAGTAAAAAAGAAAATCTAGTATCTGTGTTATTTAATTAATTTAACTTTGTTTCTTCCCAGAAAATGACTGCTCGACGTGAACACTAGGTAATTATGTAATCACGACCATACATAATTGGGGTATTTAAGACTATTTTATACTGTTACGACCGGCAAGAGGATAATAAAAGTATGCTCATTGTTGCTTAAAAACAATGTAGAAGGTTCCAGAGCTAATATCTAGTGGTTTAGAGTTGTTTATTTCTCGAGAACTAGTCTGAAATGTCTTGAAGTCGTTTATTCGGTTATTTTATGAAAGTTTAGGAGCAAGAAGAATAAGCATGCGATCAACTTATACAGGATAGTGACGAGGTACGTAGCTATAAAACAACTGAACTTAGATGGTATGTCTAACTAATGTAATGCAAATTTATAAAATATCACTACAACATTATAAAACAAGGTACTCCGCAACGTCTGTCTGTCTGTATGTTCGCGATAAACTGAAAAATGACTAAGCGGATTTTATGCTGTTTTCATTAATAGAAAGAGTGATTCACGAGGTAGGTTTAGATATATAATAATTTGTCAAGATTTTTTGTAAATTGGTTAAAATATAACGACAATTATTGGAAGTGTCGGAAAAAGTCAAGCCGTCTGGGAGCTTTCGTCGAAAACGCTGCCTAACCCCTCTGAGATAAAACAAAACAACTGAGACAATAAACGACGCAGACAAAGTCACGGGAATCTGCTAGTAGTATTATAAGAAAGTTAGGCGGTTTTGAAACTTCTTTAAAACGGATATACAAACAGCTACAGGAACGAATAGGTAGTGACAGCCAGAAACCACCTGGATCTCTCCACTGCTTCCTTCTGCGAGATGATATCCTCGCAGAAGGAGGGTATCGTATTCCTCGCCTCTTCGCTGCCGAACATGGCCGAAACCACACTCGGCAGCGACAAATTCTTCGCATGCGGCGGTTGACTACCTACGAGCGATCTGGTTTAGGTACCACCCGAAGTAACCATGCCCGATGAGTACATGCACCAGTCTGAATGACAGGGAGCCCCAGCGTCTCCCTAATCAATCTGGCAGGACCGGGCGGATGGCGTCAATATTGTAACACCCATACCGCTCGTCTGCCAGGTCCTGCCTACATCATCCTATCGTCTCCTCCCGGCCCTCCCTTCTCTTAGCCTCAATCTCTCTGGGAACCGGAGGCTCTCCTATACTCTTTCTTGCCGCCGTAAACTAGTACACGGCGGCAAGAACTCCCGACTCCAGCTCCCAGGGCAGGGAGTTGGCGAGCGCAAAGGCCGCCGCGGAGGCCAAGAAGTGAGTAACTTAACCTAACAATGCTCAGGAACGTTTTGGTGCATGTCTTTGATGTCGATTTCGTTTATTGTTAATTTTTGAAGTGGAAACTTGTTTAGGCACGTTAAGCAGTATTTTTGGCAGGAGATAAAATTATAATTTCGCCTCATGGCATACTAGTAAGTATGACCGCTGGTATTGCGCTTGCGCGGTTTGTGTCAAACTAGCGATGCGTAGTATAGGGGCTTGTGTACAAAATCGGAACACAGTTATTTTATTGTATTGAGTTGTCACTTTGGGCGGCAGTATTTATGATTGCTTTGATTTTTTAAATACTTTCATATAATTGGCCTAGTTTATCATTACATAGTATAAAACAAAGTCCCCTACCGCGTCTGTCTGTCTGTCTGTTCGCGATAAACTCAAAAACTACCGAACCGATTTTCATGCGATTTTCGCTGGTGGATAGAGTGACTGATGAGGAATGTTTTAGTATATAATTTGTCAAGGATTTTTTCATAATTAGGGCGGGGCAACGTCTGCCGGGACCGCTAGTTATAAACATAAAAAACAAATAAAACGATATAGAACTGCAATTAAGCCTTGTTCACATTTGTTCGAACGCGCTCACTTACATGTTCACACAGTCATACGCTTATAAAGTCACGTAGGCTTTACTAATATTACTTGATCACCTCCATAGTTTTACTGTCAAGGTGTCTTTAAAACTTTGTCTCCTATTTATTCCTGATGCCCTATATTTAAACAAAATGAATATATAAATATCGAGATGAGTCATAAATATTCAAATATATTTTGTTTACAAACGACTGTCTCTTTCACTCCTATGTAAACTTTTTCACACGTCTCGAATGTTCTTTTAAACCTCGCTGAGAATAAACCACATATGGTTATAAAAAGAATTACAATAGATCTATAGTATGATTGTGTCCAGACCTACGGCAGATGGGTCGGGGGGTCATCTTCCCATTGTTCGGGTTCGGTGGACGAAAGAGACGGTCTGTGTGTACGCGACTGTCTCCTGATCAGGATGGAACCTTACGGCAGTTTTTTGACGGATGAAGGTCTATAGAGATCTTGTGTCAGGCCAACTACCGCGGCGGTTGTACACCGTGGGGGTTTAGTGAGTAGGAGTCTCACAGTACCCACTCTCTCCCCCGGAAGGGTGGTTTGTTCAATGTACCCACGTAAAAAAAAAATCTGTACTATAAGCGTCATAGGGACGCACATCGATAGTAGCTAATCATGGAATATTAATTTTAAGCGTTTATTTGTACTGTAAGCTACACTTGTTGTTACCATTAAATCTCAAAATCAGGTATGACTAGTGTTTGTTTTACTGCTTGTAGTTACTGCAGCTACATACATACAACCCCAATAGAACAGTGTATAAAACACCAGTGACCGCATTTAGGCATTGATATATGGGTTTTTGTATATCAATGCATTTAGGCGACAAAGTTAACAAAAATGTTACAAGCGATATGCAAAATATCAACCTAATTATTAGCCCATTTAAAAATCCATAAAATAAATATTTATACCCATGCTATTTATACCTAACCTAAACTATATAGCGTTTAAAAAGATTTATTGAAAAGACCTTTTAAATGTACTTCACAGGAGCGAAATCTCTGCCACATAATATATTAAAAAAATAACATACCGCCTTGACCTCAGGCACCTTGTAAATGCGGTAATTAAATAATCAGTAGCATTTCAGTATACGTTTTGCACCTCACGTATACACTGTGGAGACGTGTCGGCGAGCGCGCATGCTGTTTGTATCAAGACCAAAAAAACAAATTCGCGGATAAATTGCATGCGAACGTGCGACTTTAAACGTCTCGCAACGATTGCACCACAACAACATATACTTCTACACTAATATTAGGTCTTTACCTATGAAATTGCCGTTTTGTATCAACAAATTTAAACGAATTTTTTTCATGTATTTTTTATTTGTATTAATCGAAGTAATCACCCGTGCAATCAATGCATCTTTGCCAACGCAGTGGCAATTTATTGATGCCCTTCTTAAAGAAATCAGCTGGACGGGAGGCAACAAATTCTTCAAAGGCATTTTGTACTGCCAGATTGTTTGCAGATGAGTTTCCTGCGCTTGCTCTTTATTTCATAAAATATTTACAGTTATACTTACAGCTAGAAACATTATTTTAAACTATTAAACTATTCTATAATTAATATTACAAGTGTTAGTACTGTTTTAATACTATATCTATACACTATTTCTATATAAATCACTATAAAACTACGCATAATTAAGTATACTAATTAACACAAAACACTATAAATTGTCGCGAACAATATCCATACGTATGTCCATACATACGGGTTACCACTTGTACTCATCTCCCTACTAATTTTACAAAACGTGCTCCGAATATTCTACTATTTCTCTTTGTTTTACGAACTCGTCTACTTTCATACCACTGATCTATATATAAATACGCGAAGATAACTAGTAGCTTTTTAACCTCTCTTTTCGATTTTTTTGTAGCTAATGATTAGCTTTATTATTGTCGATAAAAATTTTGAACATACTTTCCTTTTCATACCATCGACGAGTGGAAGCCTTTTTTTATGGCTCTATTCGTCGTACTTCACGCTCCTTTAACGTTTACAATTTACAATATTTGTATAATACAGTAGAAACTCGATTAACCGGACTAATTGTTGTCGTTAGGCATTCGGATAATCGAAAGTCCGGATAATCGAATGTATGACAGACCTCCTAGAGTTTTTGGCGGGATTTTGGTCTGTCATGTAGTGGATTTTGTATTTTATTCATAATCTTGTGTTATTTGCCTCTATATTTGTAAAATTGGGGGTATTTTACGTAATACAATTCGGTTATTGTGCATAAGTGAGTGAATGGAAAATAATACCACAGACAATGAATTCTGAGATGCCACAAAAACCCCTTGAAAAGTTCTAACAAGAGAGCCACCATCTTGTTGGGAAATTAAAATAATCACACGACAATTATTGTGTAAAATATGTTGTACTGTCCATTGAAACAAAACATTGACATTGGCAAATACTACTGCGGAGCCAAAACAAGAAAAAGAAGAAGACAAACCTTCTTTGGTTTTGTGCATACGTAGTACATAATATGTACATAATTTTATGCGTTTATTAAAATACGAATACATATCAATGAAAATCAATGTTTATTAAGAAATTATAAAGAGATACATTTCCAACATAGAATGCACTTATTTATGTATGTACACACAACATTTTCTTCGATTACATTATGTAATACTAAAATATTGCAGCCTTAATCATGAAATAAAATATTTTGGTACGTATATGGGAATAATTTGTTAACAGTATGTACATATTTGGTAATTTACACAATACATAGGTCAAGGGTGGTAGTCCGGATAATCGCGAATCCGTATAACTGAGGGCCGGATAATCGAGTTTCTACTGTACTCAATTCAGTTTTCAGCATTTACAAAAATTGTGTGTAGCTTACACGCGGTGGAAACAAAACTTTCAAAGAGAAAGCGAGAAGAGCATATGTCTCAATGTTCTCCAATACCCGAAGGCAAGTGAGACGCTGTGCCTCCTCTACCCGACACAGTATTTATCCCTACCACTTTTTGTCACCCGAAAAAGTTGCGGATCAGAATATCAAAGCCCTTCCATAAGAACTTTCACCTCGAAAAATCAAGAAGTAATACAGGTAAGAATATCTTTATGTATACATACAATTATTCAGTCCGTGTGTATGTGATTGAATTCCTCTTAAGCGGCTGGACCGATTTTGATGAAATGCTTTGTATGTGTTCCAGTGGATTCGAAAATGATTTAGATTCACAACTGGGCCCGGTAGGTGGTGCTACTATCTGATTTTATGATAATTTTATTATTATCAGCGCAGGACAACGTCCGCCGAGTCCGTTATATGTATATATATGAACTAGCTTCCGCCCGTGACTTCGCAGCGGAAGGTCTCAAAGGGAAAAAACCCTATTTTGAAACATTCTTCATTGGTGCTCCGTTGCTATTGGTCTTAGCGTGATGATTTTTCAAATCGGATCAGTAGTTCCTAAGATTAGCACGTTCAACCAAACAAACAAACCCTCCTCCTTTATAATATTAGTAAAGATACGTAATAAACTAATATTATAAACCCTTTCTTACAGTCGAATGTCGATTACTGAACGACTACTCATTCGCATAATTGTATATATTTAACAACTTACTACACAACGCACGCATAATTATAATTAAAAACTATTTTAATTACAAGGAAACGTAAATTAGGTGAATATTTCGACAAATATTATTCCTTTAATATTTATTATTATGTCTATATTTACTAATATGGTCATTTAGGACGAAGTGTACATTACGATAGTCATAAGGATAATAACAATTTAAAGTCCTGTTATTCAATTATATAGAACTACTAGCGGGCCCGGCAGACGCTGTCCCGTCCTGACTATAAAACGATTCTTGACAGATTATATACTAAAGCCTTTCTCATAAATCACTTTATCTACTGGTGAAAACCGCAAGAAAATCCGTTCAGTAGTTTTTGAGTATATCGCGGACAGACAGACGTGGTAGGGGACTTTGTTTTATACTTTGTAATGATAGTGTTCGTTCAATATATGTATTGGTGAAATAGTGTACCAACGTTCACAAACGCTATGATGCAAAAAATTATGTATCAAGGTCAGTATTAATGCAAATTTAGTAAAACTCGCTAGCAATTTTTTTCTAATATTCTAATTAATCCTATGATCAAACAAAAATGGACCTTAATTTTTGTAAACTAAATATGATAACGGACTGTACTATCCGGATAGGGAAAGATTGTATGATAATGTATCGTAGTATCATAATATTTTATTTACGTACACTGAGCTATAAACTTATGTTACTAAAGTTTGTATAATTTGGGAAAAACTTACTTAGTCCCAGCTTGCTCTAAGGCGGACAGCTTCATTACATAGTATAAAATAAAGTCCCCTACCGCGTCTGTCTGTTCGCGATAAACTCAAAAACTACTGAACGAATTTTCATGCGGCTTTCGCCAGTGGATAAAGTGATTCATGAGGAAGGTTTTAGTATATAATTTGTCAAGGATTTTTTTATATTCAAGGCGGGACAGCGTCTGCCTGGCCCGCTAGTTAAGTATAAAGTGATAGGAAACAATATTAATTTGGGTAAAAAAATGACAAATACAGTTTTCTCTAGAGAGACAGACACTCAGAGGTAGCTTTCTCGTTTTTTTGTTAAAGCTTTTGCGTATTATATCTGGTATATAATCTTAATTTCTCATTTTATATCCGACTAACAACCATTCGCGACTTCATCTGCGTATATCTTCTATATAAATAAAATTATAGAGGTCTGCCGTGTGCTAGATAAATTTTGATCATTTTTTTGAGGTAAAAACTTCTTTAGGCGCGTTGAACAGAATATGGCTAAAAATTATGGTTTCGCGTCAACTACATGCTATAAAGCATGACCGACGTGACATGTTGCGCTTGCGTCAGACTAGCAACGCGTAGTATAACGGCATTTGGACCTATAATGCACATCATCACATGTTTGATTAATTAACCCTTTGCAGTCGAGGGCTCCGGAGCGAGCCATTTAAAATGTTGGTGACAAATGAGGGTCACTGCTCGCGGGTTGTTATGCTCTCGATAATAGCAGACAATGGCGGTTTCGATTTGCTGGTACTACGAATGAAAAAAAAAACTTCGAGTGCAAAGGGTTAATAAACTGTATAAAAATGTATACAATTATTGCTCCGTGTGCCTATAGAAGTGAAAACCAGACTTATGTTAATAATTTCAATATACAAATTATGAAATTTAAATTATTCAGAACTAGCTGGCCCGGCAGACATTGTCCCGCCCTGATTATGAAAAAATCCTTGACTAATTATATACTAAAACGTTCCTCATGAATTACCCTATCCACTGGCGAAAACCATATGAAAATCCGTTCGGTAGTTTTTGAGTTTATCGCGAACAGACAGACAGACAGACGCGGTAGGGGACTTTGTTTTATACTATGTAATGATATAATTAATTGATAGATTCAAAAGAGAACACAGTTATTCCTTTGTTTTGAGTGTTCACTTCTGTCGATAGTCCTAATGACTGCCTCGATCTTTTTTAGTTTTACTTCATAGAAACTTGGCTCTTATAAAAAATTATGACGATAGTTTTATTAACATATAGTTATCAAAGATTTAAGAAACTACGAGTTTTATAAACACTAGGCGTTCTAGAAAATTGTATTTTCTTTGCTTTTGAGAGGTGGGGAAAGAAATGTGTCGCTTTTTTTGGAACGAAGTACCTTAACGCGGCTTACGATTTAGTATAAATCATCACGTAACGAATATGCTCTGTATGTACGTCTGTGTATCGAGCCTACTATAGTCGACGCATTTTAAACTGAGTCGTCGGGCAATAAATGTCACTGATAGTACGAATGTGCACGCAATGCAACCCGTTATCGATACTTAGATACGTGCGCACGCGGGCTCGATGCGTCATCGTGACCTTCATTAGCGCTCTGACTCTTGATTGGTCGTTATGAGTAAGGGTTGTTGTTTTTCTATAAATATAAGAATTTTTGCTATGACACTCATTACGCTTTGTTACGCAATACGCACAATGGAGAATTTATTTTCTAACGTGGTTTTGAAGAAATTAAATGGTGACTTCACCACTCAAGCTTGGGCTGTAATTCACAACGTGTTCCTGTTTTTAAAAGAATAATTTACGTAGATTGTATGTATGTATGTAGAATTAAAAGTATAAGATACGGATGAGGATTTTTGAAGAACTAAGAAATATGCCTAGAAAAGATAAAAACGGCCTTTTTCTGGCAATTATAGAAGCAAATGAGCACACGAGCAAGTCCCTGTCCCTGTCTCCTTTTATGATGTAACCTCAACACACGGTTGTACAGACACGTGTAAATTTGGCGAAAACGTATTTGTTATTTGTGTTACATACATAGATCATACGTGAATATTGTATTATTACAATTAAGTTTTGAAAAATGGAAACTGCAGCAAATTCGTGTAATAGAGATTCAGAAAAGTAAGTTGATAAAATTGTATAACTTGATACAAGTATTTACTGTTTACATTTGTACTTGTGATTTGAGTGATTTCAATATTGAATGAAACCTTCTCATGTAATTCGTTTCTTTAGATTATTTTCCTTCAAAAAATAATATAAAATATACAGATTTCTTTTTCTTCTATTTTATTTTTGGCAACCAGTCTTCTAGTAGACTATTACTGCCATATACTATACTATTATCAAGTGAGTATCGATATTACAAGTTTCTTGATATAATTACAATGAACTAACAAGATGGTGGCCCTCTTGAGAAAATTTCCTGGGAGTTTTTGTGGCAAGTCTGAATCCATGCTCCGTGTTATTATTTTCGATCCACTTGACTTGTGCACAATAACCAAACTATATTACGTAAAGCACCACCAACATTACACAATATAGAGCCAAATTTTTTTTTTTTATTATAGCTCGGCAAAGTGACTGTACTGTGCCTGCTGGTAAGCACAGTACAATCCAAAAACAATGGCGACCACCGAAAGACATACTATCTATCGCCATTCGCCGCTGTCATGCCGGCCTGAAAGCGACCCGGTCAGGGACAGCTCCCCCCCTGGTTGCTGGATATACACCGGCTGATCCCGGAACGCGACACGCCCAAACGTGTCACTATGGCGGGTGTTCCACCTGGTGTACGGTGGTCGCGATCCAGTCGGGTACAGACACCCTACCGAATATGGATAACACAAGAATATGGATTTAATATAAAGACCACTACATGGCATTCCAAGATTCCGCCAAAAACTCAATATACAGAGTTCATTTCGAATTACATTCGGAGTTGAAGAAAACACGTAAGGAACTTCGTTCCTGACGGGGGTCCCGCGACCGTAATATGTTTTTTTACTAAAAACCATGGTTTTCAATACAAGCTAGCGTATTTGGCTATCTAATTTGTAAGCTTAAGACATCCATAAGACGTCCATCAATATATTTTATCAATATATTATCAATATATTCCTTGAAAACCACTTTATATACAGCCTTGTGTCGCCGTGTGTAATGTGTCCTCAGGTGGCTTAAACTGACTTAATCATCGGTCACGTGGCTCATAAAATCAATTAGGATCGTGTTTAAATTTTTCCTTTGAACATGGACGTATTTACATATTATAGCAATGTCTTCTTTATTTTTGGCCACTGATCTCTAGTGGATTATTACTGTCATTGTCACGTAGGTAACGATATTAGAAGTTTTTTGCGATGATTGCAATGTTCTAACAAGATGGTGGCCCTCTTGTTACAATTTTCCAGGCAGTTTTTGTGACAAGTCTGATTACATTCTCCGTGGTATTATTTCCCGTCCACTTCACTTGTACACCATATCCAAACAATATTGTGTAAAACACCACCAATATGTGGTCCGGTGAAGCAGTAAAGACCTTGCCAGGTCAATAGCATAGTCAGTTGGAGAAAAAAAACCCACCAATATTACAAAATATAGAGCCAAATAACACAAAATATGCTACACATATAATAAGAGTGTAGATCTAAAGTGTCTGTACTTCATTACATAGTATAAAACAAAGTCTCCTACCGCTACCTGTTCGCGATAAACTCAAAAACTACTAAACGGATTTTCATGCGGTTTTCACCAATGGATAAAGTGATTCATGAGGAACGTTTTGATATATATTTGTCAAGGTTTTTTTTATAATCAGGGCGGGGCAACGTTTGCCGGGCCCGCTAGTTTAAGATATTTGTAAAAAAAAATGTTGCAAGTGTCAAAGTATAAGTAATAAAACATATTTCAATCATTTATAACAATGTCTGTCTGTCTGTTTATTTGAACACGTATCACTGCTAAAGTACCGCGTTCATGATAAAACCTTTGAAGAAAATTATAAAGACTATCTTCGAGTAACATTTAGTCTTTATTTCATTAAACTCGATTCAGTATATCAAAAATTATTTTAATAACGAAGTCACTGTTTTGCACATCAGGTTCCACGCGGACGAAATCGCGGGCATAGCTAGTTATGAATAAAATATAAAATCCATGACATGATATTCTAACAGCCCAACAAAAACTCCTTCTTCTCATCGTTTGTACTCATTTTGCAATATCCATAGATGTAGGAGACAGTCATAGACTATCATTTTGTATATATCAACTATACAGTGCAGGCTTCCGCCCTTTGTGATTTGTCCATTATGGGTTTGTTGACCCATAGAGCTTATGTTCTGAGAACGGACGCATTTAACGAATGCGTGTTTCCCCTGAGCGCAACTGATTGTTGCCTTGACAACGAAGACCCTTTTGAGGGTTTTTTTTCTAATAAAACCTAAACAAATAACTATCGTATGTATCTTCTATAGTAAAATCTACCTGGAGTTTTATGGACTAAAATCGTATAGAATCTATACGGAAAGAAATACAACCAACTTTAAAGAAATAACGTAAATTTTTAAACTGTGTGTTTACTTATATTTCTTTTATTTATTTTTATTTGTAAATTTCAGATAGTTTTTGAAAATTCTCAGCAACGTTTATCTTTTACTATACATATACCGTGTTCAATTAAATCTATGCATCTACCTTAATAAAATGTATGGGTATCTTGTTTGTCTCAGATAAACTCCGAAACGGCTAAACAATTTAAATGAAACTCTGTCTGACAGATAGAGCTATTTTCATATAATATTATGTAAGCTAAAACTATTTTTCTATACACCTTGTATTAGCAGTAATGCTAAAATTCAGCAGAGGTAACTTTAAACCGGTTTTTTTAAATTTTGTCCGTGTTATTACAAAAAAGTTAAATACTTATTAAATACTTGGTTTAAAAAAGTTTCCTAATAAATGCACCGCGCTCGCCCGAGGCAATTTCGCGTTATCCTTTTTCGCAAGTCTAACTTAACGTAACCAAAGCGAGGCAAAAGAGCAAGATGGCGAACATTCAGCGACCGCGGTGCGTTTAATATGATACCTTTTTAAGGCCAGGGTTCAATACGTATTTAACTTTTTTGTAATAACACCGTGTAAGTTTTGGCGTTTGACCACAGTCACACCTGCTGTTAAATAACCATGTGGTCTAAGATGCCAAACACGCTCAACCTAGCGGGAGACTAGCTCTCAAATGTAGCTCCGACTCAATTGCTAGAATTCGAACTAACGTCCATTCATGGCTGTGACTAGAGTCGAATTTGAGGTAGGGCAGCATTGGTTACAGGTAGGGCGGAAGAAAAAATTTTATCATAATTGATCTGCCCTCGTATGTCACAAACTGTAGTATGTTCGGAAAAGCTTAGATACCTATCGCTACAAACTATTTATTTTTTTTATATCATAGGAGGCAAACGGACAGGTGGGTCACCTGATGTTAAGTGATCACCTCCGTCCATAGACACTCACAACACCAGGGGAGTCGCAAGTGCGTTGCCAACCTGTCTTGGGGGAGTAAGGGAGAGGGGAAGCGGAGAGGAGGTGGGCCTCCGGCGCTCTCACTGACCGAACGAAACGCAACAATGCAAGCACTGTTACTTCACGTTGGTTTTCTGTGAGAGGGTGGTACTACCACGGGCGAGCCGGCCCATTCATGCTGAAACCATTAATAGCTTCGGCATAGTTCTACCACCTACCAAGACAATTTGAACTATGAATAAACAATTTGATTATAATAATTTATCTTAGTTTTTGGTATTTCTAAGGTAGGGCATTGCCCTACAATGCCCCCTCCCCCGCAAGTACGGCCCTGCGTCCATTGAAGCGATGTTCAAACACGCTATCAATTAAGCCATCATCGCTTCAATAATTGTTATTAGGATTAAGTAGCAATTAAGTAAAGTATTAATTCACATCAAACAGAACTATATTATTTTCATCACAGAATAGTTTTACATGAAATTGCATTCCAGTTTTACACACGATTAAAAAAAGCACTTGTTACAAAAACAAAACATTGATTTACTTTATTTACAGATATTATACATGTGGCATTCAAATTTATGAACTGCAGCAACAGAACACGATGTCACTTTTCTAATCAAACTAAACGCAACAATAACATCATGTACTTAGAACAAAACTTTCACTCAAAACGCTTACGTTACATCTCTCACGTAGACCCAGCTAGCGTATACCACGCCGATGCAATCCATTATAGACATTGCTTCGACGCGCCTAGAGTCGATTATAATAGATGCAACGATATTTTTGGGTGGTGCATATCGAAGGGACTCGAATCTATTCAAGCCATAGAGCCGATTTTTAACAGAACTTTCGTTGGAGTGCGTGACTCGCGTCACGTGATGTAACTGTGAACGCTGCGTTCGAACTAAAAATAAACAACAATTCGTAGTAAATAAACAGAGTGTTTTAAAGTCAATAAACTTAAAAGTAGGTTATAATTAATATTGCATTCAGTTTTCGGTTAAAGAACCAATTGTGAGGAAACTATAGTATCTAGTAAGGGTTTGTCTAAATCCACCTAACTAGCTATTATCCTCTTGGTAAAATTTTGTCTCCAAGTATCTATATGCATGTTCCAGCAGCCGCACTTAAGTGTCAGTTCCTCTAAGTTTAGGGTACTTACCATCTTACGTCATCATTTAATATCAAATGGGTTTGTGATCAAACACTAAATTTTAAAGTATAGGTACATAAACATACGTTGAAATAAACACTACAATAAGATCGAATCGAGGCTCAAAAAACCTTGACAATTTAATACCAATCATCCACTCTATCAATTGAATCCTGACCTTATTTGCATTCATCAGCCAACGTCACAGGAAACCGTATAAGTAACAATATCTCTCCGGTTGCGAATAAATAATATCCTTGGAAGCAAATAACAATTGATCAGCGAAGTAAACACAGGAACAGCGTTCGTACACTAGTGCTGGGCCTCAGACGCCGATTTTGTTTACATATCGATAAATTCTTCGAACGTGGATAAATATATCAGTTATCACTACACATCACGTGACGATTTAATGTTTAATCTATGTTTTCAGTTGATATCGAGGTCAAATGCGGTTTGTTTTGTTGTAAAGTTTATCTTATTTTTTTTCGATCTGACTACTACGCTATTGGCCTAGCAAGGTTTTAACAGCTTCACCGGACTACTAAGGCAAGCGCTTAAGGCACTCAACCGATTTTATTTGACAACTAGCTCAAGAGTGCCCAGCACACCTCGGCTTGGGCTGTTGCCCCATACATTACAATTTGCGATCTATCTGAGCTAACCTAAGCAAACTATTCATACATATATGAGTTGTTGAAACATATATGTGTACCAAGCATACATATCTCAACAACTCTTATATATGTTTATCTTAACGCTAATCCAAAACGTGTAATATTATTAATATCGTTATATGGTTATAAATACAAATAGAAAACGTTATACTCGAGAATATTACTTAATATATTATTTAACGTAACAAGAAACAGCCACAGCGATACATTACATTACATTAACAGCATTGTGATTCTTTTTACCACTTAAAATAATATAGACATGTGAAATTTCTTTCAAACATTTATGTATTTTTCTTCAATAATCTTTGTTTACTAACCATAAATACACCATTAGAATTAAGACTGAACACAGTTTTTTTTTACTTGAGCAAGATAAAGTAATTACATTTATCTAACTGTGACTAAAAAAGCGTTAAGTGTGAAAGTAATCCGATATAAAAATAAATTCATGAACGTTTTCTAGTATGGCGCAATGACAATACTGTGTCTAATGGTTAACATAGTGTAATATAAAAACAACGCTGTATAGAGAAACCCATAATACAACGCTGTCATGCCGACCTACAAGCCTCTCAGAATCTGGATATACACTAGTTGATTAGGAAGTGCAACATATTAAAACAGAGCCACTATATTGACTGGATCACTATGTGCTTGGAAGTAGCAATCCACTTCATCGCCACTCTACCATTCCGATTAATCACTGGTTACACACCCATTGATTCCGAGCACGAAGGCGTGCCACTATTATGACTAATACACCTGGTATATCCTGATACGTCTTACCCTTAGAATATCCCTAATTTTAAAATAATGGGCAAAGCGTGTGTTTTAGAATACCTATTTTATATTTCTTGAAAAATAAATAAAGTAGCTTATATCTTAACATAATACGATAATAATATATTAGTATTAAATAATACCATATCTAACATCAATGTAAATAACAATTAAGTAATCGGTTATAAAATGCAGAGTTTATCGATGTTTTGCTTCGGGTCATCTCTATAACAGCGAACGTAGGACGGTGGGAGAACGATATTGTATGCATTATCGACTTACGCGAGAGCGAGAACGCACTGTTGTTACTTGGATATATAAAACAAAATATTTTTAAAATTTGGAACGACGTACTTTTTTTTACTTCTTAAAAATGTGTTCCGTCGTGTGAACGTCTTTATTGTTTTAAAACTTTTTAGTGAAAGTGTTTCTGAAATGAAAATGTCAAAATCAACCATTCTCCTTCGTCAATCGCTGTAAGTTTTATTATTATTATTTTGTTTATATAAATATTATAATAACACTATTCGAAAGAAAATACCTTGTTTTATATTATTATAATGTATATATATTTATTCTATTCATATTGTAACTATTCGGCAATAAGATTGTTTTTCGTTTCAAAATTTTTTGAGATAAATATAACTTAATAAAAATCTGATTGACTATACGATTCTACGTGTTTCCTTATAGGTATTGCTAAGTACATTCTAGTACTATGTTTATTTATTGGGATAGTAGCGGATCCGATAAGCAAATGTTATTCCGGCATAGACCTTATAATTTATCAGGATAAAAACTAAATTAAGTAAAAAATATTGAAAAATGCTAGGCGATTAAACATTTGATACTTGTGTTTTTTTATATGACAAAAAAATAAATATATATAAAAAAAAAGTTTAGTCAGCAAATTAAAAAAAACATGACCTCAGAAAACAGCTCTACTCACTGAATTAAATTATATGTAAGTAATTTCACGAGTACAAAAATGTTTTACGCCAGAAACTGTCATGCCGTTTAATAGAAAAAGATTATAAACAAACACACACCGGAATTTTTATATGAAAATACAATTGATATATAATAGGATATACTAAGTAAGCTTATTCGTTGTTTTTTTTTTTCTTTAGTCGATTTCTAATATAGAGCTAGAATCATAAATGTGAACGCACATTTAATAAATTATTACAATTTATATGAACCACGATATCAGACCAACGTCTTCTTTTTAGTTCAACATGGAAAAATAATGTTTTTTTTTTCATTTAAATTAATTAATCGATATCGGCACTGCAAGTAACAACTTTTGCTTTCTCCATAGAAGACTTTTGATTCAATTCGTGATCAAAATAAAAATAGTTGTCATACATTGCTATCAGAATCTGCACGCTTGGTTCCTTTCTCGGGTACATCATTGAGTTACAAATAAAAGTTACAAATAGTCTAATCAAGATGGCCGCTGTTCTAATATAAAAAATACTATCTCTTGACCAGTTTTAGGTGATAGGGCGTTTTCTTTAATCCGCTGGCGAGCTACCACCATCATGTTGAGAATCTGTCGCCGAGCATTTGTCGGTGTGTTCCGGCAGCTGCACTTGAGTGCTTGGTCTCCTTTACGTTTATCGCATTTATCATCTTAGATTAGAACATTAGATCAGAATGTGGTTAGACGCTAAAACCTATAAAGTAAAAAAAAAAATACGAAATTCTCCTCTCAAATCCTCTCATTCCCCCTGCCTCCAAACACAGGCTGGCAACGCACTTGCAACTCTCCTGGTATTACTAGTGTCTATGGACGGTGGTGATCACTTAACATCAAGTGACCCACCTGCCTTTGCCTCCTATAATATAAAAAAAAATCTCACACACGCTTAATATACACGCGGTAATATAGAGTTAGACATCAGATCAGATCAAATATTATATACATTTCACAAATTATAATGATAAGTGTCAAATAAGTTTAAAAAAATCCTGCCATCTCAGAGCTATCTCGTCCTTTCGTTCGTTATGTTTCACGAATCTAAACCAGCGATTCTCAATCTCTCTTTACTCAGCGACGCATTACTCTTACATACTCTTTACAAATTCGCGATATCGTTACAGACTTACGAGTACATGTAACTTTTTTGATGGTACAAAGTAAACGAAAGTGAGAGTTAGTAAAATTAACGACAAACTTAAGAAGGTGCTAGAGACACACTAATATGTCGCGACATGGTGGTTGAGAATAACTGGTCTAAACCAACGAAGCGTTGATTCCCAGTTTAAAATATTGCGTTAGTGAAACTATTACAAAATAGAAATTCGACATAAGAATTTTGGCAGAGGCAATTTGACAGATCGCTTTTGACGTTTCTATTTCTATTTTTACGTTCTCTATGCGATGTAATCTTGATCGTGTAATCTATGTGTAAATATTAGAACATCTATATGTATATTACTTAACAATTTATCACAATAAATAATAATTAAAACAAATTATGGCGTGGATAAAGCGAGCACCATCAAAACAGAGTGAAACAAAATTTTATAATAACATACTACAAATTCTTGGCAGAACACAATCAACATAAAATCGTTTAGCCTCGAAAAATAATTTTGTCGCAATACTTATATTTTTACAGGTGTTAAAAACGACCTACTAAATGCGGGACTATAATTATGTATAATATATTTATCTCACCACAGAGAATAAAGTCCCATTGTCAGAGGTATACATACCACGTACCTTTAGTATAGTCTGTTCCACGTACTCCGTACATTTGTTTATTTACAATCCGAATAGACAGCGTCGTAATAATGGTGACTCATACCTGCGCATGATAATAATATTTACATACTTACTGGGTAGAATATAATCGAGCACAGATCTTTTCAAACGTATTTCGATGCAGTGAATTAATAAGAGACCAGTATAACTTGAATTTAGTGTAGATTTTTTTCATTGAATTAATTTGGATATATTTTTTTCTTTTGTTATATTAGGTTACATAAGAATATTCAATAATTACCTTACTGGTAATAAATTCATGAAACATGTAAAGTGGGTTTTGTTATATAAATAGGTGCAAAAGGTGAATCGTTCCTCTCTGTACATTAATTGAAAATGATAAGTAAAATATTCTTCATTTCGATGGCCGATTTATTATTCAAACCGCTGTTAATTTGTCGGTAATACCTTCTGAGTAAAACCTTATTCTTCAAGTTTGACTATTAATTTTTTGTCATTTTTAAGCCGATGTTTGGCCATTACTGCTATCGCTTTGCGCTTGGGAGACATGCACTTAGAAAGTAGGTACCGAGATAGTTGTTCTGTGTATATAACAACTAAAGCATCATGACTTGAAACGTAACCTTATTTTATACTAGCTGTACCCGCGGCCCCGTCCGCGTGGAACCTAATATAAAAAAAATGACTAATAAAATCATCTCAATGTTAGTACAGTCCATTTACTTATCTACTTTTTCTCGTACTTAAGTCGCGTCGTCATTAAAATTACAATAACTTTTGATAGAGTGAACCGATTTTAATGAAACTAAGACTAAATGTTACTCGAAGATATGTTTTATGTTTTTCTTGGTGAGGTTTTACCGTGAAGGCAGTACTTTAGCAGTGACGCATGTTTATATAAACAAACAGACAGTCATACATTTCTAAACATGATTGAATTGTATTTTATTACTTATTCCATGACACCTGCACCATCTTTTTTTCACAAAAATCTAAAAAGTATAGATAAGTGGCCTAAAATAGAAAGACTGGCTCTCAAGTGCAGCTACTGGAGCACACTGATAGGTGCTTCGCGACAGACTTTCACTTGAATGTGGCAAGCCAGGTCTCTTTTAGACAACACGCACCTTCCTTCCTAACACCATGGTTTCATCATTATATTTTACTGTACCAAAAATTGCTCACTGCACAATTTGAACATCCGTCGATATATGCAATGCCCAAACACATTTAAAATCGTTTTACGTTGTTTCTATTTAATTTTTTTTATAAAATACCGTTATCAACAACAATATAAAGTCGCCATACAAGGTAATTAACATTTCGCGCTGCGTAATATATTGAAATTTGCGAGACCTGTTCTTCCCAATCAAAGTTTACCGACTACACCCTAAATGATATAATTCATTGAAAGTTAAGCGCACGAAACGAAACTGTTATGAACACTAAACCGGCAGTCTATAAGGAATTCATTAATAAATACGTGGTACGGTGTCACTTCACTTGACTCGTTAGTATGATGTCCTTGAACTTGAGTATTCGTGTTAGCTGTTGGCATATTTTATAAACCGAATTCCTGGTACGTCTAGCTAGTGTAATAAAGTTTCTTTAATATAACCAACCCTACCTCTATTTGAACTCGGCAGGCACAATGCCTATCTTACGTAATTTAATTATGTAGAAATCGAACTAATATCAAAACATTATTTAAAACTGATTTCGATAACAATAACAAACTAAGACTGATTCTGTTACAAATACAAATTAAATATCTTTGAAGTTACTTTCTATTATTTTTCCAAATTCAAATGCGATGTAACTGTAGCTTATTTATTTACAATTGTGAATAGTGGAACAGTCCGACGAATAATGTAAAAACAATAATAAGAAGGAGCATATTAGACTGATATCCTAACATAACATCGAAACAACTTACACTATTAATATTAATGGAAAATTCAATTATGTAACATTAAATATTGATAAACTTTTGAAAAATAAAAAAAAATAGAACAAGAATACATAAAAAAAAGATTCAGGTGTAAATAATGTATGCAAACAAATAAATAATGGTTGTAAATACTCTTTCAAAAGGAGCTATTGGAAGAACCGTTTGTGAAGTTTACCCATAACAACAAACAACAATGAGACACTTTTTAACATTTTTATTATTATAACGGAGCATAAAATAGACAATAATGATCGAGGAAGTGGAATAGTGTTGTATTATTGTGGCAGTGATATTTAATGTACTAACCTCATATGAACACTCACATTTTGGGATGAACCAGTTTAAATTGTCTACGAAAATTTCTTAAAATGATAATGTATACAGTTAATGATTATCTATAAATTAATTTTTAAGGGTTGATTTTTAAAGTATAATACTTATTAGACAATCATCATCATCAGACTCTAAGAGACCCATTTCAGAGCCATAAGCCTCTTCCCGGAGGAAGCTATGGGCATAATCACCACGCCAACCCATGATACCCATGTATTGATGATTTCAAACTCTAAGAAATCACAGTTCTATATATTTCCCACATAACAAAAACATTTCTCAGGTTCAGGTCTCCTCACGATGTTTTCCTTCACCGTCAGCCGATAGTGTTACCAATTTAAATTAGTAAATGTATGTGAATTCCGAAAAAATCGTTGGTACATGCCGGGGTTTGAACCTGCGGACATCGGAATGATAGACAACACCGTAACCAAATGTCTCTGTGAACAGGTTGCACCGGCCCTGCCGGCGACACATAACCGGTTCATCTTCACAACGAACCTCGACATCCCCGCAACGCCACAATGCTGCTGCACCAGCCATTGCGGCCTCCGCGTCTTCGGTCAAACCATTCAACGAGATACCCGGACCTATGGCTTTTCCAATGTTAAGACATTCCACCCATGTTCTACCCAGGATTGGTAAGTTTTACATTCTTTCTAGTTTTAGTACAGGGGTAATTCAAGTATTACGTAAGTATTAAAGTGGGGCAGGGTGTATTTGATTTGCTTATTTTTGATGACATAGGTGTTGGGGGGTTTCTGAGAGGCGATTACGTCAGCAATATGTATCATATATTTTTTCGGATTTTCTGTAAAATTTAGTAGTTACGTATAAATGTTTATATAAGTATGAGACTCAGAGGGTGTAAGAGCTTTGCTTACTTTTGCTGACAAGGGTAGAAGGGGCGGTCAGAAATTACAGAAATTTTTCTTACGTACCTAATACTTGAACGGGCCTACATATACATAATCTTGAGGTTATATGACAAAAATCATCAATAATCGAAAGTTTGAGGTTCAATAGTGTCAGAGAGATTTATATTTTATACTGACACTTTTTTTATACTGACACTGATTTTAACTGACACTTGTGATATTTATCATCTTAAAAATATACAAGTACATTATATAAAGAGGGAAAAACGTAAGACCGTAAGCTTATATATTAACTGAAACTATCGTGATTATTTTTGACGCGATAACGTCTTATAAATCGATGGACGCCGGCTGCACGCACGAAAAAGCATGACTCATTGTCACGTTCCGCCTGAATCGAGCGTGCAAGCGAGAGCGCGGAACAAGCGATAGAGAGGCGCAATCGGCTTAAGCGTTCGGCTTGTGACGCATCTATCTACATATAGAATAATTCAATTTCTAAAAGTATGCAATTCTTCATCAATGTTTTCTTATGGACGTTATCACGTAAAATAATCGTCTGTAAACCGACGTTACACACAACCAATTTTTTTTAAAATAAAAATCAAGAGTCTTAATTAAAACTAAGCAAAATTATGGAAATCTAGCGAGTAGTTTTTGTGTGATGCGCACACAAGATTAGGAGATGCGCATAATCACAAAATTAGTTATTTATCCTCCTAACAGCGATAGACAGATTTTACGACCAACAAGCGTAATAAAGTAGTATAAAACGTGAACGTCATGTAGTCTAAAACACGTAGGAGTACGCGTTTACTTTATTCATATGAAGAATATTACATCGCTGTAAAAGGCAGATTAGGAAAACTTTTGATTATAAACATTTTCATAGCATAAGTAGTAGAACTTCTAGGTATCGTCAATTTAATTTATGAAGTAAATAAGATACATATACGTTAATAGGGTTACAGAAAAGAGTTTTAATACTTTATAGCATTTAGCATTTCACCTTAATATGACCGACTGAACGTCCGTTTATCATCATATAGGCTCCTATCGAAAATCAACGCTGCAGTACTACTTACTGTATTGTAGATTTTTGCTGAATGGGTTCGCCGATTTTTGGACATCTATTTTTCATTTTGAAATGTTTTTTTTTTGGCTAATTAGTTTCAGTAATTTAATTTAAATGTATGGTTGTTCCAACAATAAAGTATTTCTTTCTCTTTCTTTGTTATGGTCAATAGACTGGTCTGGTCATTGATTGTTCTCATCTGATATCAAATGACGAAATGGTCTAAGATAGTAAACACGCTAAACCTAGAGAGGGCTGGCTCTTGAATTCAGCTGCCGGAATACACAGACAAGTGCCTGGCGACAAATTTTCAACTCTAGGGTGGACCTTAGAAAAAGCCCTATCGTCATGCTATGGCTTCGTCACGAAGTTTTCTTTCGCCGAAATCTCTAACTCAATTACAAGGATTCAAGAGCCTATGTCAATCGACGCGTTGTAAGAAAATGATTTCAAATGAGCCATCATCGTACCTTCAATCCACAAAAATTGTACTGTTAATCGAAGTACCGGTCAAATCTTGATTAACGCAAGCGAAGCCGATAATAAAAACTAGTTGTTTTTAAGTTTTAGATTAAGCCGTAAAACGATAAAAAATAATCCGTGAACATAAATGCATAATTAGTAGGTATCAGACAATTATTGAATGTATTTTACGCTTGTATTCCAATAATAACTCGAGCAATTTATCACGATTCTAAGGAACATTAATGACACATTAAATGCAAGAACAACACAATAACAAGCACAGTAATAACACGTGAACTTAATCTAGAAATTTCTTTTAGTTCCGAACGTATATTTATAACCTTGTCACTTATATGCACTCACACTTATTTAAACCAGCCAGTTCCGGAGATAGGAAGTGTCTATAATAATCTATACCGATGATATAATTGTAGAATAAGGTCAAATGAGTTTTACAATGTATAAACTATAATATAGACTAAAAGTTTTTATTAAACCTAATAAGGCTAGCTTATAGATGTCTTAGTACAGGACAAAAACCCTGAGTCAGGCCCTAGGTAAAGCATGGATTTAATCCCAAACCGGGTTGAGTTGATGCATATCAGATATTTGAGTTTCTTAAACCTTTACACGGTGATACAGCCCCTTATAACGTATTTTATTAGTGTATTATGCATATTCAATAATTATTTATAATTAATTCTGCATATTGCATGCAAAAGGCAATGGAACGTAATTATACGAAGTGCGTTTTACCAACGTAATGTAAATTTAAATTCTTTGCTTCATATATTGAATTACTTGGAACGTTGTTTGAGCGTTCACGAAAAACGTTAATGACTCTCAATTAAATCGATCAGTTACCACAACTTGTTACGATACATACAGTCGGTTTTCCGCGCGATTGGTTTTTTTTACAAGTTCAGTAAGTACCAAAGCTGACACACCTTATGGAATTTATAGTACGCAGTTACAAATAAACTGTAAAATAATGTGACTTTCATGATTGATTCAACAATGATTTTTTTATTTTCTTTTTGGCAACCAATCTCCTAGTGGATTATTACTGCCATTGTCGAATATGTAATAATATTACAAGTCTTGCGATCATTTCAATGAACTAACAAGATGGTGGCCGTCTTGTTAGAACTTTCGAGGGAGTTTTTGTGGCAAGTAAGAATCCATGCTCCGTGGTATTATTTACGATTCACTTCACTTATGCACAATAACTAAATTATATAACGCAAAACACCACCAATATTACATAATATAGAGCCAAATAACCCAAGATTATGAATAAAATATAAAGTCCACTACACGACATTCCAAGATCCCGCCAAACACTCCAAACAATGATTTAAAAGCCACTGTTGATATAGATCAGTGGTCGGCAAACGCGTCATCCAAAAGAGCCAACTATAAACAAAACAAAAATGAAGTTTATGGAAGTAATTAGGATTAATAACACAGACCTACAATGATTTTGGTGCCGCTAAAAGTAAAACTGATTTCAAATACGTTCGGTACTCTAATAAAAAATTGATACTTACTTTTTTAATGCTACGTGTAGTTTTCGAGATTTCGCAAGGGTAAATAAATTTAAAAGAATTTAATACATTTATTAAAAAACAAAAGAACATTTAATTCAAAACGTTTAAATACATTTAATTACTCGATATTTTACAGGTTAGAAGCTCCTCTTTTTACATTTTCTCCGATGGTTGTCTTCAGAACAATAGGATTATCCAGATAGTGTACTTTTATGCTCATATTACAACCAAGATTTTTAAAGCTAACTAAGAGCTTTTGAACTAATTCTTTGTAATTTTATTTACGTAGCTTCGCGAATTTGACAGCTTCCCACGACGTCTTGCGGACTAATTAACCAAATTATAACATAAAATTAGCGGCACCAAACAAATTTTTTTTTTGTAGACCTGTGTAACACATTCACAAGCTTACCTTTGCTAAATATGTACTTTTGCGAGTGACTAGCCGCGCTATTGTTGCTTAAATATGTGCCTGTTTTCTGTAGGCCTGTATTTCAAAAACATGTTACAAGTTAATAAATAATATTCCGTGGCTGCACTAAACAATTTTGGAAGAGCCACGGTGAAGAAGTGAAAGAGCCACATGCAGCTCTCGAGCTGTGGTTTTGCGACAACTAATCTAGATCATCAAATATAATTGTTGTACTTTTAAAAAACTCAACAAATCGATAAGTGTACACGTTCGTAAAAGATGAAAAACTCGGCAAGTCAGTAAACGTGGACAAGTTCGTGCAAGATATTTTTTTCGAGCGAACAAGTCTTTCTGGCACGTTTTGACTTGTTCTGTTTTTTTTTCTTTTTAGAATTGATTATACGCTATTGGCCTGATGAACCTGCGCAGCTTCACCGGACTAAAAACTCGGTCTGTACTTGATCCATATACACGATTTAAAAGTAATTTGACTATGGGGGTTTGAGGTATCAGTTCATTTTGGAAAAGGGGTCTCTTACCTTAAATAGATTGGGAAACCCTGATCTAGATACACAATAAGATTAACACTAGTCTTGCTTTCTGCACTTGTTTTTTGTTCGTAATAACTGAATTATCTTTACTAATTGCCTTCTCTACTAACTACTCTCAAACAAAATCTCATTATTTGTCTTCGTCACCTTGTAGCTAGAAATTTAGTTATCAGTTCCTAAAAGCGAAGTTTTAATAGAAGTGTATCTAGTAATCGCCATGTGTATTTAGGTCCCCATAACCTCGGACCAATGTTAGAGACTTTTGGTCTCTACCAACTAAACTCAGAGAACAATCTTATCTTCTTCGTCATCTGACGCTGTGATAGATCCAGTATGAAATACTCCTAGTTACCATTAACACCATAGATACTATTCATCTAGTTCACATCAAAAACTAATACACAATAATACATCAACGTAGGCTTCGAATCCTTACAACTGAGTTGGAGATTTCGGTGGAGGAAACGTTATATAATAAAACTATAGCATGATAGTAGAGTTTTTTCTAAGTCTTCCCACCATTGTCGTGAATTGTACATCGATGAGTGATCAGTTAAGAAAGGCATATGGTATATAACCTTATAGCCTACCTTGCTTCGCTTTATCTGGTTTGACAAATTCTAAATCAGTCGACCTGAATTATTTACTGCCTTTCGACTCCGTTCAGGACATATTCCATTAATAATTATTTGTATGTAATAAAAGTGAAGATGTCAGCAAATTTTGACATATGAAGGGCTAAAGGGTAAAACTGGCGAAGGCCATTTTTTTTCAAATTAGTTTTTTGTAGTTTATGGTCATAAAAATATTCATTTCATAATATGACTATCTAAAACAAGTGTAAAGCGTGTTGTGTCCGATTTTTTCGTTGTTGTATTTCTTATTGAACAGTGAATAAGTGCTCGCTCTAAAATTATTTTAAAAGTTTACGCTTAAAATGTAAGCACGACGAGACTAAGTTTGAACATGAGTTATTTTTATACTAGCCGAGAGCAGCTTACTGCACTTCCTACGCGTGTGTATATTAGGACCTTTACTTCACCGACCAGTTTTTTCAGAGAGTTCATTATCTAAAAATATAAAACCGGTGTAAAATACTGCGCTAACTCTCCTTATTCCGTGTAATTTTGATAAATTGACCCTAATTACAGATGTTATAATTATACGTTACTCATATTTGGTAACCAATGTATTAGGGCCTTGCATTCAAAATTACTGGAAATATTTTGTATAGGCAGAGTAAAATTTAAAAAAGTCTTGCTACTTTTATGATTTGTAGGAAAAATTAAAGAAAGAAAAAGAATTAAAGGAGATTATAGTAAAAACGTTTAGTTTGTTAAGATCTCAGTTATGGCAACAAAAAAATATAAAAAGAGAAAAAGCTACATACTTTTATACGTCACTAGTTTTCTGCCTGATATACCTTACGAAGACAAAGAGACAGCATCTTTATTTATATAGCCTAAGACTCACATTCGTTTTCAAATGATCAAGTTGTTTTTCAGAAAATACCTCGATTTCAAATTTCTAATCTAGAAAGGTTGCTTGAAGGTATGCAAGGTAATAAAGAGTTGGTCTGTTTGGTGATTAATAATGATTTGTTTACGATCGATGCATTACTCTTAAGCTTTACTCTTTCTTATTAAGAAATAAATTATAAGGAAGTGGAACTTCTACAGCAGGTTTTAAAAGAATTACTTTGTTATTCAACAGGTAGTTTTCACCACTCTGTAGGATTCGGTGTGCTGGACGCTCTCCGCGACAAATACGGTGACTTAGTTCGCCTGACTAAAGCGTCGAAACACCGTCCCGTTCTGTATGTCTTCGATCCCGAACTGATGCGAGAGGTAAGCATTTATCTAAATCACTGAATTATATTTTTGGCTAGTTCTGCCCGTGACTCGTTCCACGTGGAACCTAATGTAAAAAAATGGTGTATTAAGTACATTTACTTACCTACTTTGTTCTCGTACTTAGGTCGCATGGTCATTAAAGTTACAATAACTTTTGATAGAATGAACCGATTTTAATGAAAGCAAGACTATATTTTACTAGAGGATATACTTTATGATTTTATGAATTTGTGATTATCGTGAATGCAATACTTTAGCAGTGATGCGTGTTCATACAAACAGACAATCAGACATTTCTAAAAATGATTAAAATGTATTTTGTTACTTATTCCCTAAACACCTGCTACAATATTTTTCGCAAAAATCTAAGAAGTACAGACACTTTTGATTTACATTCTTATTATATGTATAGATGTAAATATCTATAGGAGCCATACAAGTATTACGTAAGCACTGATGGGAGTGGGGGTCCTTGATTTGATCATTTTTGATGTATACAGAATGGGGGGTCTGGTTGGTGATTACGTCAGTAATATTTAGTTATTTCACCATCATCCATCACCATCCAATACTTGAACGGTCCCATAACGACGGGCCTAACCTACCGTCGGCGTGGCGACGCGTTCCCGCACTGTATGATTTGAATTTTGTTTTTTATTTTGTTTAAGGAATACAGACATTTATTAAATACACAGTCAACTTTTTCTTAATAAAAAAATCATAATATTTTATTTTTGATTATGCCATATTTTTTTCCTGTCGTAAAGTTTGCTTTTATGCATATTACCTGTACAAAATAATTTCCATGTCATTTGTGAGGTGTCCCGTGACGTTTAATCGATTGGGCGAACTTTGCCCGCGATTCCAATCATATTTCTTGTGTCGATTTTTTTCTCGTTTTGTTTATAATTTTTACTTATACTCTGCGATCCCTAAAAGTATTAATGATAATTATTACATGCTATCAATTTATGTCCTTAATACGTAATTTCATTAAAATATATTTAGAATATATATTTTTTAGGATTTCTAATTGTATTACTGACCATCCCCCTAATTAACCCACCACTTGAGGAATTGGTATTGTTCTCGTGTAAAAAATCCATAAAAATGGCTTCACTGATTTTTTATATTTAAATTAAATCCAGTTACAACTAAACAGACAAAGAGTTTTTCACATCATATTAGTGACCGTGGCCTTTATAACATACATCAATCACAAACTATCGAAAAAGATTAGGCAGAACTAAAGATTGTTTATTATACAATCGATAAAGAAAAACTACTTAAAAAAATTATAGGTATTCCGAGTTTCTATAAAAACAAACAATCTCATGATGGAATATTTAGTTATATTTACATTTTTCATACGAACTAACAACATCCAATATCCAGTTTAATTGTATTTTATAACAAATATTCAGTGACGTGTTCTTATTAGTCGTCCGCTATCAAATAAAGGAATGCTGTTAGCAGTTGTTACATTATGCGCGACAGTCTGCGAAAATTGAGGCGCAGTTTGGCGCGAATAGTGATGCTTGACATCCAGGCGTATCGATAAACCGAGAAAACGATAATATCGACAAAACTTTATCGATATTTATATCGATGTAATAGAAAAGTATAGTATCATAATATCGAATAATGAACAATACCTACTAATGATTGAAAAATACATATCATATAACAAAGTCCTCCGCTGCGTCTGTCTGTTCGTCTGTTGGCGGTAAACTTAAAAAGTACTGAGCGGCTTTTGATACCGTTTTCATTAACAGATATAGTGATTTACGAGGAAGGTTTAGGTGTATAAAATGTCAAGATTTTTTGTAAATTTGTTGAAATATAATGATAATTATTGGAAGTATCAGAAAAAGTCAAGCCGGCTGGGAGTTTTCGTCGAATTAATCCCTTTAAAATATAACAAAACAATTGTGATAATTTGTAGTCGGTGAAGATGTGAAGGCCCGTTAGGCCAATAGCGTAGTCAGTTCGAAAAAAAATTGAGATAATAAACGACGCAGACGAAGACGCGGGAATCAGCTAGTAACTTGTAAATTAGTTTCGGTATCGGTTACATTTTTAATTACCCAAGGTTCTTGCCTGAGATTGTACAAAATGGGCATGAAATCGCATCGGTACGAAAAGCCAAAGGCTAAAGCGACACTTGCAATAGGTACCGGATTAGGTTAGAGAAAATAAGATTTTTCAATTTTTTTTTCCAATCTATAAAGGTTCTTTCTTTCTAATTCTATTATGATTCATGATTTGGCATACTAATTAAGGTATTGAAATTTATAAGATACTAAAAACCTTGATAATATAAGATATTCTTTATATGGCTTATCGATATATTCCTGGTTTTAATATAAATAACTATCGATATTTTTTAAAATTTGCATCCCTACTCACACCCTGACGTGTATATCAATACTAAACAAGTTTCTATTTTTATTATGCTAAGCACATTGACTATTCTTACCTGTTTGAATATGAGACTTTATTAGTTGTTTATATTAGAGTTTACCGTTTTTAAAATGTTAATGTAAAAAAACTGTAAAGCTGGTACAATATGATCTATAACATTCGATCGAAATGCAATATACAAACTAGCACATATCTAAGAGCATAATAAATGCTAATAATCACAACCCGATTTTTTTTTTCGAACTGACTACGCTATTAGGCTGACGGGCCTTCACAGCTTTACCGGACTACAACTACACCCAAGTTATAACCCCAACTCTTATAGGTGTGTTTAGGTAGTTGTGCTTGAGATCCATTCGTCCTCTGGGTTTAGAGCCTTCACCATTTTAAGACACATTGAAATTTAATGTCAAAGATTGTGGTCGAACGATAAATAAAATTAAGTAAAAACATATAACCAATCTCAAAATTACCACAGTTTTAGCGGTTGTCTAATCACGTAATTCGCAAAAGCAAAGCGATGTTCTAAATAATTAAGAGTCAGTTTCGACATGAAAAAAAAATCTAAAACACTTCATTCAATTTAGGCCTTAAGAAGGCGCTTATGGACGTCAAAACTACCACCGGTTCGGAAAACAACCCAGTCATCGAGAAGATCCCACAAGAAACTCGATCGGGTTTATCTTTTAAACATACGGATATATAGAATACATTACACGTCACAATCGTCTTTAGTGGACGCACAGAGATGTGTCCATTCCAGACATCACGATCGTTCACATATTAATCCACTCTATAATAGCCTTTTGACACCAAACCCGCTTGACATGGCGCTTAAATTTACAGTCCGGCAAATCGATAATATGCTTTGGGGTTTGTTTTGTTATGGCTAATTTAGATTGTGTATCACATATAACTATTAAAAACCGTGATATTACAAAAAAGTTATATACGTATTGAATACTTGCTTTAAAAACTTTGGGTACTTACGAATTAAATGCACCGCGCTCGCCGACCGCTGCGCGGAAAGCTCGTGTTACTATTTTTCGCAAGTCTAACCTAACCTAACCAAACAGAGATAAAAGAGCAAGATGTCCAACGTTCGGTGAGCGTGGTGCATTTAATTCGTAAGTACCCAAACTTTTTTAAAGCAAGTATTCAATACGTATTTAACTTTTTGTAATAACAGCGTACTATTTTTACTAAAAATTACCGTGCTATCAATTTGACATGCACTCGAAAATGTCCATTTTAAATAGATTTGCAGACAAAACTATGCAGAGTGACCTGAGCGAAGACATTAGAAAGTAAACATTGCCTAAATATGCACCTAGAACACACGTTATGTAGATTTTTTGCATTTAGTTTCGGGGTCAACGGCTTTCAATAAACGGTACTAGCGGCTTTCGCGGCAACTAATACTGCAGTCACCCGATACTCTATTTACAAACTCGAAATCTGGTTAGAGTGAAAGTGTTTTGTCTAGACCGGTTGCCTCCGCAATCCGCATACATACAATCCCTTGTTTCGCGACAATACGCTTATGCTCAACGGGTTGTCATACAAAGGGGCGCCAATTGTTACGTGAGGGTTAGAGGGTCAAACCGAGTATCACTACATCTGACGTGGAGGAGAAAGGGGTTTTTGAAAAATATCACGTAGGTAATTTTTTTCGGGAAAATAGAAAAAATGTGAGAGGATTAATTGAAAGTGAAACATGATTGTAGACTGAAATATGTCGAAATTTGACACAATTCTTCTATATATTTAAAGTCCATAAATAGATGTTAAGTTATTCTTTATTGGTTGAAAAATTATGGCGTGCTGTTGAAATTTCTAGTAACATTTATCACTAGCTGTTCCCGCGATTCCGTCTGCGTGGACTTTAATGTAATAAAAACATATTATCATTACATAGTATAAAATAAAGTCCCCTACCGCGTCTGTCTGTCTGTCTGTTCGCGATAAACTCAAAAACTACTGAACGGATTTTCAAGCGGTTTTAACCAGTGGATAAAGTGATTCTTGAGGAAGGTTTTAGTATATAATTTGTCAAGGATTTTTTTATAATAAGGGCGGGACAACGTCTGCCGGGCCCGCTAGTATATAATAAGACTAATAAAATCATCTGGATGTATTAAGTCCATTTACTTATCTACTTTTCTTTCGTACTTAAATCGCGTCTTCATTAAAATAACAATAACCTTTGATAGAGTGAACTGACTTTAATGAAACCAAGACTAAATAATACTCAAGGATATGATTTATGATTTTCTTGTTGAGGTTTTATTGTGAACGCAGGCAGTACTTTAGTAGTGATTCTTGTTCAAACAAACATACAGACATTTCTAAAAATGATTGAAATGTATTTTAACACCTATGTCATGACATCTGCAACAATCTTTTCCATAAAAATTTAAAAAGTAGAAACACGTATAGGTAAACGATTTACATTCTTATTATATGTATAGATGGTTATGCGAACGCCGCGCCGCGCCGTATAGCAGCTACTGTGCTTTTGATTGTTTAGGTACTGTCATTTTAGATTAGGATCTAAACACTCTCAAATATTAAAAATAAATACTAACATAAAAATAATAAAACCAATAATTTTTTTGAAATGGTAACTTGTTTAGGCGCGTTTAGCGATATTTTATACAGAAGATAAATTTATAATGTCGCGTCATGACATGCTAGTAAGTATGTATGTATTGTGCTTGCGCGGCTTGCATCAGACTAGCGACGCGTAATATAGGCATAGTATATATATATATATATATATATATTATATATGTATACCACTTCGTCCACGTGGAATAGTTACTTTGGGCTAACTAACACGCAGCGGAAGCACTGAAAAGGAAAAAGAACGATTTTGAAACATTCTTCCTCAGTGCTCCGCTTCTATTGGTCTTAGGGAGATGATATATAGCCTATAGCCTTCCTCGGTAAATGAGCTATCTAACAATGAAAGAATTTTTCAAATCGGACCAGTAGTTGCAAACAAAGTCTTCAGTTTTATAATATTAGTATAGATTTAATAGTTGCATCTACGGATCGCGTGATAGCAGAGCTTTTGTCGGACTTTATCAGTGTTGTTGATAAGTACGCCCAATATATCTTGGTAAAGTGGATATAAGAGATAATTTTGATTGTATCGTACATTCTTAATACTCTTTTATTACCTTTAATCTTTATCATACTATATTATCATTATATATGTTTATATATTTTATAAAACAAATATGATGAGAATTTTCAATGATAGTATTTTACGATATTCATTGCTAATTTAAGATTTCATAATTAATTAGTCATTTACAGATGTAATAATAATAATTCGTTTTGGTATGCCAGAAAAAAAAACTGTTTCTAGAGAATTTTAAGTCTTTTAACGTATAAAACTTATATAGAGTTTGTTTGTTTGTTACGCTTTCACGTCTTAACTGGTCACTATGAAATTTTCCATACACAATCTCAAGAGTACAAAAAAGTACAGAGGGTACCTTTTATTTATAAAATATGCTGTTCCCGGGGGACTCATAAAATCCTTATTAACCCGAGTGAAAGCGCAAGCAGAAGCTAGTTAGTGATAAATTAATGGAAATACTAAATAAGAGGTTATTTCCTATTTCAAAGAACATTGAGATGTTTATTTATATTAATAAGGAAGAACATTCTACCACCAATATATTGCATCAAATTGTAAACTAGATCGACCATAATTCTATCAGTTTTATGTACCTATGTTTCAAACATTTATTTCCTCGGCCAAGAAAAAATACAGATATTACTTGGCCGATGTAAAGAATAAGTAATAATCTATACTAATATATAAAGCTGAAGAGTTTGTTTGTTTGGTTGAACGCTAGGATCTCAGGAACTACCAGTCCGATTTGAGAAAACTTTTCAGTTTTAGATAGCTCATTTATCGAGGAAGGCTTTAGGCTATATATCATCACGCGAAGATCAATAGGAGCGGAGCACCAATGAAGAATGTTTCAAAATCGGGCACTTTTTTCCTTTTGAGAGATATCGTTAGCGTTATTATTATATACGTTGCCATGGTAACGTGGTAAGTTTCTATCGCAAACATTGTCAAAGTTTATTTTGTTTTCCTATTCAAAATTTGTTATCTATTACGTATTATAAAAATAAAGTTTGTGTATGTACAATTAAAATAACAACTTTTTGATGAATGGATATGGCTACAAATGACCAAAAAAATTTTTTTTATATTTCGTCTATATTTTTATATTCTGTCTGTTTGTTTGTTTGTTCCGGGTAATCTTCAAAACGGCTGGACCTATTTTAACGGGAATTTTACTGGCAGATAGCCGAAATTATAGCGGTTGACATATTGTACTTTATTTGTCCGCGGCTTCGTCCGCATTGCTATTTTCAAAATGGTTGGACCGATTTTCACGGGGTGTTCACTGGTAGATAGCAGACCTCATAAAAAGTAATTTAGGTTTTTTTTATTCGCCTTCGGCCTCAATGGAATACCCGTAATGCTTGAACTGATTTTCACAGGATTTCACTGGCAGATAACTCACCTTATAAGAAGTAACTTAGTCTATTTTATTTTGTTACTCAAGACTTCGTCCGCAATATTCTACTATCTCCTAATCGGGTGGACCGACTTTCACGGGACTTTTACGGGCAGATAACTAGCGAGCTCGGAAGACGTTGTCCCGCCCCGATAATAAAAAGAAAACCTTGAAAAATTATACTTAAACCTTCCCCATGAATCATTCTATCTACTGGTGAAAACGGTATGAAAATCCGATCTGTAGTTTTTGACTTTATCGCGAACAGACAAACAGACAGATCAGAGGACTTTGTTTTACACTATGAAGTGATGAACTGTTACCTGTGCATTCGTTCTTGTGAATTTAATAAAAATAGTTTGTTTACTATAAACAAGCGCGTGAGACGTGCGCTGTACTGGACTCCATGAATAAATGTATGTAATTTGAATTATATTATCATTTTGGTCAATTTGGCGGCCATTTTATTTTATTTACCGCGTTTGCATCTACATAACTCAGTGATTATAGCAACATATAAGAATAATACAATTATATCGACAATATGGGCATGTTTTGTCTATAAACAATTTAACACATATTGTTCGATAATGTATAGTTTAAAATTTTCATTACTTTCTTATATAGTGTTAATGAGCACTGAGGGTGGTACATAGTAGGTTAAAGTTCCAGGTATGTTGCTGATGATAAATCCCATCCCATTCGATATACTATTCGTATTCACATATCTAATGTACACGTTACATGTTACAGTAGATGACGTAATGTATGATTATAAGCAGGTGTGTACATTACAGAAATGCTTTTTCAAAAATATTTGTAACCGTAGTTAATTAATACATTTAAAAAAACGCGTGCGGAGCCGCGGGGGACAGCTAGTAAATAAATAAACGTGATACATTCAATCTAAATTATTAAGAAGATTTACTGAAAACCAAATACGTCGGGCTTTACAAAACTAAGAAAAAAAATTAAGATGGCGGGCGTAATCTAAAAGATAAAAATTAATATTTCAATATTATTATATTTTTTAGACAAAATATTTTTCTAAAAGCCAACAAACTTTAACAATGACTATATTTATAGGTATTTTATGTGTAAACAATAAAATTAATAAATTATAAAGACTGTAAAAATAATTCTGCATTTTAATATTTTTAGATTCATTGAGCATACTCTATTTTTCATCACATACAATACAATTTATATTTTTACTGAGGTATTCCACCAGATATGAATTATTCTTATTTAACTTTCCACTTGTATCAACCGTCGACAGACGAAAAAGTTTTTTTTAGTTCTGTTTATATTTCGTCTCACGCCTCAATTAATATACGGTACAGCATTGGAATTTATGTATTCTCTGTGTCAGGCTATCCGCTGTTTTAACATAGGCTTTTACATCAAAAATACTTTTAATTTTTTTTTTATAATTTCATTATAACATATTTACGTTACACTATGTTATTACATTTTGTCTATTTATTACTTTATATCACTAAGAGGTCCGCGATAAATTACAATATAAAACTAATAATAATAATAAAATATACTTTAACGCCATCTACTTGTAATAGTTAAAATGTATGCATAAAAACACTTAAGTGTGTTAAATTTTATTGTGATTGACCAACATACATTTTTATACATTATATAGAGATTCTATATATTGTATAGATTAAACTAAACTTGTACTCCCTGCCCTGCTCTCCGTATTGCAATGCGAGTATATAAAATGTATAATATACTTAAATAAAGATAGAATACGAGAAAATTTTTGGCGGGATCTTGGAATGTCATGTAGTGGATTTTATATTTTATTCATAATCTTGAGTTATTTGGTTCTATATTTTGTAATATTGGTGGTGTTTTACGTAATATAGTTTGGTTATTGCGCACAATTGAACTGGATTTTAAATAATGTCACGGAGCATGGATTCTGATTTACCACAAAAATACCCTAGAAAGTTCTAACAAGACGGCCACCATCTCGTTAGTTCATTGAAATTATCGCAAGAAACTTTTAATATTACTACCTACTGGACAATGGCAGTAATAATCTACTAGAAGTAAATTAAAAATCATTTATCAACCGTATGATGATTTATTTGACTTTGATATGATAGAATGACATTTATCTACAATGATTTGTTAGGCACGAGCATTGATAATGTTAATGTATAATGTAAATAAACAGCCGAAAATGATTCGATAAACGACGATAAAGAGTTAATAATATGTGAACTATTAAGAACATTATTTACTATTTTTTGTACAACATCAAAATTCTCACTATCATTTCATCAGATACTGAATAGAATCGCTGTAAGTACATGACTTTTTTTTATTAAAAATTTGATTGTACTAGCGATTTATTTCTAGCGAAAATTATTTTGTTGTTTATGGCAAGAGAAGACGTTTTTAATACTATAAAGTTACAGGATATAGACGATGATATATTGTTTCGTATTCAAAATATCACTTTTTAATTTTAGACGGATTATATCCATCATCTTTATTGTTATTTTGTAAAAAAAATGCGTGTAACTTCGTTTCCTATTATTTTAAAGTCATTTTCTTATTTTCGAAAACCTATATCACCATTAAATAAACCCTGGAAAATAAACCCCAAAGAAACCCACTATCATAAAACACGTGTTATAGATTCATTTAAATTATAATTAAACAACCACCTTGAAGTCAGATCTCACTAAGACTTGACAAACGATTACCAACTAACTTCATGGTGTCACATTTAGTTGTCGGTATTCGCGCGCATCGTATAAAATTTACTCTCTTATTATTTTCTAAACGGACTAATAGCAGAATAACTTCAATATGGCTCTGCAAAACATAAGTTATAACGAGATAAACCAAATGAAGTCTTTGTTTAAAGTCACGCATATCTTAATAGAATACAATAATACAAGAATTTTTATCATGCTATGACGTACGGAAAGCTTATGTTTATGTAGATATAACACTGTATAATTTTATCATAATTTATTTTGGACGGCGCGGCCATTGTAACAAGTACCAGTAGGTCACACGCTGTTGTCTCGTGTTTCGAACATCATAGACAACAATAAGTTGTTCAAATAATAATTATATTTATATTAGATGTTATCGGGCGCGTCACAAAAAAGAGACGTGTGCGAAATAAGAAAGCAATATATATGCCTAATTATACAACATTGCACGTAACTTAGCTTCTGAGTGAAATGTATACATTATTCATATATTAAAAAGTATCGCATCACATATACACTTCGCTTTTATGTAATACTTTATATAAACCAAAAAAGAATGAAATAGAATTTTAACATCAACGTAAAAGCGAATTTATACATGTACTAGCTTCTGCCTGCGAATTCGTTACTTTCGGCTAACGCTAAAAAAACGATTTTGTAACATTCTTCATTGCTCCCCGCCTATTAGTCTTAGCATGATGATATATAGCCTATAACCTTCCTCGACAAATGAGCTATCTAACACTAAAAGAGTTTTCCGAAAAATCGGACCAGTAGTTCCTGAGATCAGCGCATTCAAGCAAACAAACTGTTCAGCTCTACAATATTTTTACAGTCACATGTAAGTTAATATATGTCTTGTATTGTAATCATGTGATGTAAACAAGATACAAGGCAAGGTGATGTCAATACGACACGGATTGTTTGTTGTAAGTTGTAAATAACAGGACGCAGGGCATCGCCCGGTTTATCAATATAACGTTGCAGTGTACATAAACAATATACGGCCGCGATTGCTTGGACATACTGCTAAACGAGTTATCTTATTTTAACAATTTCAAATCGTAACAATTCATCGTATAGGTGACTTAGTTGTTTTTATATATTTTATTTTTGGCAACCAATATTCTATGTAGTTGATTATTACTGTCATTGTCGAGTAGGTAACGATATTAAAAGTTTCCTGCGATCATTTCAATGAACTAACAAGATGGTGGCCGTCTTGTTAGAACTTTCCAGGGAGTTTCTTTGACAAGTCAGAATCTATGCTCCGTGATATTTTTTCCCATCTATATCACTTATGCACAATACCAAACTATATTACGTAAAACGCCTCCAATTTTACATAATATAGAGCCAAATAACACAAGGTTATGAATAAAATATAAAATCGGCTACATGTCATTCCAAGATCCCGCCAAAAACTCTGTCGTTTTAAATTAATCAGCATCGATTATCACAGATAATGCGTCACACTAAAGGCAGGAAGTATGGCGTGTTGACTCTAACGGTTGTTCGCTATGTAAAGTAGTTTAGATCAATACTTTGTGTGTAATCCCAAAAAGATCCGTTCAGCTCGAGCGTTTCTCTAAATATTTGTTTTTTTTTTAATCTGCATATTATAATCCCTATATTTTTCCTATATATAACTTGTCGAGGTCTGTTAGCCGTTGGGCGCGCATCACACAAGATATGCCAGATAAATTTCTATCACATTTTTAAATTATTACTTAAGCACTTGGTCCTTATCTAAAAGAAAATTATCACGATATCTTCATTTGATATAAAGTTTTAAAGAATTACGATTTTTATAACACTAAAGAAATTTTATAAACAAAGTTTGATTTAAATGTTTACATGTTTTTTCTTGTATACATAAAACACATTTTTAATAAAATAAACAACGATAATAAAATAAAAGAGCTCATCTGTGTTACGTTCGAATAAAAAAAATATCAGATCACCCAATCTCATTTTGTATTACAAAAAAAAAAACAGTTTCCCGCTTCGCTTACAAGATACCAAACGCCAAAAATTAGTCAATAAAATAAAAATAATATAATAAAATCAGTGATGCAATGACCTCTTTACTTTAAAAACGACGGTCGACTTTAAGTACACAAAGAAACATGAAAAATGTCCATATGATTTTAAATAATAATAGCAGCCCACAATAACCTATAAAAATCCTATATAGTATTTAGGAAAACATTAACCAATATAAATTATGAATCACAGATTTTTCCTCACGGCGTTGCAAACTCAAATCAATTATTTGTTCTGTTGTATTTATACTTCTCATACCGCGTCGTGGGCATTGTACTAAAAAGGTTAATAATGCTTATAAAAAGAGAATAGAGTTCCTACAAGTATTGCAGTCTTAACTGCAGTTTGCCAATAATAGAACACGGATTAGCGAAAATGTCATGTACATCGGCGATTGTTGCCAATAAAATCCTTCACATTCAAAAGCAAGATACGGTAGAGAATATGTAACTCGTTAATTGTTAATTATTCCACAATAAATTTAATTGCATAGATATCCATCTAGCTTCGTATTAATCTGCGTATATCTTTTACGTCGATGCAGTAGTGTGATACATAGTTACCGGTCATTTGTATCACGATCCCGCTGCGTGCAAAGTTTTACATACCAAATTCACACTACCGTGTTCAATTTGTTTGCATAAATAAACATTACTACTACCGTCATGATCAATTATAATGTGAGTTTTTATTACACAATGTCATTATTATTAATATATAAAAATCCAGTGTCTTGATGTTTGTCCATGATGAACTCCGAAACTACTCAACCGATCTTCATGAAAGTTGGCATTTATTTATAATTAGGTTCAATTTGAGAGTTAGAATAATTTTTGTTAATGGCCTCAATATTTTTTTATTGCAAATTAAATGATTGTATTTGAATTTTAATTATTGAATATCTTATTACTTATTACAAGACACCTGCAACAATTTTTTTCACGAAAATCTAAAAAGTACAGGCACGTTAGATTTACATTCTTATTATATGTATATATATATAAGGTTTTTCTTTTAAAAAAACTCTACAAAAAATATTATAACTAATTAATAGAACCTATGGCATGTAGCGCCATCTAGTAAATTGCCGTGATACTTGTATGGTTACCAATCGTTGATAATTTACTGGTACCTTAAAATTTTTTGAGATGGCGCTATATGTGTATTTGCGAAACATTTATATATATAACACTAAAACTGTCACCATACTCTTGGTCTGTCATATACAATAAAAAATATACGCATTATAATCTGGCCCGTATGTTAAAATAATACCTACAGAAGATGCACCAATCTTAGGTTCATGACATAGTAGAGATAAGTTATCATAAAACAATAACTCCCAAACTACGTCGTCACCGAATATTAATTCAAGATAATAAATAAGCAATATGCCGAATACTTTTGTATATAAATTGGCAGACATTTGACAAGTTTGTTGAGATTATGCGACTACATTCACACCGTACTGTAACTCTTTAATATAGTATAACTTATATTATTAATTAATTATATATCTTAATATATATATTTCTTGTGTGCGTGTGTATTTGACTGAACTCCTCCTAAACGACTGGACCGATTTTGATGAAATTTTTTGTGTGTGTTCGTGGAGATTCGAGAATGGTTTAGATTCACAATTGGACCCGGTAGGTGGCGCTGCGGTTGACTTTTGGGATTTATATTTTTTATTATCAAGGCAAGACAACGTCCGCCAGGTCCGCTAGTCTTAATATATATATTTCTTGTGTGCGTGTGTATGTGACTGAACTCCTCCTAAACGACTGGACCGATTTTGATGAAATTTTTTGTGTGTGTTCGTGGAGATTCGAGAATGGTTTAGATTCACAATTGGACCCGGTAGGTGGCGCTGCGGTTGGCTTTTAGGGATTTCATTTTTTATTACCACGGCAGGATAAAGTCCGCCAGGTCCGCTAGTCTTTATATGTAAATTTCTTCTGTACGTGTGTATGTCACTGAACTTCTCCTAAACGGCTGGACCGATTTTGATGAGATTTTGTGTGCGTGTTCGAGTGGATCCGAGAATGGTTTGGATTCATTCAGTTTAGATTTTAGAGTTTAGTTTAGATTCAAATGGACCCGGTAGGTGGCGCTGTGGTTGAATTTTAGATTATTCTATTTATTATCAAGGCAGGTCAACGTCCGCCGGGACCGCTAGTATATATATAGTTGTATAGCAATATTAATTTTAGTCAATGATTGCATTATTATATAACTCATAAAATTTTGAAATGAATGAGATTGAAACATTAAAAATAATTAGTTTCTTACTTTAGTTTTGTGCCATATATTTACTTAAAATCTTCATGACCGTATGTTATCGTCTATAATTTTACTATTTGGATAATATTGAACACATATTTAAACTACCACATTACGTACAATTTTTTAAACTTGCTATCTTCTTTAGCCTGTTTCCACCTAATGTTGAGCGTAGGCCGCTTACATTGCACCTTATTCCCACCATCTCATCATACAAATATATATGTATTCCATAATAATACGTAATTAATTGCGTTCAATATCATTTTGCCTAAAAAAAACTTTGTCGTCTCCTATCCATTACCTACTTTATAATAACTCAGACACTAAAACCTTTTCACATACGCAAGAGCATAACAGAGAAGTGTAAATAAAACGTACAACGCTGTAAGCCATGTAATACTCGCAACATCAAACCAACTCAATAATTAACCTTGCATTAGACCGGCAGTGCAATTACAACCGCTAATATATACAAAGATTATAAAACTTAAGATTATTTGTTTTTTGAACGCGATAATCTCTATAATTGCCTGTCAGATTAGAAAAGTTCTTTATGCATCTTCTAGAATGTTTCTTATGACAGAATATAGACTATCTATCATCACGCCATGACCTTTAGGAGCGGAACAGTTAGCATGCACAATGTAGATAGTGAGAACGCTAAATGGGAACGAAGTAATAAACCGAAATAAATACGTTCTAAATAAGTACATATATAGTTTTTTTTAATATTTGTATACATTTCAACACTGGAAACTAACCCACATTTATTTTATAGTTAATTTCCTAATGAATTTAATTAAGGTTACTTTACGGTGTAATTTGTGACGAATACACATCATCGGAACACGTGTGACAATAAACAAATGATTATTTATTACATCAATAAATTTACACGTCATTCAAAAATCTTTACGTTTAGATTAGATAACCAAAATTTTACATAAATATTTACTCCATAATTATTATACATGATAAATCCTATATCCATAATAACTCTTAGTAAAATTATTAAAAATAATTCTAAATACAGATCTATTCCAGAATTATTTGTAATTTTCATTATTAATATTTTCCAGTTAGGTCGTTACGGATAATTATTGATATTAATAATAAATAAATACGAATAAACATAATTTCACAGACGTAAGCATGTTACAACGTAAACGTATTATGGTAATAAAATGCCCAGTAAACCAAATAACAGTCAAAAATTAAACTGAAGATTGCGCTCATCACTTTCAAGTGGATTATTTGAGGAAATTGAATTGACTACCTCTCGACTTACTACCTACCACGAGGAGTCCTTTTCGAGTATCATTAAAATAAATGTATGTTGTTTCAGGTTTACGAAAGTAATGCAACTGAACCGCCTAAGTTCGATCGTTCGCCGCTCTGCCAGCACAGGAAAAACGTCGGCAGCCCTTGTCCAATACACAAGTAAGAGAAAACTAAGAATAATTAAAATGCATATAAACTTTACGTGATGGTAGAGTTTTTTCTAAGTCCGCCTTGATAGCTACCGCCCTTAAGTTGAACATCTGTCGCCAAGCACCTTATAGGTGTGTTCTGGTAGTTACACTTGAGAGCCAATCTCTCCTAGATTTAGAATATTTACTAATTTAGACCGCATCATCGCTTGACATCAGATTATATTGTGGTGATTCTTGTTAATACTCAATGAAAATTCATTGAGATGGTGTCATCTCTATTGTTTTATACGCTATCATTTTTCCTACTTTCTAATTTATCCTTTAAATGTTTGAATGCTTGCAATGCGTCGGTCACTGTACAGATTTGAATTTAGTTTTGACTATCATATAAAATATTTTCGTTATTACTTTTAAGTATATATTTTTCTATATACAGTAAGACAATGTTAACATAATATATATTAAAATTCACAACACGTTTTACTATAAAATTCTGTAAATAAATTCTATTATGGGCAGTAAAAATTGTCAATGGTGCGAATCTGCCAATAACGGCTTGTATAATACAATGTAATAATAGCTGTAGTAATGCAGCTGTATGTAGATTTAAAGAAATTTAGGACATGCTACGATCCTTGTCACAGTACTTATGTAACTCTTTTTGTAATAGAATTCTAATGACATATATTATATAAGTCGTCTGTGGTGACGTAGGCCGTTACTACGTAACAGCTTTCGCTACCGTTGTCATAAAAATAATCCTATTATTAATACATTTAATTAGGTAATCAATTAATTATAACTATAGATATGATAACTATTAATAGGCAAATAGATAATAAACAAGTAACAACTAGTGCTAATCAAGACTTGTTACATGAGAAAGAGAGTAATATTTGTTGAATGTATCCATGCCTGTTTTTTTGGCATGTTCTATAGTCAAAATGGTTAGACGAATTTTAACATATGACGTGCCCTTATATTCCTCTTAATTGTGTGATTGACATAGACTCTAAAATATGTAAATATTACGTCTGTATATCATAAAGAGTAAGCATAAAGATTACCTTTGTCTTTAAAATAAAAAAAAAAAAGTTTTGTGAATTTTTTTTTATTCATATTGTTATTTTTGCTCATTACATGACAAAACATAACATCAGATATCATTACATAGTATAAAACAAAGTCCCCTGCCGCGTCTGTCTGTCTGTCTGTTCGCGATAAATTCAAAAACTACTGAACGGATCTTCATGCGGTTTTTACCAGTGGATAAAGAGATTCATGAGGAACATTTTAGTATATAATTTGTCAGAGATACTTTTATAATCAGGGCTGGACAACGTCTGCCGGGCCCGCTAGTATAAATATAAAAGTCGAATGGTTAAATAAAATACATAAAAATATGCACTGAAATTTTGATGCTATCGGTACTAGAAGAGTATTGTTTGGAGTGGAGTAAGATTCTGTAATAGATCACATTTTCACAGCCAATATATCCACACACACTTCTAGTAATTCAATAACAGTTTCGTTCGTCTAATTATTAGTGCATTTTTTTAAAAATAATGTTTGTATTAGGAGATTGTATTACGGAAGCAGATTTTTTGTAATTTCTGGCCGCCCCCCTCTGGTCATTAAAAGTAAGCAATGCTCTTGCACCCCAAGTGCTAACGTAAGCATTCATATATGTATTTTTAAATTTGTTATATTTAAATAATTAAATATTGCTGACGTAATCACCATCCAGACTCCCAACCCCTATGTTATCAAAAATAAGCAAATCAAGGGCCCCCGCCCGTCAATGCTTAAATAATACTTGAATGACCCCTTATGTAGGTTTTACTATAATAGCGATATTAAACCGTCCCTATATTGATCGCTATTACGTTTACGAGGACTAGTCAAGACCTAATGGCTAATAATTTATAGGGTAAACTAGTGCCTTAATGGACCCGTATCCAGTGCTTTAATTGTTTTCTGTTGAATACATAGTCACAATATCTCGATGTGGCGTATTATTTATGGTATAAACTAGTCGCTTAATGTATACATATCCGATACTTGATGGTTCTGGTTAAGATCTAGTCACGTTGACTCTATTTTCGTAATCGTTTATAGGCAAAAATAGTCGATTAATTTACCTATATCCAGTGTTTTGTTTCTGGTAGAGACTTAGTCGCAGTGTATCGATTCGGCTAATCGTTAGTGCGATAAACTAATCGATTAGTATAGTTCTGTCCGTGTTTTTAAATGGTTTTATAGATTTTAGAATTACATCACATTGTTTCACTCTAACTCTGCATATAAAATAGACTCGCGTATGCTAATAATACATCTTTATCCATGTTTATTTGTTATCAAAACAAAAGACACGCGGTAATTGCACGGGCAGTTCATGAAAAACATTTGAACAATCGTGTTTTCATACTAGAGATAAATGCATTAACCCAATTTATCAAAAGAATTTATTATTTATGATAAAAATGTCATCCAATACAATAAAATGATAGGTTAAGTCAGGCTTACTTACATCCATTATGTGACAAAGTAGTGACGTCATAATGTAAACGCAATCTCATTTTGTAATGGGCAACCCTATATTGAGAACTACTTCTGACACTTGTAGAGTCAAAAATCGAATTTATAACGACAAATTTGAACATTATTTTGTTTTAGTTATTTTCTTTAATTTACGTTTTTTTTATTTCGAGATAATATACCTTACTGTTGTGGTGTTTTGTATTGAATTAGACAATGAATCATGGCATAGCGCTGAAAAAAAATAGGTTTAACGTTTTGTATTTTCACATTTATACTCTCTAGCAAGGTATTTTTAGTTAAAGATTATCTACAAATATAAATAACTAGTTCTTGCTTACGTCTTTTCTCGGTTTTTGGAAAAGAATCAGTCCATTTTATTCAACGATAATGTAACTTTTATGTGAAATTATATGTGAAAGGATTTTTGAAATCAGTTAAGTACTTTTCTCGATTTATCTATAACGGTTTTTATGCTATTTTGCACTTTCGTGTAACCGCAAAACTAAATACCGGTATTCCGGAATCTGTTATCGACACCAATATTATACATTCAAAAATACATACATATATATACATTCTCATTTTTATTGATTACAATGGAATCAATATAGATTTTTTTTATATCATAGGAAGCAAACGAACAGGTGGGCACCTGATGTGAAGTGATCACCACCGTCCATAGACACTTGCAACACCAGAGGAGTCGCAAGTGCGTTGCCAGCCATCTTCTTGGGAGGGGAGGTGAGGTGGGCTTCCGGCGCTCTCACAGACCGAACGAAACGCAACAATGCAAGCACTGTTAATTCACGTCGGTGATTCTGTGCCTCGGGTGGTAGTACCCCGGGCGAGCCGATCCATTCATGATAAAACCAGTAATAGCTTCAGCGTGGCTCTACCACTTACATAGGTATAGAGACCTGGAAATCTCTAATTATACATATACCATTTTTTTCCAGTGATGAATCCAAGGCAATATGGACTGGCATTAAGATGCTCCTGCACGAGGGTTCTCTAATCAAGAATTATGATTCGGCTTTCGACGACATAGCAGCAGATGTTACTCGAAGGTAATTAATTCTACAGTAAAATAACAATGGCTTTAAAAAAGATTATATTTTTCTGTATTATGAAGTTCCTTTCTCCACATGCGATTTCGTTTTTTAATTCTTAATTCTTTCCAAAGTAGAAGAGGGAATTCGACCGCTATAAATTGAAATTGGGCAAAATAAGTTCTCATTTTCACTTTCGTACCCGTGTCTTGTGTACTTAAGGACCATCCATAAATTACATCACAATTCATGATTTTTTTTGAAACCCATTTTTTTTTAACATGGAGAGATCCCTAACAGATACCCATCCCGTCGGGCAGCTGAGGATAGGTTATGCCCGATTCGCACGGACTAAAACCCCATGGTGCCTTCATACACCTATTAGGCGGGGGAGCAGGGACTGCCGACTGGCACTGCGTCTGCTCCAAACCCACTCTGCCCTTATCCCAAATGGTGACAATTGTTTGATGCCCACCTCTGATATGACGTCACATATTGTGCAATTTCAAATTTATATTAAAACAACATTTCTAATATTATTTACACGTTTCTACTAAACATTTTTCTAATAAAAAAGTTAACATTAGCTAAATACTTTAGTTTTACCGTTAAAGTTGAAGTTCATATTGGTAAATTTGGATCTACACATGTGACATCACGTGGTTTATTACTAGTCCTTTATTTTTACACGTTGATACATTTTGTCGACTATTTCTCGGTCAGACTCTGTAGAGCATAATTTATAGACGGCTCCTTTTGAAATCTACAGATATATTAATATTGGTCGCAAACTATAGACTTTATCTAGAGTAACAAACTTAAATAAAAAAACGTTTTTAATTAATTTAATTTAGTTTTTCACAGTGAGATGTCAAGATCCAATATCACAGGAGTAAATCCACAAATTACATATAATTATCCATTACAAAGATGCGTGTTTAATTTTTTTCTAAATGTTTTTATTTCATAGGTTAGGTGAACTGCGTCACTTGGGAAACATACTAAACGAAGAACTAGAGACTGAAATATATCGATGGGCCGTCGAGACCATCGGAATGACCGTCTTCGGCATCAGGCTCGGATGTCTCGACGGCACTTTAAAACCTGAAATCAAGTGAGTATACGAATGTGATCCTTAGTCCGGTGACGCTGTTAAAGCCCGTCAGGCCAACCAGTTCGAAAAAAAAGGAATCTCTATCTGTATCTCTATCTGTTCGCGATAAATTCAAAAAACACTGAATAGATTTTCATGCAGTTTTCACCAGTAGATACAGTGATTCATGAGGAAGGTTTAAGTATATAACTTGTCAAGGTTTTTTTTATTATCAGGGCGGGACAACGTCCGCAGGTCCCTCTAGTTATTACTAAAATATGTTGGTATCCCTTTAAGTAATTATTTATTGTCATCAGTTTACGCTGACTAATGATTATTTAATAACTTATTTCCTTAATAATTATTAACAGGATCAAGTTGATCAGAAAATATAATTTAAGCTGTCTATCGTATGACGTAATAATTTAAAACTTATTTCGCTTTTTTTAATGCCACTTACGTCGTCTTGACTGTTGACATGATTTGTCAAATAATTTACAAGTCATACGTTGTAGCGTCGCACTTTTACAGGACTTAAAGCATTGTGAACAATGTTCTAATCACTGTAATAGAAAGGATAATTGACATATACGCGTCAGGATTATTTTTTTAGGTAACCAATCTTCTAGATTATTACTGCCATTGTTGAGTAGGTAATAATATGACAAGTGTCATGTGATAGTTACAATGTTTAACAACAGTGTTAGAATTTTTAGAGAATATTTATGGCATCTCAACATTCATGCTCCATGCTCAGAATTTTTATGGCATCTCAACATTCATGCTCCGTGCTCAGAATTTTTATGGCATCTCAACATTCATGCTCCGTGCTCAGAATTTTTATGGCATCTCAACATTCATGCTCCGTGCTCAGAATTTTTATGGCATCTCAACATTCATGCTCCATGCTCAGAATTTTTATGGCATCTCAACATTCATGCTCCGTACTCAAAATTTTTATGGCATCTCAACATTCATGCTCCGTGCTCAGATTTTTTTCTGATCCAATTCACTTGCGCACAATAAGCGGTCTATATTACGTAAAATGCCATCAATATTACAGAAAGTATAGTCAGATAACACAACGTTATGAATAAAATATAAAAGCCAGTACTACATGACAGATTAAGACCCATCCAAAAAAATATCAAGATTTATAGATAAAGGTGGAAATAAGAAACACATGTGACATAACATTCTATAGACAATAATTCTTTTTTTTTTCAATTTATCAAGTGATATGCGAACGATTTATCTTAATTATTAGTCCTTAAACTTTAGCAAATACTATATTAATTGACTATAGAGATTGCATGTTATTTTTTTTTTATAATCCTTTACTGAGCAATAATAAAAGGTATTTGTTAACTTATTTTCTTTATTCTAGAACTGAGAAGCAATCAGAAGAACTATCTTCGTCAAAAAAGACTACGGAAAATCTCACACCGGCCGAAAGACTAGTCCGATGTTCAAAAGACATTGCCGATGGCAACTTCTTAGTTCGTAATGAAGAAACGCTCAAAAGTAACTCGAAAACGTTCAACAGCGCTTTGAAGACTTATGACAGACACTTTAGGTAAGCCAGCATCAACAGGCAATTCATATGGAACAAGAATTTGATATAAACTTTGTTCGTGTAATTTGATAATGTTATTAAATGCGTTTACTATGAAATGACTTAATTATCAAAAATGACAAAAGAAGAAGCGTACTCAGATCAAAATATTTTTATTGAATGAAATAAATACAATCCGTGCCAATCATTTTGACCGCTCTGAATATAGCTTCGCAGAATACAAATTTAGATATAAAAGGTTTTGTGCTAAATTTTTAACGATATTACGCGCAAGCATGAACTTACGGCTATGCTCAGAGCGGCCAAGAAGATTGACGAGAACTATTCTTTTCATCATACTATACAATCTTAAAGAATAATATTAAAACGCAATGTTAGTAATTGTGGTGTGGATACATCATCTCTCCCACTAAAATATTAACGCAATAAATTATATTCATTATTTTTCTTTGTCAAAGAATTATAAAAAGATGTTACAAGGCACTAAAGATAGGCTTACCTCGATATCGTTAGACCTCAGGAAATTAAACACAGAATTTTTTAACACAGCAAAGGTGGTTTTTATCTGAATACAAATAAATAACTTCACTGTAGATAATGATAAGTACATGAGCTCCAAAAATAAACCATGATATATCACCAAATTATCGCTATTCATTACGATCGCTCTATCTACAAGGTTCTTTGCAGGTGGATATAACTTGTCTGATGGTGAAATGTCAGAAGAGTTACTGCGTACGGTGATAAAGATTAGGTCGCACACTTACTTTACATATTTCACTTGATTAATGGAAATTTATTTATTTACTTATTTATGATCCTGAAATCCTGGAATGCGACACGACTAATCATGCCATTATTGCAAGTGTAACACCATCTGATATATAGTGGTTGACAACCGGTCGAACGCAATCGTCGTGATCACCTGTAGAGCACATTTTTAGGAATAATATTGAAATTTATGTTTATACTAATCTTTTTCAGCTTAACTGAACATTTCCTCTTCAAAGCCCTGGACAGACTTAACACTGGTGAATTGAAACCAGAACAAATATTACTCGACAAGTTACGGCCGTTAGAAAGGCGGATCCTGCCATTAGCTGCCGACATGCTTCTGGCCGGTGTCGAACCTGTGAGTTTGTCCAAATATTTAAACAAATTTCTTCGTTTACATAACTCTACTACCAAATTATTTTTAATTGTGTCAAAAATCAGTCGGATTTGTAGGGCTTGCGTTTTGCCATCTTCAAACACATCTTCAGTTAACATTTCTATTAACTTATTCTATTATTACACTTTATCCTGTCTAAATTAATAAAAATGGATGAAACAACATTAATTATTCTTTTAATTTACTTTCTCCCTTTCTATGTATATCTGCGTAGGATTTTAGTAATTACTTTAACATTTGGTTATTTCTTTTTGTTCTGTTTTTTTGAGACTTATTTTATTATATTTTGTAAATTTTAGCGTTTGATATACACGCTAAACCTAGACAGGATTCTGTTGTTTTTTAATTAATCTAATAATATGATCCCAGACCTTATCTACTTATTATCTAATATGCTATATTATATATGCCTATATAATATGATAATTCTATTTATCTATAATCAATCTATTATAATATATTTATTTATGATTTATTACATTTAGTCTTCAGTAAACTGGCAATCAGTTTCTTTTTTTCGCTTTATATTTATTTATATTTTCTTATATAAGCTATTTTATCGCTTTATAACTGGACTACGTTAAGTGCAGCTGCCGGAACACGTCAATATGCGCTTGGCGATAGACTTTCAAATTGAGGGTGGTAGCTGGCCAGGCGGGTTAAGGAAAAGCACGACCACCATGTTATGGTGTCATAATGTTTATCTGCACAGAAAGCACCTTTATCTATTTCCATGGACATGGTGTCTGAAGAAGCACTTAGCCATATATTCTTCAAGTATAACCAATTTGAATGCTATGTCCTGCAGTTAACTCAGACAGCCCTCAGCATGTTCTACCAGCTGTCGCTCCACGCGGCGCAACAACAACGAGCGCACGACGAGGTCATCTGGTCTGTTGCTTCAAAGGACGCGGGGGCACAAACCCCCGACTTGTCCTATGTGAAAGCTTGTGCCAGAGAGGCTATGAGACAGCATCCCATCACAGGTGGTGTGGTGCGAAGAAGTAAGGACAGTCTGGTGGTAGCTGGTTACGAGGTGCCCGCTGGGGTAAGTTTTATCAAATCTAAAATTAATTTAAAACTAGCTAGATTAGTTAACACGTGTAAGCGTAACAAATAATCCTAGTCCAAATCCAAATAATAAGCGTCTAATCCTTCACCGAAATATTAACTGCTAAGCCTACAACACAAATTGACAACGTATTTGGCCACTGATTTTTCGAGTCCACTTACAATTCGATCATTTTGTAATGAGTTCTAAGGTGTGAATGAAAAAGTCCTTTAGATGTGTCTTACAGAAGTTTCCTGTGACATCATCAGTGTGGTATACAAAAACTCTAAGATTCCTTATTTAAAATTCCTCTAGAAGTGTTTTGTAAACCTAACTTGTAACGTCAGCAATATTTGAAAACTATGATTCCTTATTTTAAATTATTTTAAATACGTGAGATGTGCCCTCAGCAGTGGGAATATTCAAAAACTCTAAGATTCCTTTGTCAAAATTATTTTAAATGTGTGCTGTAAGCGTGAGATGTGACGTCAGCAGTGGGAATATTCAAAAACTCTAAGATTCCTTTGTCAAAATTATTTTAAATGTGTGCTGTAAGCGTGAGATGTGACGTCAGCAGTGGGAATATTCAAAAACTCTAAGATTCCTTTGTCAAATTTATTTTAAATGTGTGCTGTAAGCGCGAGATGTGAAGTCTGCAGTGGGAATATTGTAAAACTCTAAGATTCCTTTTTTAAAAATCTTTTAGAAATGTTATCTAAACGTGTCTTTTGACGTCAACGATATTTGAAACCTCTAAAATTCCTTTTTTTAAATCCTTTTAGAAGAGCCCCACGTCAACAGTGAAGTATTTAAAACTATAAAATCCTTTTTTTAAATTCCAGGTTGACATCGTACTAGCGCATTGTGTGTCGAGTAAAGCTGAAAAGCAATGGGGTAGGGCGAACTCGTTCGTACCGGAACGTTGGTGTAACGAGGGTTGGCAGCCATTGCGCGCCTCGCGAGCTCACCCAACGGCCTCTATGCCGCACGGGGAGAACTGCCCCGCGGCGGGTATCGCTAGCAAAATGCTAGCATCTCTCACCAGCCGGGTGTTAGAGAAATACAGGCTCGAATGGCACGGACCCCTTCCGAGGATGGTCAACGTCGGAGTGAACAGGGTTCAACCGCCATATTACTTTGTGTTACAGAACGCGGCATAGTCCGGAACAAACTAGATTGTAACGTGTCATGTTCCTAGTGATTAATAGTGTTAGTTACCTACATTTAATTGATCGTCAGTTGTGGTTGTTCGTATGAAATTAGTTGATTACTACGATAAATTTTGATAACAAAATATATTTTTAAAAGTATTCGAAAATGTTATTAAAAAAAAAGAAGTTATAAAGTAAATATAAATGTAAATGATACTTACGTATTAACGCCACCGCAGAGCGCTCGCCGACCGCTGCCGTGGCCGGCTCGCGCTATCTTTGTTTCGCAAGTCTAACCTAACCAAACCGAGACGGACGATATCAATCACATTGCCACGAACGAATTACGTATCAACCGCCACCGCAACTGAAATAGTTCAAGAGCAGACAATCTACACCTGAGTCATGTGATTTATATCTTGCCTTGTATATTAATAGCTGGACTATTATTTTTCTCAATTTTCCCGTCTCGGTTCGGTTAGGTTAGACTTGCAAACAAAGACAGCGTGAGCCGGTCGCGGCAGCGTTCGTCGAGCGCCCTGTGGTGCAGTTAATACCATACCATGTAGATTTTCAAAGAAATTAGATTCAAAAAATATGTTTTTTCTCTTCCAAAGCTAAACATCTAATCAAAACTAAAAATATAGGAAAAAAGATCTGATGACACCGTTCAAAAATTTCATACGAAGATAACTAAGTATTTGGCAGATATTATTATGAATGTAGTTATTAAGTGATTATTATTATACATTTTTGTATTACAATAAATAACGAACTTATATTAAGTTTATATAATCGGTATAATCTTATACATTTTTTTTAATTATTACTTTGACAACTTTGATTACAAAGTTTAGTGAATAAGTATAGACAATTACATAATGCGTGTATGTCGATTACATGCATAATATATCGAATTAAAATTACAATACATTGGTATGTAAAAATGAAATAAAAAAAAATGATGAAATAAAATAAAACAAGAACAAAAATAAACATTTTTTTATACATAGTTTCTGGTTTTTTATTTACTTAACGAGTATACCTCAGTTCAATAACAGACTACGACAATTCTGAGGAAAACAGAAGTCCGGGAATAACTTCAAACTTAAATTAGTTCAACAGTTCTCGGTTACGCACCAACACTTCTGCAAAAAAAAACTAAACTACATTTGTTTTACACCCTTATGCTTCACAGATTTATTTGAAAGACATATTTTTAGATATTCTCTTATATTTTATTAGCCTTTACCAGAGACATCTCTCGCGTTAATGAATATTAAACGTATCCTTCGCGAACAGAACTTTTGATTAAAGGTAACACCAGTCGTTTTTCGTACCCCTAACAAGTTGCTTGTAACCCCTAACAAATTACATAACGATCGGTTGAGTAGTTAACGTATGAGAGCGTAATAAATAAGCAAACTCGTTTTTATAATTAGGGTATTTTTTGCAACCAATCCTCTATATTGGTTATAATATATTATATATACCTGTATATTATCTAATCTCTATATCTATCAATCTATTATACTGCCATTGTCGAGTAGGTAATAACATTACAATTTTATTGCGATAATTTAAATGTTCTAACAAAATGGTGGCTCCCTTGTTAGAACTTTCCAGGGAGTTTTTGTGGCGTCTCTGTATTCATGCTCCGGGGTATTATTTTCCATCCACTTCACTTGTGCAACACAAGATTATGTGAATAAAATATAGAATCTACTACATGACAGACTACGTATCCCGCCAAAAAAGTCAATAGTGTAAATTTGCATTTCATTAAAACGCAACCTTAACACGTTTACTGCCACGTTACTTTTCACGAAATTGATCTGGGAAGCCATTTTGTTTTTATTATATTATGTTACTAAAAATGATAATTATAGTAAATAGTAATAATCAAGAAGTAAAAAAAATTTTTTCGAATAAAAGTTCATGTAAGCCAAGCCTGATTTTTTTTCACTTTCCTGAAGCCACCTATTATATTTACACTGATATATTACGACTTTGCTTGTAACTTTACAAATATGGCCACTAAATTACATAAACTACGAGATACCTCGTCGGCAGTCAACGTATTAAAAACTTTTATGTTCTTTATAGTAGTACGGTAAGCCTAGAAGCGGTATACTTGAATTTAGCTGTCGGAACACATCTATAAGTGCTTAAGAAGGCATTTTCAGATTATAGAGACAAGCTAGGCGGCTTACCGGGTAAGTAGGCAAGACCAGGGGTTAGGAGGGCGTAGGGACTGAGTAGGTAGGTAGGATTGTAGGGCTAGGGTGTAGGTAGGGTGGGGGGATGGGGGGGTGCTGGGTAGGTGACCTCTGGCTTGCCTACTTACGTGGTGGGTAGGCAAGTCCAGGGATTGGAGGGCGTAGGGATTGAGTGAGGCAGGGTAGGGTTAGGAACGAGGGTTGGGGGGGGGATGTGTGTAGGATAGCGTAGGCCGGAGGGGACCTCAGGGGGGCTGAGGCGGTTGAGGAGTAAACCTCGTTAAAAAATCAACGGTGGGGCGGCGGCGGAGCGGTTTGGCCTCTCCGCTGCCGGCCGGACCCAGGGGGAAAGGGGCGAGGGGCCCTGGACTCCCATTGCACGGGTTCGGCGGGGCTGGACTGGGAGGCAGTCTCGCAACCGGGCTGCCTCAGTCGGGTGTGGCGCGGGAGCGCCTGCCGCCGGGGGTGTTGCGGAGCTTGCTAACGCAACCCCGGGACACTCCCACAGAGCGGCGTTGGTTGTCGTGGAGTTTTTAGCCGGTTCAAGTCGCCGTAAGGCCCCACCCCTGCGTGGCAGCACAAAGGCTGGTGGGCGGTTCAGGTCGGGCTCTCCCCCGAGGGCCTGACAGTCCATGATGGATTTTTCTCTCCACGTTAAAAAAAAAAAAAAAAAAAAAAAGGCGGCTCGTAGTAATCCAATACTACGATACTACAGAATTTTATAGCAGCACGTCATTTTTGCTGTACGAATAGTATACTGACGCAGGAAGGAAAGAGCGCAAATAAAATGAAAACAAAAATCGGAGCAAAGTCGAAAAATCTACTGTATATGCCTTAGTGAAATAGATCTAACTTTTTTTTTTATTAAATGTAGTTGGATAATAAAGCTCAAAAGCTTTTAGATGAACCATTTTTCCTTATTCCGAATATGTATAAATCTCAATAATGCAAAAAAACGTAACATTAATTTACGAGTGTCTACCAGGTCCATTAGAAATTAATATCCTCTAAACCAGGTATTCTCAAACCATTTTGGGCTAGAGACCCCTTTTCCAAAATGAACTGATACCTCGGACCCGATTGTCAAATTACTTTTAAATCGCGTATGTGCGTCAAATACAGAGCAAGTTTTTAGTCCAGTGAAGCTGGAAAAAAACAGCGCAAGTTAAAACGTCCCTGAAAAATTGTACGCTCGAACATACCCGTGACATATTTTTACCGACCCTCCCGATGCCGCGACATATTTTTACCGACCCTCCCGATGAAATAACTGCAGTGAACGATCAGTACCAGCCAGTCTCTCCAAACAGAGCGTGTTCACGCCCACGCCCGCGTAACCACCGATCACACCGCCGTGGTCTGGGGATCAGTTTCACTCCCGCACACCCTCTGGGCAGCGGTTCAAGCCTAGGTCCATTGCCTCGGTGTGGATACCTTAAGTGCGCTGCTCGCGCGTTACTGTGACACAAAATCTTACATCACTGCGACAACATTACACATATCACCTCCCCACACGTGCACGCATACACGCTTACACATGCAAGTGAAAGGGTTTTATTTTTTCCCTTATCAAAAATAGTTTAGAAAATTATCCGATACGAAGTATTATATATAAGAGTTGTTGAGGTATGTATGTCTGGTACACATATACGTTTCAACAAGTCATATATGTATGAATAGTTAGCTTAGCTTAGGTTAGCTCAGATAGGTCGCCAATCAGTCCGGGTCCGGCAGACGGCCACGGGATCCCGAAAAATTGAGCTCCCGGGGCAGACGAAGGAGAAGGCCGCCGAACTGGCCCGGGAGCTCAAAGTGGCGCTGGCCGACGTCGCCACGGTCGTCGTGCCGACCAAGAAGGCGGACATCCGGATCGTCGGGCTGGACGATTCGGTGTCCGCCGACGAGATCGGGTCGGTCGTGGCGGCGAAGGCCGGCTGCAAGATGGCCGACCTGAAGGTCGGCGAGATAAAGAAGAATTGGGGGGGCCTCGGCGCAGTCCACGTGACGCTCCCCGCGGCGGCGGCCAAGGAGCTTGTGCAGGCCGGCAAGCTCCTGGTCGGGTGGAGCGTCGTCCGCGTCATCCTGCTGGACGAGAAGCCCATGCGCTGTTATAAGTGCATGGGCTTGGGGCACACCCGCCCCATGTGCCCCTCCTCGTCCAACAGAGGGGACGGGTGTTACCGCTGCGGCGCGGCGGGCCACAAAACGGCCCAATGCAAGGCGGAGGTGGCCCGCTGCGCCGTATGCGCGGACGTGGGGAGGCCCTCGGGGCATGTGATGGGGAGCCGCTCTTGCAGGCCCCCCACCACCAAGGGTAGGGACCTCCCCACAGTGGGAGCTATCCCAAAAGTGGTGGCCGCCAGGCGGGAGGAAGTTGATATGGACCAATAATGGATAGGTCCATATTCAACTTCCTCCAGGCGAACCTCAACCACTCCGCCGCTGCACAGGACTTATTCGTGCAGTCAGTGGCGGAGTGGGGTATCGGGCTCGCGATCGCCACGGAGCCTTACTTCGTTCCCTCCCAGCCGCAGTGGGCTGGGGACCGGAACGGCTCCGTGGCGATCGCGGCGGGTCGAGGTTCGTCCCTGGCGGTGAGAGAATGTGGGGCCGGGTTCGTGACAGCCGTCTGGGGAGAGTACGCCATTGTGGGGGCGTACTTCTCCCCTAACAAGCCCCTGTGGGAGTTCGAGGCGTACCTCGGCTCCCTGCAGGGAGCTGTCAGACGGCTATCGCCGCTCCCCGTGGTCCTCATGGGGGATTTGAATGCTAAATCGAGGACCTGGGGAGCGGCAGTCACGGACCTGAGGGGCATGGCCGTTGAGGAGTGGGCAGCCGAGTTAGGGCTGTCCCTCCTCAACCAGGGGAGCGTCCCCACGTGCGTGCGATGGAACGGGACGTCAGTTGTGGACGTTTCGTTCGCCACCCCTTCCGTCGCACGCCGTGTCCGGGGGTGGAGGGTGCTGGAGGAGGTGGAGACCTTATCGGACCACCGATATATCAGGTTCGAGGTCTCCACCTCCCAAGCCGGAATTGGCACTCGCCCCCGGAGGGGCGCGAAGTTCCCCTGTTGGGCGATGAGCCGCCTCAACCGTGAATTAGCTGAAGAGGCGGCCATCGTCCAGGCCTGGGCCATGCCCCCCCCCACAGGGGCTGATGTCGACGCGTCCGCAGCCCGCCTCCGTGCAGCCCTCACGGAGGTTTGCGACGCGTCGATGCCGCGGAGCGTACACCGCCCAGACAAACGGGCGGTGTACTGGTGGACGCCGGAGATCGCCGATCTCCGAGCGGCCTGCTCCGCGGCCCGGCGGCTGTTCGGGCGCAGCCGCCGGCGCCGGCATAGGGACCCGGAGGCGGAGGCCCGGCTGTATGGTAGCTATAGGGAGTGCAGGAAGACCCTGCAGGCTGCCATCAGCCGGGCGAAAGAAGCAGCATGGGAGGAGCTGCTCCAGACGCTGGAGGGGGATCCTTGGGGGCGCCCGTACAGGATCGTACGAATGAAGTTACGATCCTGGGCGCCCCCGGCGACGGAGACTCTCCGGCCGGAGGTGGTAGCGAGGGTCGTGGGAGAACTGTTCCCCGACCCTCCGATGCTACCAGCTCCTCCCATGCCTCCGCCTCGGGAGGTAGTCGAGGAGGTGCTCGACGGTTCTCCCCCTCCGATAACGGAGGAGGAAATGGGGAGGGCTGTGGAGCGCCTCCTCAACCGGCGAAGAGCACCCGGCCCTGATGGGGTCCCGGGTCGGGTGCTCGGCCTCGCCTTGGGCCAATTAGGGGGGTGGCTTCGGGAGCTGTTCGACCGGTGTCTTTCGGTCGGGCAGTTCCCGAAGCCCTGGAAGCTTGGGCGGCTCTGCCTTATGGCAAAGGCAGGCCGCCCTCCTGACTGCGCGTCCGCGTATCGGCCCCTCGTCCTGCTGGACGACGCCGGGAAGGTGCTGGAGAGGATTATCTCCTCCCGGGTCGTCCAGCACCTAGAGCGCGTGGGGCCGAATCTGGCGGATGCGCAGTATGGCTTCCGGACAGGGCGTTCGACAGTGGACGCCCTGTGCCTCCTGAAGTCGCTGTCGACAGAGGCGACCTCCCAGGGGGACAGGGTTTTGGCGGTGTCACTCGACATCGCCAACGCCTTCAACACTCTACCGCATGGGGTCATACGGGAGGCGCTCCGATATTTCGGAGTACCCCCGTACCTGCGGCGGGTGTTGGAGGCGTACCTCGAGGGTAGGGAGGTCGCCTACGTCGACGGTGACGGCCGTATGGTCAAGCGGGCCACAAGGCGGGGGGTTCCACAGGGGTCGGCCTTGGGGCCGCTCCTGTGGAACATGGGCTACGACTGGGTGCTCCGCGGCGTGCTCCCATATGGAGCACGCCTCATATGTTACGCGGATGACACCCTAGTCGTAGCCCGGGGGGGAGAGTGGAGAGAGGTGGAGCGCCTGGCCACGATGGCCACAACCCTCGTGGTCAGGCGCATCAGGAGGTTGGGCCTCAGGGTGGCCCTTGAGAAGACCGAGGCCCTACTCTTTCATGGGCCTCGGCGGGGGCCACCACCTGGGGCCCACATTGTGGTGGAGGGCGCCCGGATCAGGGTGGGGACCCAGATGAAATATCTGGGCCTCACCCTGGACGGGCGCTGGCGGTTCGAGCCCCACTTTGCGGGGCTCGGACCGCGAATTGCTGGGGCGGCGGCGGCACTCGGCCGGTTACTCCCCAACATAGGGGGGCCGGGCGCCGGGTGCCGCCAACTCTACATGGGAGTCGTGCGGGCGATGGCCGCCTACGGGGCACCGGTCTGGGCCGACGCCCTCGGTGCCGCCAACGTGCGTACGCTCCGCAATGCGCAGCGCACGGTGGCACTGAGGGCGATCCGGGCGTACCGGACGGTGTCCTCAGCGGCGGCCTTCACGCTCGCCGGCTCCCTACCCTGGGAGCTGGAGGCAGGAGTTCTCGCCGCCGTGTACCAATTCACGGCGGCGAGGAAACGAAGGGGGGAGCCTCCGGCTCCCAGGGAGGTAGAGGCGGAAAGACGGCGTCTCAGAGGAGACGCCATCGAAAGGTGGCAGCAGGACCTGGCGGACGAGCGGTTCGGACGGTTTACCGTAGACGCCGTCCGCCCGGTCCTGCGGGAATGGATAGAGAGGGAGTGGGGCTCCCTGACGTTCCGACTGGTGCAGGTACTCACCGGTCACGGTTGTTTCGGGTGGTACCTGCACCGGATCGCACGCAGGGAGCCGACCGCCGCCTGTCACGAGTGCGGCGCTGTCGAAGATACCGCGCAGCACACTCTGTCTGAGTGTGCTGCGTGGGGGGAGCAGCGCCGCATTCTGGCGGCGGCGGTAGGACCGGACTTATCGCTGCCGAGCGTGGTCTCGGCCATGCTCGGCAGCGAACAGGCGTGGCGAGCGATGTCCTCCTTCTGCGAGGACGTCATCTCGCAGAAGGAGGCGGCGGAGAGGGCCCGCGAGGCAGATCCCCTAAGTGGCCGTCTCCGCCAACGGAGGATTGGCAGGAGGAGGCGGCGCTTTGCCCAACTCCTCCTGCCACCGTAGCCGGACCTGAGGGGATGGGCCGGGGGGCCCATCTCCTCATTGCACAGGTCCGGCGGACGAGGGGGGGCAGCCGGCGTGTACCCGGTCTGTCCCTCTATAGGTAGGAGCCCGGCGGTCACCTTCCGCCGGGCGGACCGTGGGGGCGGCTCTACAAGGTTGATTAGCTTGAACGATCCCTTGCCGCCCCCACACAACGGTCTGTCGGTACACCGTGGGGTTTTAGTCCGTGCGAGTCGGACATAACCCACTCTCTCCCCCGGGAGGGTGGGTATCCATAAGGGATTTCCCCACGTTAAAAAAAAAAAAAAAAAAAAAAAAAGATAGGTCGCCAATTGCATGTATCAGGCAACAGCCTAAGCCGAGGTGTGCCGTGCACCCTTGAACTAGTTGTCAAACAAAATCGGCTGAGTGCCTTAAGCGCTCGCCTTAGTAGTCCGGTGAAGCTGTTAAGACCTTGCTAGGTCAATAGCGTAGTCAGTTCGAAAAAAAAAAAGCTCGAACACATTATCTTGCATTAACTTGTCCACGCTTATTTCCAAGATTTTCATTTTGTACGAACTAGTGCACGCTTATCGACTTGTTGAGTATTTAAAAAATACAACAAAGATACTTCCTATTAAAATAATAGTCATTCTTATAATAACTTGGTACACGCAGCACAACTTAAAATTTCAAATAATAACTTGTGTTAATTAATACGGGTCGATTTTTAAATCTTGTCGTCGCCCCAAAATCAGTTTTTGTTTATGTCGACCACTTTGAAAATCCCTGCTCTAAACGTACCGTTAGTGAAATCATACTATCGAAAATACTCATTCATAATTAGAGTTAGCAACCAAATTAACAGTGCCTCTCAAACTATAAAGGTGTATTTTTTTTTAATAATTCTACCGACTCATTTCATGTAATTATATCATTTAAAATATGTATGACCTTATAGTCTTATTTATGTTATTACTTTTATATTTGTTCTATTTCTAGCTGTAAGATCCCCTTTTAAAATAAAATAGATACGGCAGAAGCGTCCCCTCTTTTGGACGACCGTAGTAAACTGTAACTTCTCTAAAATCTTTCTAACGGGAAGAAATTGCAAAGCGAACAGGTTCAAATATAATACGTGGTGTTCCATATTACCTGATGATTTTCCGAAATCCGATTATTTTTTCAAAATGTTTGTGAACATTTCCACCCGGCTTTAAATTTTGCGAACGAAATCGTCAATAAATCTATGACTATTCTTTTATTTTAAATCCCTTCACAAAAGTGGTCGTTTATTCCGTTGGAATTACGTTTCGAGCCGAAGAAATCTAAATAGAGTTATAAAGAAACGTCTCCGTAATTTTATTGAGAGCAACTTAACGTTTTCATTCTTTGAATGGAGTAATAAAATCCGCCTAGCGTGAGATTACTGTCCATATGATTACGTATATATAGAATTATCTTTCCTAGTGGCCTAAATTCGACCTGAATTCATTTTGAATTCCAATTAAATAAAGGTTTTTTACCAAAGAGTTTATAAATAGAAAAAGTTAGTTGTGTTTAGATTTATCCTTTACCTATTTATTTATTCTATTCTGATAATATTATAACTCGTTTCGGTTATAAGCTACTAAATAAAAAAATAAATTAGGAAGATCGGTTAACAAATATAGAATCCGAGGTACTGAACTGTTTTATTATCTACTTTACTGATCATTCAGTGGTCGAAATTCGAGCATAATACACAATTTTTTTCAAGTTTCAGATATTAAGGAAAAATGTTCACTTTACAAAAAATATATTAATAATACTAAAACTCTTCAATATTTACAAAAAAAAAAGATAATCGGTCGAGAAACAGAAGAGGGAGATGTACTTATGTGTATTGTCTCTACTTATTTATAGATACATTTATACTTTAGGTTATAATTTGCTTGCATATTTTTACACCCGTTAATAATCAAAATACCGTTTTGCTTCGAAAGAAATCTATTTGAACTCGCAAACACAAATATTCAATAAACTCACTATTGCACTGTTACTCTGTAGTCGTATTTACACTTTCTATTTACTTTGTGGTTATAGTTCACTTAGATTTCTTATTTTTATTTCATTCATTCATTCAGTTCATTCACATTGTATTATTTACTTGGTTGTCAGGTAAAAAACCGTCCCCGGATGCTCTGCATCGTTGCTCTCAACCTTAGGTTTGATCCTTCGTAGTGAAGTCCTCGAGAATACCGCTAGCGCGTATCAACTAACACTGTGTTCATTAGTATCCACACGGACGTGCACTGCACTGATGAATCAATGGGAGCTGCACCGAACACTAGTGCAATCAAACTTCAAGGGCCTGTGCAAGGTTCAAGGCAAGTGTTGAAACCGTACATTACTTTCATATAACTCAAACGGTTTATGCAAAGCACGCCGAGATAACACGCAGATATAAAATATTTTCACCATTTTATACACTATATCTATTTATAAATTATAACCTATTACTATTTTTATGTATAAACTATATTACTTTAAAGTTTCATGGAAATCGGTTCAGTAATTTTAAATGAGAGAATGATAAATATCCAGCCATCTTTACAAACTCTCTCGTTTTATAATATTACTAGCGGACCGGGCGGACGTTGTCCTGCCTTGAAAACAAAAAAAATCCTAAAAGTCGATCGCAGCGCCATCTGCCGGGTCCAATTGTGAATCTAAACCATTCTCGAATCTCCACGAACACACACAAAAAATTTCATCAAAATCGGTCCAGTCGTTTAGGAGGAGTTCAGTCACATACACACGCACACAAGAAATATATATATTAAGATGAGTATTTGCTGACTCGGCCAAGCGGTGATGTGGCTCAGTTATTATATGATAAATTAAAATTATAATAAACTATTAAATTTTATGGGGTAATGAGAGGGCCTAAAACCTGATACAGAAACAGCGAGGTTACGTAGTAAATAGATAAACAAAACATGTGCACCATAAAATAAACTGGAGTATTGAAAATTAAAACGTAGCGCCATCTATGAGATATCTATAACAATCGGTCCTACAGCTTTCTTTCAATAAACTAATTTAAAGCGCCATCTGTTCGAAACTGATGAAACTTACAGTTAATAACAATAATCAACATTGACAATCATTTAATTCGTAATTAAAAAATATCGAAGCCATTAATCTAAATATAAATTAATCCCATCTCTCAAGTTGGACCAAATTATACATGAATGCCAACTTTCATGAGGATCGGTTGAGTAGTTTCAGAATTCATCGTGTACAAATCATGACATTCGATTTTTATATATTAAGATCGCTTCAGATTTCACCATCTTGCTCTTTAGCTAGTTTTAGCTCTAGCTACTTACATTGCTTTCAATTCCATCCAAATTTCATACATTTTGAGATACCTTTTTTGTAGACAGGGATACGGAATAAATTAGTCGTTATGGCGTTTTGTTTTTTGCGTTTTATATGATCTTGAATTTCTTCAAACTAAGCGCTCGAAATTAGTTTCTTTTTACTATCATTTCTACTGGTCCTGTTAAAATGTTAAGTCACTTATATTAAATGAAGTCGAGGTAATTCATTTAAGACAGGGATTCCGAGATGAAAGACAGAAATTACGTATCTAACCTTTTATAAAAAGAGCAAGGGTTAGATTTTTTCTATGTTAAATTACGTCCTTCGGGAAAACAGACGTTTAAAAATGTTTCCATTTCTTAGATCAATGATCCCTAAAGTGGAATCCCACGGGTTCCATGAAACAGTTACCAGGGTTCCACGAAATATTTGTATTTATCGATTAATTATTTTAACTTGTATAACTTCACTGTCATTGTATTTATTTTTTATACCTTATTTCGGATTGCACTATCTTACTTCGTTAAACTATTTTTTAATTCATTACTTTCGTCTAGAGTTACAAAACATACTTTAAAATAATCTATTCTTCTTTATTTTCTATTTATATACTCGAAAATATTTTACTTGGGATTATTGTAAAAATAATTATTATTTACTTCTATGCCCACGACCTCCGTTTTCACAGAATGTTTTCTGATATACTTACTTAAAAAAAACTATTAATTTATTTGAATAAAACTTTCTTTTTTTATGTCATAACAGGCAAACGAACTGGTGGGTCACCTGATATTAAGTGATCACCACCGTCCACACACACTAACAATACCAGGGGAGTCGAAAGTGCATTGCCAGTGTGTGTTCGGGGGAAGGGGAGGGATGGGGGAGGGTTGGGGAGGTGGGTTTCCGGCGCTCTCACTGACCGAACGGAACACAACAATGCAAGCACAAAAGTGAAATATAAAGAATACGTTATTTTCTTGCAAATACTTTATATTTTCTTGTTCAAAGGATTAGATATATCCGGGGGATTACTATTGACTTGCGTCCGTACTAATGTCTACTATTGATTCATAATAATGACTGACTACTATTTACCGTTTTCTGAAACACTGCTAAGATCGCGCCAAAATCTCGTCAGGATAGTAAAAAACATAAAAAATTGTGTTTATAATAACTATTGCGATGAAAAGATGACCTTTTACCGACGTATTGATCCAAACTGAATATCCTTGAAGTAAAAACGGAAGAAATAAAAGTGTATTATAGAGAATGGCAATAAATAAAAAAGTTAAAAGGAAAAAGTCGCTTAAGTCAGATAAGAAGCATTAACGAGCCACTTGAAAGTGTCAAATACGATTAGCTCCGACCCGAAATCCTATCTATATGACAGTAATAGGTACTAATATTCCTGTCAGAATTTAACTAGGAATCGGGAAGAAACTTTTGAAAAATATTTTATACACTATACTCTATAGTATGGTGAAAAAATACCAGTTAATTAATATTTAGTAAGTATTACAACTTTAAATACAAAAGTGCATTCCCAAGTTTTAATCAAAAACAGTCTTGATACACCAGTGAGGTTATGTGACCACGCATGACGGCAATGTTAAATAAATATAAATAAAGTTATTTCTTTGGAAGAAATGAACCAAAAGTATGTTGGTTTTGTTGCTGAAACCTAACCTGATATTCAAATGCGCAGACTTTTAGTTAATCTTGTATTTAATGTATTACAATATTATAAAGAGGTAAAGTTTGTGAGTTTGTTACGTTGTAGGGGGTAATATGGAGCTAGCGAACTGATTTAAATAATTATTTCAGTGCTAGATGCTCATTTATCGAGGAAGGCTACATATCATCACGCTAAGATCATTAAGAGCGGAGCACCAATGAAGAAAGTTTCAAAATCGGGTATTTTCTGCTTTCGCGAGCTTCCGCTGTATGTTAGCGTTAGCCCAAAATAACTATTCCACGCGGACGAAGTCGCGGGCAAAAGCTTGTAACCTAATAATTTTCAAATGTTTATATTTTATTTACTGAACAATGACGTCACGTCTTAGATTAGCGTTTTTGATCATGTAAGTCACAGACAAAAAAACTCTGGTTTCCTAAGTGAAAATTATATAGGTACTTAAGGGGATATTTTTTTTATTTGTATTCATTTATTTTTCTCGTAAATATAATAATATTTCTGTATAAATAAAAAAAACCGATCAAATTCTGTGTGTTATCAAATTATAACAAAAATAATGCTAATAAAAGAAATGTTTTTATTTCAGAGAAACTAATTGGTATTGCTAAAATATTTTTTTAGGAATTGGATATGAAACGTTTGCATATCAGTTGATATAACGCAACTTTTTTTACTTAAATATTTCAATCACGTACAAAGCCGGGAACGACATTGAGCTCGCAAAAACCACCGAGTGGGAAGCCGGGGCGATCGCAGTGGAATTGCTACCAGATAAAACTCTCTCCCGGACGGCCTCTGTGAAATTTTATCTGGTAAACACAGGCCATTTTCGTCTGGATCCTTTATAGGCAGAGAGCTGAAAACTAAATGTCAAACATATTTGCCACATTATTTACATTTTTATAAAGATTATCTGATAATATTTTAAGGTATATACCACCAGTAATAGCTACAGCGTGGCTCTACCACGTAGAAAGGTGTGTGATTTGTTGAAGGACAATGTGTCATGTTGGTGGCAGCGCAGTGCTTATAATTTACGCGCGCCAATTGATGCTGAGAGTACTCAAATCTGTCATGGCGATCAAAGATCCATTATTGAATTAATCAAACAGATGTCACAAAAATATCCTTGAAAAGGGACCACCACCTACCAACTTTGTAAGTCATAAGATAAAGTTTGTAGAATGGAATAATTACCCATTTGATAACAATGGAAACAATAATAAGAAGTAAAACAGATTGAATACTTGCATCTCACCGCATTAAACAAATTAAAATTATTCAAACTGAGAGCGATATTTATTCTTAACCCATTCCATGCCAGCAACGCACCCGAGTCCGTTTTGACTAGTTTTATCTGTGTGCCTACCATAGAGTAACAAACCTGCGAGTAGTTAAGCGGTGTCATAGTTCTATGGTTCCTACAATACATCCAGGAGCGTTTGGTATACGCGATGTTAAAGGTGAGTTTTTTATTAGTGCGTTCACAAAATGTTGCTGTTTTTTATCTCATTGTACAATATATTATATTTTTCGTCTAGTAACATCGTTATTGTTAAAATATATAGGTAAGATAATAGTCTTTCTACAGATTCAGTGATATATATTCACCTACAATTCTCCATAAAAATCGGTGGCATATGGTACAAACTATTTGTTAATAGATGGCATCGAATGGTTTAATCGTCGGTAGAAAACATTGATAGAAGTTTACATTTAGGCAATGATTCTGTTCATGATAATAATACCAGCTTCTGGCTTGTCGGTTGGGTCGCGTATTTCTATCCACCCTCGTAAACTTGTGAAAGAGGTTTGTATCTTTACTCGGTGTCTTCATTGGGTGTCGGCCGATTTCTTTGACGATTTACGGGATTGTTAGTAAATGCGCAACAAGAAAATATATATTGTTAGATCAACGAAAATAAACAAAATTGTCTTTTACTTTTATTAAAAGTAAGAACTGTTTACTTGATAGCAATGACGATGCGATCTAAAGGCGACGACGTCCAACATGATACACACGACAAACTATAAGTGAAGTATTTTGACTGGTTAACGCAATGCGTATAGTTGTTGTACCCCAGTCAGGTGCAGATCTTGATTACTTAATATATAAAGGCCAATTCTGGAACGCTGCGCGGCTTAGCGTGACGTTACAGCGGTGTTCAACTCTGTGTGTGGTTGTCACAATCCAGTTGAAAACAACTATCATATTCTACCATCATAATAAATGTATACCTTACGGTATAAATAATTACGGAAATTTCATTGAATTAATACTAAACAAAAATAAATTACTCTTTTAGATATACCAGCTACCTACCTTGCCTACGCAAAGGTGTACTGAGTAGGAAAATGAAACCAAATCTACCATTAACAGTAACTATATAAAATGACAACTGACATCAGTTTCAATTCTGTCAAAATTTGTGTAGATCTCTCTAATGTCTCCGGTCTCACAGACTAACTCTACTACTTTGGTCTTGTTTTACTTGTTCCAATATTATTGTTCCGGAAGTATTTCGACTGTCTAATGGTGGACGTTTGCAGTGTAGAACGAGACGAGACGATCTGTTAGAAAGAGACAAAGAGGAGAGAGAAAACTTCTGAGAAAAGCTTAATAGTCGAGTCATTAGCGAGACCGCTAGGCAGGGTGGTTTTCGTTCCTTTATTGGAATATAAATGAAATTACTTATATCCAGTTTTATTGACATCATCCAACTTTAACGATATTATTGTATAACTATGTAATAAAACATATCAACCTTCATATATAGATAATATGAAAACTGAAAAAGACTCGAATCGTGCAAAAGCAATTCAAGAAGGAATGTAGATTTTTTGGGAAAGAAACGAACCCTTGGATTTATAGCGCCCCAGGGACTGACGCTTTGTAATGGCATAAATCGAGTTTACCAACCTCACTAGAGAGTTAAAAAAGTCTAGACCCGTCCGAAATGTTTTTCTCTAGACCTTTATAAAGTATTCAGCAAAGCAAAGCTGTCTCCTGGGACGGCCTTTAAAAAGTAAGGGATATTCTTAGTTATTCATTTTAATTCGGTAGTGTATTAAGATACAGATTACCATTGTTAATATATTTTTGTTCTCCTAATTAAAGACGATAATATTGACTTCCCTCTGGCTGTTTATTGTAAAAAGTGCTTATGTATGACTGGTGCTGTTTCCTTCGATCGGAAACCGCCTGTGATGCGAATCAAATGCGATATCAGCGAGAAGTAGTAGCAAATGTTGTGATCACTCACCGGCTACTACGGGGTTCGATGCAGTAGGTCGGCGCCGACGAATGGCGATGGAGCAAATGGGTTGTGGCGATGCGAGGAGCGCGATACGAGCGCGCGCGTCCTTCGCATACGATGTGTGCGAGCGAATTGGTCCGGCGTCACAAGCGCCGTGGGGGATCGACAAACAAAAATGCTCCCACCCTTGCTGACACTATTTTTCGTAATTGACTATTTACGCGGCCGCAACAATGACTTAGAAGGGGTCCATTTACTACTTAAAGTAAGAATAGAGAGGTGTTTCGGCAAATACAAAATTAAAGGGCGGGAGGTGAATAAAATTCTCATGTCAACTTTTTACTTTAGCGAATACTAGCGGACCCGGCAGACGTGGTAACGCCCACGGCCTGGTAATAAAAAAAAAACTTGACAGATTATATACCTAAACCTTCTTCATGAATCACTTTATCTACTGGCAAAAACCGCATGAAAATCCGTTAAGTAGTTTTGGAGTTTTTCGTGAACAGACAGGCACACGTGGCAGAGGACTTCGTTTTATAACATGGTTTGTTTTTTTATATATATATGGAGTTATATTAATATATACATATAGGTACACATATAGTAAATTCTGTTAGTTTTTGCCCATATGTTGGGATTTTTATAAAGAATACTAGCGGGCCCGGCAGACGTTGTCCCGCCCTGATTATAAAAACATCCTTCAAATTATATACCAAAACGTTCCTCATGAATCACTTTATCCACTGGTGAAAACCGCTTGAAAATCCGTTCAGTAGTTTTTGAGTTTATCGCGAACAGACAGACAGACAGACGCGGTAGGGAACTTTGTTTTATACTATGTAATGATTAGTGTAGTTCGAACAATTAGAAAGTTTAAATTTTGTGTTTAATTACATTGTGAATAAATTATATAAAAATCACAGATATTTGATTCAATTTATGTTAGGAAAGTTATATTAACACCAAGTCAAATGTTCGGTAGATATTTCAACACTGAAAAGGGCCAATAAGAAACTGCGGGTTTATATTTTTGTTATAAAAACCATACATTTACATATTAGGCAGAGTCATTTATAATTACTTTCAGCCTCTGTACGTAGAGATGATTATTTCCGACGTGATTTCCGATAGATCTCATAATAATCAACTTTATCTATACTAATATTATAAAGCTGGAGTGTTTGTTTGCTTGGTTGAACACGCTAATCTCAGGAACTATTGACCCGATTAGAAAAATTGTTTCAATGTTAGATAGCTTATTTATCAAAGAAGGCTACATATCATCACGTTAAGACCAATAGGAGCTGAGCACCAAAGAATAATGTTTACATAGAAATGTTATGTAGATCATAATCATAACTAAGGGAACGTACCCAAACCATGTAACCTATATTTGACAACTTTTTAACCCCCTCCCCCCCTCAGTGACCATCCGTGGTATATGAGGAGACCCCCACCCTCCCCCTCTAGTTTTCACGTGGTATTTTATAATAGGATTTTAAATCGTTTTTACAAACAGAAAGTTAAAAATATTTGGCTTATAATAGGTCTTTACCTATGAAATTGCCGTTCTGTAGTACGGGCCATTTCAAATCAAAATAATTTTTGTTTGGCTAAGAATTGTAATTTCAAATTAATTTTATTTTAAAAACATGGAATTCTTTTTCCAAAAGTAGTCATTTGTTTATTGATTAGTGTTACATTTTCATCGCATTTCAATCTTTTTTGTCATCATGGATACGTTAAAAATTCGAATAATTATGGAATATGAGTACCATCGTGGCAGCAACGCGGCAAAAGCGGCACGCAACATCAACAACGTTTACGGAGCTAACACTACAAACCAACGCACCACCTGTTGCGGTTTGCTCGCTTCCATTCTGGGAATTTCGACCTGAAAAATGAACCTCGCGGTCGTCCGAAGACTTTGGTCGACAATGACGAATTAAAGGCGATTGTGGAAGCTGATGATACACAATCTACGGCTGAATTAGCAGCTGCTTTCGACGTTAGCGTCGTCGTCGTAGGTCCATTTGCGTCAAATTGGCAAGGTAAAAAAGCTTGACAAATGGGTACCCCACGAACTCAATGATCGCCAGTGCGAAGTACGCGTCGAGACGTACATTGCACTGCTCAACAGACACACAAATGAAGGAATTTTGAACCGCATTGTTACCTGCGATGAAAAATGGATTCTGTTTGATAACCGCAAGCGCTCAGCAAGTTGGTTGGATCCTGGTTCAGCACCTAAACAATGCCCTAAACGAAAACTTACCCCTAGAAAAGTGATGGTCACTGTTTGGTGGTCTAGCGCCGGTGTGATTCATCACAGCTTCTTACCAAACGGGGTGAGCATTACTGCAGATGTGTACTGTGAAGAACTGAGCACAATGATGGAAAAGCTGACACATCTCCAACCAGCATTGGTCAATCGCTCGTCTCCGCTGCTCCTGCACGACAATGCGCGACCTCATACTGCACAGCAGACGGTCTCCAAATTGCAAGAACTGAGGTTGGAAGTTCTCCGTCATCCGCCCTACTCACCAGACCTTGCGCCTACAGACTACTACTTTTTCCAGAATTTGGATAACTCCTAGGCGGGAAAAAAATTCAATACCCGAGAGGCAGTACAAAATGCCTTTGAAGAATTTGTTGCCTCCCGTCCAGCTGATTTCTTTAAGAAGGGCATCAATAAACTGCCACTGCGTTGGCAAAGATGCATTGATCGCATGGGTGATTACTTCGATTAATACAAATAAAAAATACATGAAAAAAATTCGTTTCAATTTTTTCATGCAAAACGGCAATTTCGTAGGTAAAGACCTAATATTTGTCTTTATTAAATGTAAAAATGTAATCTATCTTTCCGAGCAGTCACCGCGTCATAGATAATACACTATATTCAGACACACCGCGTCGTCGTACGGTAGTTTGTCTCTGTAGTAGAGGTCGGGGCACTAAAATAAGAAAGTCGTGATTTTACAAAAAAGTTGTCTGTAATCTCGATTTACGGACGATAATTTTACGTGATGACATCATAAGAAAACTGATGAAAAATTTATTTTATGAATTAAATTACGCTTAGGCTCTATATTGCTTGTTCCGCGTTTTTGCTTGTACGCTCGGCTCAGGCGGAACGTGACAATGAGTCATGCTTTTTCGTGCGTGCAGTCGACGTTCATCGATTTATAACAAGTTATCACGTTGAAATTAAACGCTATTCAATTAATCTAATGAAAAGCAATAGAAATATATAAATACACTTTTTAGATTGGAATTATAGTTTAAGAGTAGATTGAATAAAACAGTTTTCAATGTATGGGAATCAATCTAAATATCTATTGATTTTCATTGGTTTTCGTTCTGAAAATTTTACTACAGTATCTTAACACTTTATGCCACAAGTACACTAAATAAGGTGTACACTTTTACACTTCTTCAAATACAAAAAAATATGGACTTACAACTTTTGAAAATTAGCGTGTCCCCAAAAAAGAAATGACCAAAAGCCTGCTTATAGTTAGTTAGCAGTGAAAATAATGTATTACATACCTAGGTCAGTAAAATAGTCTCAAACAACAATATTTAATTGTTAGCCGAGATGATGCCGAGGCTGACAAACATGTGATTTGTGACCTTTTTAATAGCTTGGTTGGGTATACTATTTTTCAGCTCGACGGAACTAGACAGTGGCAACTTCATTTAGTAATGTAGCCCGAAAGTTGCCATTTTCCAGCTGTAGGACAGAAATAATATTACAGATAAGAAAAAAGTTATATAAGAACTTATCGTAACAATAACATAATTTACAAAACAAGGTTTTTTCCTTTCTTTCTGTATTGTCTGCATTGACAAGGAATCCTTGAATACATTGTATATATCGGCATCTTATTGCCCACCGAAGCACACTATTAGAGAGGAGCAGTTAAATGATTTCTTGAAAACCTTAGGAGATCATTTCATTGCAGCAGGCGATTACAAAGCGAAAAAAAGACGGTTAAATCATAGGATAAGTGAGCATATTCTTGAAAATGATCGAAATTCACATATACAGGCATATTTTGTAAAGCTTTAATCCAACCACAGCTACAGGTTTTGCCTTGTGGAAAGCAAAAAGGAAAATTAAACGATCTATATCCATTTCCGCTCCGCTAAGAAAAACAGACAAAAGCTGGGCATGCAGAAACCAGGAGCAAGCTAATTTGTTTACATAACATCTAGCTGATGTTTTTCAGCCCCATCCTTAGGAAGATGTACAGGTATAAGAAGAAAAATTCATGAGATTCCTTAACTCCCCGAATCTGGATCAATATACACGGTAATTATTTAGTGTAGTGGCGGTTGTGTGGCACGCTTATTTATCGTGGACGTTAATAAAAGAATTTTCACCTTGTTACAATTTTTAATGGGTATAACAAATACTGTGAGTGCGCGAGAATCGAATGTCGTTCTGCGAGAGTCGCTTGCGAGTGTGAAGTTCGTGCGGGTGCAATGCATCTTTAGAACTGTTGACGGTTCGTTCCGAAACATTTAGTTACTTTCAATTAATTATTTATTTAATATCAATTAATTATTTAGTTAATATCAATTATTTATTTATTTAATATCAATAAATTATTTATTTAATATCAATCATTTATTTATTTAATATCAATTAATTATTTATTTAATAATTCAATTCCTACTCCAAGAAATCACCAAGTTACGGCCTCATTATTAATAAAATTTCGCAAGAATTACCTGAGTGTCGGTTAACCCAATGACAGCAATTTTAATGCAATAACAGGACGGCAACTAATATCACCCCTAATATAAATTTGCACAAATAATTATGCTACTAAAACCGGAAGATCCAAAATCATATAAGCCAATTAGCAATATGCAGTAGGCAGTAGCCTATACCAGCAAAATTATATGAAGTCTTTATATCGCAATGGATGTTATCAGAAGATAATACCTGAACATAAATTGGGATTATGTTGCCAGCACGCTACCACCCATCAAATTTATTGACTGAGAGATCAGATAGACAGGCCTTTCGAAAGCAAGAAGTTCTGCACTACTTTCTACTTAGACATATCACAGGTTTTATACATCAAGGTGCAGTAACACTACTTTTTAGCATGACGAAGCTGGAAAGTGGCAACTTCGTTTAGCGCAGAAGCCAGAAAGTAGCCACTTTCCGACCGGAGAACAGAAAAAATATTATCAAGTAGGAAAAAGTTATGTAAAAACACATTGAACACATAAGGGACATAATGTACAAAAAACAAGTCTTTTTGCTTTCTTTCTGTATTGCAAGCATTGACAAGGAATCCTTGTAATATTTAACGAACGCAATTAATGTCCAGTCGATCGTACGACATTGTTATATCGGCACAAACTCTCGTCGATTTGCTTGTCAACTGCACTGCCCTACAAACTGTAAGTTTTCAGTTAGCTGACGTTTTGGTATAAGTACATCAGTGTTACTGCCTGTGAGTTTTAAAAGCGCGAGATTTCTTTTAGAAAATATTGACTACGTGACGAAAACCTAACCCCCTCCCTCCCCTAAACCGTTTACGTGGTTTGGGTACGTTCCCTAACTAGCTGTTACCCGTGGCTACGCACGTGTGTTTTTTTAAATGTATTAAAGAAATGTAAAACTGTAAGTACTGTACAAACTAAGTTTAAGTACATTACAGAAATGCTTTTTTAAAAACACTTGTAACTACGACACGCACGGCATTTACTGTCACACGTAACGTATACATCAGATATGTGAATACTAATAGTACATCGAATGGGATTCGGATGGGATTTATCATCAGCAACATACTTGGAACTTTGACCTTCTATATAACCACCCTCTGTGCTCACTAACACCAATAGGAAAGTAATGAAAACTTTAAGCTATTCATTGTCGAACAATATAATATGCTCATATTGTCGATATAATTAAGGTATTCTTATACGTTGCTATAATCACTGAGTTATGTAGAAAACAAAAATAAAACAAAATTGACCAAAAATATAGTATAATTCAAATTACATAAAAATATATAACTTTCAATGATGTATATTTATTATTGGAGTCCAGTACAGCGCACGTCAATTAATTTCAACGTCGAATGGATCGGCTCGCCCGGGGCAGTACCTCACAGAAAACCGACGTCTAGTAACAATGCTTGCATTGTTGCGTTTCGTTCGGTCACTGAGAGCGCCGGAGGCCCACCTCTCCTCTCCTTTCCCTTCCCTGCCTCCCCCTCCCCCCAAACACAGGATGGCAACGCACTTGTGACTCCCCTGGTGTTGCAAGAGTCTATGGACGGCGGTGATCAATTAACATCAGGTGACCATCGTTTGCCTACTATGATATAAAAAAAAAATGTCTATTCTATGATTCTGAATGGTTCATACCATTTTAATTCGAATGTTTACTATATATCATGAAACGAATAAAAAACGTATATGATATGCGTCTGCAAAATATCGTAAGAACTGTCTCACCCCTTACAAATACTGACTTTTCAAATTAAACAACATATGGTTATAGTATGTTTATAATATTTTCATTTTATATAAAAAATAGTTATTTGCTATTAATATTTACATAATTAAATTATACACATTAACAAACAAATCATCAAGATGTCAACGTTACAAATAAACCAGTACAAAATGAAACAATACATTTATATTTACAAAGTGAAAATCTAACACCATAAAACGGCCACATAAATCAAACCTAACTAACCTAACGATCCTCAGTCTAAAAATTGGTTATGTATAATCAACACTAAAAATTACAATCCATACGATAATTGATCGAGTTCTATTTAGTTTAATGTGGCATCAATCTAACGCATCATTAAAGATCAACAGTGGCGTAATAGATAATAGAGGGGCATGCCGCAAGGGGCCTCATGTTGAGTGAGTACCTGGCTCGAGGCAGCAGCAAAGAAAAAAACAATATGTAGACGCGACAACATAGCAACGCTTCTATTTATTGACGGCGGACCATATCCCATGAATTTATAATCTGTTCAACAATATAGTTAGAACATGTAAAACGACGACCAATAAAAAAAATGTAGATGTATATAATAAAGGGCAGAGTAGAAATAATACTAATAATACTATCATTATCATCATTACATAGTATAAAACAAGGCCCCTACCGCGCCTGTCTGTCTGGCTGGACTCATCTTAGTATTTGCAAAATCTGGATTACGAAAGACCCGTCACAGCTAGTTATAAACATAGGAAAGGTTGACCGGAGTCTCGTGGCAAATTAAAAGTCCCCTTAAATCCATATATAAAAACAAGTATTCAGGAAGCGTTTAGTATTATCATTTGGGGTATTTCATTATGTAACGCAATCTACATTGATTTTTGAAACGTGTGTAATCGTGTAAAACATGTGCCGTGTTATTACAAAAAAGTTAAATACGAATTGAATACTTGCTTTAAAAATGTAACTTTCGTATTAAATGCACCGCGCTTGCCGACCGCTGCCGCGGTAAGCTCGCGTAACCCTTTTCGCACGTCTAACCTAACCTAACCAAACAGATAAAAGAGCAAGATATCGAACGTTCGGCGAGCGTGGTGCATTTAATACGAAAGTACACAAACTTTTGTAAAGCAAGTATTCGAATACGTATTTAACTTTTTTGTAATAACACAGGTGATATCTTTCACAAGGGAATTAATTCTCTTTGCACTTAAATCTCAATTGATGTAGAGTAGGGAGGACAACGTCATAATATTGCTCAGATTCGGTAAAATCATAAATCAGCAATTCGTCGCTACAGGTATTTAACTTTAAATAAAAAAAATGTAGTATTATTTTCAACGCTTTTAACTGAGTTCGGTTGAAATAAATTCTAACCCAGTCCCATGTATTTTATCAACATAACGCACCAATAGTAGTCTACTCTTTCAAAATGGCTACTTGCTTACGCTGTTCGTAACACTAATGCTACTTCCATACCTCGCGCGTTACGAACTCGGACTGCGTGACGATAGACGCAGCACGATAACTGGACCTGCAGTTTTTATACATATAATAGGAACTTGGCAACGCTAATTTCGAATTATAACTGAAATGACAAATATGTATGTATGAGCGTCATTCTGTGCCTTTATTGGAATTAATTTTGAGGTTAGTTTTTAGCACGACAGGTAGCCGAATCTTCGTCATGCACTATGGGACTATCATAAGATTTTCTACAGTATATTTATTATTGCTCACTAAGTTTAGCCTTCGGTTTCGTTTCTGTTGTCTTCAAAATAAAATGACTAACCCGGCATGTATTGTACAATAATTGCACTAATTCAGGAACTTTATACGAGCAAGATAATCTATATATAAATAGGCAGAGACAACATTTACGAACAAATTCTTGTTTGTCAACTAATTTCCTTTTTTAATAGTTATTTGTCAATAGAAAAATGTTCGTTTTTTGTCCTTAATATTGTATATCCAATCGAATCAGACATACAAAACCCCCGCGTATAAATTAAGATGTAATTTTCGACTTTAACGAAACAAATTTCCTTCTAGAGTTCCTCATATTACTATTCGAAAAAAAAAGGTAGGCATCGCTTCTATAAACTGTACATACTTTATTCATAATCCCCATAACAAGTATTAATAGAAAACACTAGAGTAAATACCAATTTTCACATTAACACTTTTTATAGTAATTTGGTTATGTTGTTATACATGAAATAAAAATGGTAACAGGTATACTGTTTCGTATAAAAATTTCCTCCTAAGACAGAATCATTATCATTATTTGAAAACTTTATCCCTTATGCTTCTTGAATGTCGAAAGATTTCTAGAAAACTCTATTCCTGGAATAAAGATGCAAGTGATATTTTCACTTATTATTTTATTTTATGTAATAAAACCAGCGTAAAATAATTTAGTGAAAAATCCTTCCAACTTAAAGTTGTTTAAGTTAGTAAAAAATATATCTTTCAACGTAGCCAAATTACAAAATAAGGCGAGCGCGCTCAGAGGACCCCGTTTATGAACTAAGATTTTTCAACTCCAAATATAAATCGATATGGAGATTTATATTAATTATATTTGTATCTTTTCGCGTCACGTAAGGAAGGAGCGTTTTAACTCCTCCATACGACTCTCCTCTCTAATTATTTTTTTTTATATTTTATAAATAAATTTCAATAACAATTCCAAGTGTTCAGTATTGAGGTTATAGAATTTCAATACTTGCACACACATATACACACTCGTATACAATAAAAAGAGAGAAATCGCATGGACAAACCGAGGAGCATAACGTTTTTTCCTTACGTGACGATATTTACCAGTCAACCCCAAACGCAAACCACGTTGAAGAGCTTCGTACCAAAAAAAATGTAATTAGTAATTTCGGGACAGAATAAAAAATCAATTATAAATTCAGATCTAAATAGTTTTAATCTTGAATTTTGATTGCACATTACAGACATCCGATACCTGCGATTACATAAAAATAAACTTGATTATTTAATGTACTTAATTGGAGCTTAGTTAATATGAGGACGCAGAGAGCGCTTCTTGTGATACGGACATATCTTTTCATGTTTTATATATACAGGCTGAAAGTTTAGAGAGTAGCAATATTAATGGAGAATACTCGGCACTCGATTTTCGTTTTAAATCAATTAAAAAAATAGGTGCTTAGTATTTGACCTAATTAACTAGAAAAATACAAAAATTATATGCAACCCCTTTACGCGTTTATGTTAAATCACAGTGTCAATGACCGTCGATTGACTTCAGTTTCACTTGAAGGTGAACCTGGGAAAGGCATGAACAAAATAAAACGGTTTATTGACCGTTTTATTATCGAAGGTTATTAACTCCGGGTCGCCCCTTGCAGCTATCGGTACCAGTCATTGCACCTAGGTTTATTACATTTGTGTATACACTTTTGAAAGTCTTAGTACAAACTTTAATTTAGGTTCTCTTTGTTGTTTATTAGTATTTGTTTTGATATTATTATTTTATATGTTAAATGTGACTATGAAGTATCATCTCTTAGAATATTGTAAAAGGCGAACCTAACACCTGGTATAAATGAAATTTAACTGTCTGTTGTTTATCGGAGCTCGTCTCTGAATCAGCTCAATTGATTTTGAAGAAACTTTTTGGAGGTGTATGGAGGTATTTTCAGTATAATATCTAGGCTATAGATCTTTACGCTTTTCCAAGGGAGCGAAGCAGAAATAGTCAAATTAAAAAAGAGAAAAGTTCAAACCAATTAAAGGGATAAATAGTGATGAAAAAAATACAATTACAAACAATAGAAGACTGCCCATTATTAATCCGAATAACACACATAGTTTCCATGACACAATAGAACCATTTTCACGAGAACGTGGTCACGGGCATAAACTAGTCTATAATAATATATAGCAAAGGAAAATTGTACGGGTTTGTATGTATGGAGGAATGGTAACTCCATTCCAAATTTTTGTTACAAAATATTTGAGGGGTTTTGAAGCAATTTTTTCTATTAACTGTATGCCATTTCATCTCACAAATAGTATAAACATCCCAAGTCTAGGAATAACTTCGCACCCTTGTGTTTTACTGTTTGTATAATGGGTTCTCTTCCGAGGAATATGTCTCATTAAGGAATTACAAAGTTACAAAAACTATTTTCAGATATTTTAAAACGATATAAAGAATTAACATTTTAATTTTCAAGCGATTTTAACGACATACACAATATAATGTACATGTAATTCCAAAATTTATAGACTACAAAAATTATGAATATTATTTTAAATATCGTAAAAAATTGAAAGAAATAACGTTACATTTCGTAAACGATTTCAACGCATTTCTGTACACAGAATATATAGACATACGAAGTTAATAAATTTTATGACATTTTATAATGAATACTTTGCCAAATCTTTAATGTGAAACATCTATACCCAAGACATTCATTTGATTGGTCTGTGGTGGTGATTTCTTTATTCGTTTCATACCAAGCTTATATAGTGATGCGCGAATCAGACATATTGTAAAATGGAACATCCTTAAAATTCTATAGTTGTTTCGCACATAAAAGATATGGAAGTAGGGCACATTGCGTAAGAGAGAAAGAGAAAAACTCTACTATGAACTGAGAGAGATAAGATGAGAGCGATAGGAGACGAAAAACAATATGAAATCCCTGAAATGAATAGGACCCTCTATCGTGCTCTCGATTCATAATATCTTAAAAATGCATAGTAAATATCTTTTTCGATATACAATAATAGCTTAGGAATTCTAATCTGTTGCGTGCTGTTCATTTTTTGTTATAATTGTGAACAAGTGGATTTGAAATAATAAGATGGAAATTAATTCTTGATATGTTAAAAGAACTCCCTGAATGACCTATTATTTATATTTATCTTGGTATCCGTAAAATTTACCAAAGGTATTTCATACTTGGGGGTATTAATTTTACATTATTTCTCAGAGTTGCTTCATACTATAGTTAAGTTAATCCCAAGACTTTTCTATATAAAACCGGTTAAGAAAACTGGTAAATTACATCGATGGGAAATACTTCTATTTTTGACTCAAATGGAAAAAATATCCCTATTATATTCTATCCAATAAAAATTGGTCAAACAGATTCGTGATGAAATTTTATAAATAGAGAATAACTGTCGACTGATAGTAGCTTTATCTTTATACTATATACAATTCTTCTGTCCGTGTGTATCTGACTTAACTTCTCCTAAACGACTAGAAAAATTTTGATGAATTTTCTTTGAAATAAATCTTCTTTAGTTGCGACTTGTAGGTAACTGGACGACAATGCAACGGAAGTCCGTTACGGCAATATGGCGTCACGTTTCTGTGCCATCAGGTTTTTAAATATTTTTGATTTTGTCAATAAATAGTTTATAAACAAATAAATCAAAAATCTTTGAGAAAAAAATTGTATAATAATAAAAATCATACAATACAATTAATTATGTATATAAGGGCGCGCGACCGTGATGCCAAATTAAATCAAAGCTTCATTATCTGTAGTGCAATCTATCAGCTGATTCGGAATTTAAATAACACAGGGAATATTATTAGCAACTCCTTGTTATAAAGTAAATAAAATATAGAAAAGTACGAACAGATAGGTATGATTATGGTTTATATATAAGTTTTACTTCAATCGCATGTGACGATTACACGCGCTCATTTTTTTTTTGAGCGTTTCAGTTGGATTCATAAATGGTTTAGATTCAAAATTAGACCCGGTAGGTGGCGGTGCGGTTTAATTTGAAGGTTTTTTTTTATTATCTAGGCAGGACAATGCCCGCTAGAGCCGTTAGTTATAATATGAAATACAACAGATCTACTTATGAACTTTGGAAAAAAAAAACATCCCGGAAGACTAGACAATTGGAGGGACAAAAAACTCATTTAATTAGCCAGATACACAGAAAAAACTCCGGAAGACTTTATGGAAGTACGCATTTGAATGTGTTAATTATCGATCCGTCTCACAGAAAGCGCTCTCAAAAATAACATTAAACTTAAGTGCGGTACAATAAAGAAAGATTGTACATTTTATTACAAAATAACTACATTGAAAATAAAACCGCAATTCACTGTCCGTTTATTATAAAAATCGTATTTGATATGTACAAGAGATTACTTCTATTCTATTCCTACATTTTCACTTAACTATAAGCAAATGTACAAAACGAATACATAATGTATATATATTGTCTTTTTACACGTCCCAATGACGACATGCTCTAAATTTTAGGGCATTCGTCCCATACTTTCCGACAACACTATTATCACTCATCGATAGAACTATGTAGACCAGTTTTTTTTTTCCTCATATGCTGTACAAAAGTTAAATCGATCTGTGTATCCCGTAAAAAAAATTAAGGCTACTTTTCAAGGCGGTCTCGAAGACGTAAATAAAGCTTTCCAATCTATTGGCATTGTTCTGTGTACATAAAATTTAGGCTCACATATTTGAAATTACCTCGACCCGATGAATACTATTCACACACCGTATACTATATTTTACACATTCTGTACACATTTACACATCACTTTACAACACTTTAATTGTTTGCACTTGCATCTTGGTCCGTTAATATTGCTTAACTGTCTGTTAACAGTGATATTCACTTTGATCGATTGACTGCTGTTATGAATCCTGATTTTTCAGTTTCAAGATAATCATTAAATCCATTCCTCTTAGCTACAATTTCTCTCAAACAGTTTTCAACAAATTACCGTATAAAGGCATATAGTGGCAGTGATAAATGAACATCCAGTTTGCTTTATGCATGATTTCGCTCGAGATGTAAAGGTCTTCTAACCTCTGCCGTGAATCCTGACTTTTGAAAGTCCTTTTGTATCCATTCATGATAATTCTTAAATCCTTTCTCATCATAATCGTATGATGGCATGGATGGATTGTGGCATCGGCCACAGTTTCTTCTAAGCATTCCTCAGTAGTCGGCAATTAAGGTGTTTAATGACAGTGACATATCAACATCCGGATCACTCTATGCATGATTTCGCACAAGCTGTATCGGTCTTCTAATTGCTACCATGAATCCTTGCTTTCGAAAAACCTTTTGTATCCATTCACGGTAATTCTTAAATCTTTTCTGGTCATACAATGGCACAGTTTCTCTGAAACCCTCTTCTTCATTACTTGGCAATGAACTAAATAAAGGTGTATAGTGGCGGAGATATATTAACATCCGGATCGCTCTATGCATGATTTCGCTCAATATGTATGAGTCTTGTAACTGCTGCCATGGATCCTGACTTTTGAAATTCTTTTTGATCCATACAAGGTATTGCTTCAACCCTTTTTGATCATATAATGCCACAGTTTCTCTCAAACATTCCTCAGTCCTTGGTAATTAACTGTATAAAGATGTATAGTGGCAGTGATATATTAACATCCGGATTGCTCTATGCACGATTTCGCTAAAATGTATAGGTCTTCTAACCGCTGCCATGAGTCCTTCCTTTTGAAAGTACTTTTGTATCCGTTTAGTCATTCTTCAATCCTTTCTGATCATACGATGCCTCAGTTTCTCCGTACCGACCGTATGAAGGCGTATAGTGGTTCAATAACATCTGAACGTATCTCTCTGAGCTCGTTGTGTGTGTGAGGAGAACAGTAGGTCATTTTTTAAGCCAAAGTTGCATCTGTTGATCTCGGTGACAGTTCCCTCAGTCGAGCGGCTGCACCTGCACGACGGAGGCGGGCGGCGGCAACGATATCTCGTACTTGATGAGACCGGTGCCTCGCCCCGCGGACAGCACCAGCCCCCCAACTTCTTTAACATCCCCACTGTAACATATAAAACGTTATATGAGTTTTACACTTTAAAATGAGGTAAATCCAATTTCTAACCCTCATATAACATGTTTAATTTTTCTAAGAATACCAATTTTCTTGTAGGTGGTAGAGCCACGCTAAATATTACTGGTTTCGTCATGAATGGGTCGGCTTGCCCGCTGTACTACCACCCGACACACAGAAACACCGACGTGAAGTAACAGTGCTTGCATTGTTGCGTTTCGTTCGGTCAGTGACAGTGCCGGAGGCACACCTCCCCTTACCTCCTCTCCCCTCTCCATCCCTCTCGTCCCCTACCCTCAAACACAGGCTGGCAACGCACTTGCGACTCCCCTGATGTTGCTAGTGTCTATGGACGGCGGTGATCACTTAAAATCAGGTGACCCGCCTGTTCGTTTGCCTCCATTAATATATAAAAAAAAAACACCTAGAACGAAGTTCAAATTTTACCGTTCATAAGGTTTTTATTTTTTGTTTTATGGATCTTCACATTTGACATGCTCAAAAATTTTGAAATGTAACGACACATATATTGATATCGAAATCTGTCAAAATACATCATACAACAACACAATTGTTAAGAAAATTGATCATTTCAAAATAAATCAAGCCCACATAGGAACCATTTCCACTGACAATTCAGTAAATTTACTTAATACCAAATAGACAGGTAAAGTTTATTTGTAGAAGATAATCGGTAAGAACCAAAAAAATCTTTTACCTAATAGATAGCTACATTGTGGCCAAGTAACATAGGCTATACTTATCATAACATGCATAATTAATGTCTACAAGTGATTTGTAAGTTTACTGCAGGGTCCCTCATACTTATAGCCCGATAATTGTGAACCCCATTAAAAATATTGTCACGTATCAAATATTATTTAGAAAGAAAACATTAGAATGAGCACCATACTAGCAATTACATACGCGACTAAATCAAGAAGTTTGTCAAGAATCCTCTAAAATCAACTAGCAAACCCTCCAACATCACCTAGTGAACCCTCCAATATCAGTTGACGAACCCTACGTCATCAATTTGCGAACCTCCCCCCCCCCCCCTTCGATAAATCAAATGTATAGGGACATAATGAAGGCATCTAGAGGTAGAGTGTATGTTAAACAAATTATATATAAGCGCGACATATGAACGACGTATATATGTTATATGTATTATGTATTTATGTGTGGGGGGTGGGGGTGGGGTAGAGGGGGTGTAAGAGGTACCTGGTAGTGTGTTGCCTGGCCGCGTTGTGCTTGTGGTGCAGGAGGTGTAGCGGCTTGTGGTCGCGGCCCTGGATGTGCACGTGCGACCCGACGAGCGTCCGGCGGCCGGTCACCGTGCCCACCACTATCTGGTTACCGATCACTTGCCCTGATCTGTTTGTCACCTGCGACGACATACAGAAATCGTTTTCACACTGTTTTGAAGTAAAGCTTCTTTAGGCGCGATCAGAAGGTAACTGGACGACAACGCAACGGAAGTCCGTTACGGCAATATGACGTCACGTCTCAGTACCATCCGGTTTTTAAATACTTATGATATTGTTATATTGATAATTTATAAACAAATCAATCAAAAATTAAAAAAAAAGATTAATAATAAATATCATGCTATAGAATTAAATATGTATATAAGGGGCGCGCGACCGTGCTGCCATCTGGTTTCAATGTATATAACAAATTAAATGAATGCTTCATTATCTGTAGTGCAATCTATCAGCCAATTCGGAACTTAAATAACACAGAAAATGTTATTAGCAACTCTTTGTTATAAAGTAAATGGAATATAGAAAAGTACGAACACATTACTATGATTATAATTTATATATAAGTTTTACTTCAATTGCGTGTGACGATTACACGCACTCATTTTTTTATTTAAACTACAATTTCATGAAATGCTTTGTTAATCAATGACTAACTCATTCTCAAACGGAGCAGGACGTCTTTCACAGATGCTCAGTACATATTTACAACTAGATAGTTGTAAATAACTAGCAGAGCGGGTAGTAGAAAAAACTTAAAACGTATTTTTATCACAATCACTGTCCTTCACACACAACTCAAGTTCATAATAGGTTTGGACTACCCAGGACAATTAACGTAATATCCGTAATATCAATGAAACATGCATCACTTCAGAACCTTATCTAGCAATATTTGGTTCTTTAGCCGTCAGTAAAAATATATGCATATGATCGAAGTAGATGGACGATTGTTTTCAATCAACAATATTGCAAATCAGACTAAAATCCAACTGAATCGATAATTCGTTGTCATCCTTGAGAACTGAAATGGAGTAGTGTGTATTGCTAGTAATACCCATCAGATGGAATACAGAAATCAGTCCATAATTGATGCTTAATGATGACCCACATCTCTTTTTATACTTCGGCAACCAATTCTCTTTATGAACTGCGTAAAAGTTTGTTTTAATGCTGGCATACTTCGGGTGATTTCAGTGTTCTAAGAAAATGAAGGCAGCCATATATCTAGGATGATTTTTTGTGATATTTCAGAATTAATATTCTTTGTTATTTCGCTAATCCATTTGATTTTTGCACAATAACCTAAGTACATTATACAAAATACCAAAGATATAAGCATCCAATAATACAAGTTGAAAATCCAGAAAAAAATCTCAACAGAAGGTTTCGAGAATATAATAATACTAGCGGGCCCAGCAGACATTGTCCAGCCCTGAATATAAAAAAAATCCTTGACAAATTATATACTAAAACCTTCCTCATTAATCACTTTATCCACTGGTGAAAACCGCATGGTAATCCGTTCAGTAGTTTTTGAGTTTATCGCGAACAGACAGACAGACAGACGCGGTAGGGGACTTTGTTTTATACTATGTAATGATTTCTCTATATACACAAACTGTATAACATTAAGAAACTCACGACTTGTATGTGTGTCGGCTGCTGGTGTTCCTGCTCTATCTCCAGGCTGTTCTGATGCTGCACCTGCTGTTGGTGCTGCTGGACCTGTTGCTGGACTTGTTGCTGCACTTGTTGGGCGACTTGTTGCGCGGCTTGTTGCGCTTGTTGGGCCTGCTGGTTCACCGTCTGACCTTGACTCTGTAAACCGACAGCAATTATATTATAACTAAAAAGCTGTATATACGTCATTAAACTTCGACAGCGGCTTGTTAAAACTTGGCTAATGTAACTAGCAAATGCGATATCAATATTGTGTCAAGGTGAATAGAAATATAACAATGCCCGTCAATCCGCCTGTATGTAAGCAACATAGAACTGTTTCTTTTCCACCACCGATATTGAGAATATGCCATCTTGCTTCCACATTTGATCTAAGACTGTGTGACGTTAGAATATTACTTAACGTATGTCTACGTCATCGTGCCATTTGTTTTGTCAAAATATCATGTAGGTAACATATCTACACCTCTTTAGTTATAATATCATTGTCCAACAGTAATATAATTAATTGAGTCGTTACATTTCAAAATGAGCAAAATCCAATTGTAGCCTTTCCCACGATTTAGAGTTTTTTTTTATAGATCTTCTAAGAAAAACTTATGTACGGCAAAATTTTGACTTCATTCTCGGTGAATAAAGACAGGAAATCTCTATAAGAATTAAAGATTTAATGTGAGCGTTTAAAATTGACTTTGGCTCATTTTTAAATATAGCTACTGAATAAAATCTAAATTTAATGTGAAATTTATAAAAAAAAAAAAAATATATGAAATTATGTATGTATGAATGAGTAGGTGGTATGTTATATATATTTTTTTTAATTATTCAGTACATCATTTATGTATTTGTATTTTACCTATACTTCCGAGTTAAGCTCATTATCATAATTTTTAATATAATCATTATTTTTTTAAATTTTGCATTACCCACAATAAGTTTAAATTTTTTTCCACGATACCGTTGATTACCTGGAAGCGAATACCTTGTCACAATAAACTAATAGGTGCAATAAAGTACTAATCGATTGAATAATAACCGATCTGGGCGGCAGGTCCATATGCTGTCTCTGGTGCAACATGAGATGGTTCTTCTGGAAGAACGCCTTCCCGCACTGACCGCACACGTGCGTCCGCAGCGTGCAGCTGCCGTCGGGGTGCCTGGCCCAATATTAAAAAATGTAGAGGCCAAATGACACAACATTATGGATAACATATTAAAATCCACTACATGATATTCCAGGATACCGTCAAAAATGCCTAAAGTGATCTTAATAAATTCCATAAATTACATAGAAAAGAACCTGCAAAATTATGTTAAGTGATATGGTTATTTAAATCCTATCTATAAGACACACTTTAAATACTTCATTCATGTTCCAATCAGGGATAAATCTTTAGAAATATATCGAAACTTTAAAATCCCTTAACACGTTCTTTTGCCGAACATGTTTGGTTGGCTCCTTATAAATAAATTTAATAGCTGCGCTCCAGATAATGAGATGTGCTTCTGTCCTGGGTCTCATTAAGTAATCTCATAAGTACGGAGCATGTAGACGCATTACGTAGGAACTTTATGGATATCAGTGTGACAAAAAAGAAAGAAAACTTCAAATAAGGAGAAAAAAAACTATTTTAAGATCTACGCATATTACACCGCCGCGTTCTGGACCACATCGCTTTGGAATTATGTATTTTTTGTGAACGCATTGAGATACTCTATGGTGTCTGCTGCATAAAATCGCAATGTAGTCTTATAATATTTACACTGCCCGCTTGAGGAGATATATGGAAGAATCCGCAGACACCACATTTCGCCTGAGACGCTGCTGCTCTGTACAAGGTGATGCGTTGCAGGTCCAGTCCACGCTTTTTTTTTTTTAACTTCATTTTTGTCAACCAATCTTTTCGATTATTACTGCCACTGTCGAGTAGTCAATAGTATTACAAGTTCTTCTTCCATTCCATGTTTGGCAACAAGTCTTCTAGGTGGCCATCTTGTTAGAACTTTCCATGGAGTTCTTGTGGCATCTCAGAATTCATGGTCCGTGGTATTATTTTCCATTCACTCACTTATGCATAATAAACAAACTATATTACATAAAACACCACCAATTTTACACAATATAGAGTCAAGTAACACAAGATTATGAATAAAAAATAAAATCCACTACATGACAGACCAAGATTCCGCCAAAAACTCCAGTCCACGCTTTTATTTAGAGTTGTATTGTATTATTTATTTATAGGCAAGGCCATCAACCGCTCTTACGCTCTCTATTTTCTTTCATCGCATTATCCTGGTGGGGCCTATTTACACGGTCCCACCAGCCCCTTCAATGTCCTTGGTATTTTCACCAAAAATAGATATTATCATACTTTTTTTTTCGAACTGTCTAAGCATGTCTGACCTGACTGACCTTCACAGCTTCACCAAACTACATCACATATTATCATACAATAGTACGTTACCTTACGTTATATATAAAAAAAAGTCGTGGTGGACTAGTGGTTTGTCCGGTGGAATATTATTTCGATGTCCGCAGGTTCGAACCCAGTCATGTACCAACGACTTTTTCGGAATTCGCGTACATTTATCAATTTCAATTGGTAACACTATCGGCTGCGGTGAAGGAAAACATCGTGAGGAAACCGAACCTGAGAAAGTAGTACTACTGTATGTGGGAAAACATAGAACTGTCGATTTCTCAGAGTTTGAATCGCCAATACGTCGTGGCCTGGCGTGGTCATTATGCCCATACCTTCCTTTGGGAAAAGGCCTATGGCCCTGCAGTAGATCTCTTACGAGTTGATGATGATTACGTTACAACATCATACCACAGTATGACGTAAGTAATTCTTTCGTTTTCAATAGTTAACAAATCGCGTACCACCGGTGGTACACGTGATCTAGGGGTCAATTTTAAACTGTACCACAGGTGGTACACCTGACCTAAACATCAAATTGAACGTGTACCACCAGTGGTACATGTGGTACAGACGTGTCAACAATATGAGATATTTCTTACCTTCTCTGGTGCGCGAGTAAACCGTGTTTCGCCGCGAATCCTTTACCGCATTCACCGCAAAAGTGTATTTTAGGTCGTGGCTGGGCCACATGATGATTCTGAAACGAAATTAACAATTAAATATATTTTATTTTCTCTAAGAACATTTACATTTAAACAATATCAATGTTAGTTATAGGATCAGTGATAATATCAAACATAAAAAATTATATACATTCAGTTCCACTGCTGTACGTGACTATGATTAAACGCTTAAATAACAGTAAAAAAAATATCTATAAGTCATCATTGAATTTTATCATTGCGTTTGTGAGCATACAAGTGTAACAACCTAAAATAATGTTATAAATATGGATAACAGTTTGTTTGTTACGTATTCACGGTTTAACTACTCAACCAATCATGAGTATTGCATACACTTTATCTGCGGGTATACAGAAAAAAAGTACTATTCCCGAGCTACGTTATAATGCGAGCGAAGCCGCGAGCAAAAGCTAGTAATGAAATAATCAAAAACACGAACATTATCTTCACCATAATATCTTTAATATTATACAAAATACTCACAGTTGCTATGACTTGTGTGTGAACTACATTATTAGGATTCGATGATATTATTTGTATGGGTTGATCTGAAACAAAAAACAAACAATTATTACAGTCTGCCCTAAACTTCTTGACCGCTCTGAACGTAGTTGCGCAGAACATAAATTTAGCTATAAATACGTATAATGTTATCATGTGCGAAGATAAGCACAGAGTTTTGTTATTAAAACTATAATCTCTTCATTAGGTATTAAATATAGGAAATAGTGGAATAACGAATAAAGTATGAATGGATTAAGCATAGAATATGAACAATGAACCAAGAGCTGATAGAGGAGATTGAGAGTGTAAAGGGACGGTGATCGGATATTGTTTGACAGTGGTGTGGCGTGGCGTGGTGTGACGTGGCGTGGCGTGATGTGAGTTGTGGCTGCGCGGCATAGCTTAACGCTGCGTGGAATGATGTTACGCTGCGGGGCGTAATGTGATGTGATGTGATGTGATGTGGTGTGGTGTGGTGTGCTGTGGTTTGCTGTGGTGTGGTGTGGAGCGGAGTGGCGTAGTGTGGCGTGACGTGGAGTGGAGTGGAGGGGCGTAGTGTGGCATGGCGTGGCGTGGCGTGGCGTGGAGTGGCATAGTGCGGCGTGGCGTGGCGTACATACTGTGCGTGTTGTGCTGCGCGGCGGCGGCGACGAGTCCGGGCTGCAGCGCCGCCGTCAGCGCACACAGGTCCGTCACACACGTGCGGTCCCCGGCGTGCAGCCGAACGTGCAGCGTCAGCGCCTCCTGCACACATACCGATAAAAAAAGACATCATTTATACAATTCAAAATACAAATAAAAGCTACTCCCGGACTTGCGTGTATTACTGAGAAGTTTTGTCCATAGGCGCAGTATATGCAGGAAGACATTGCCGACGACTTTTAGGCATATAAAAGAAATTTGACATACGCTAATTCCGAGTTACTGGAATGACATAGGTGTTGGAACATAATCATAATAACATTCTGTAGGTGTTAGAGCAAAGATGAAGCTATTACTGATTTCAGCATGTCGTCCGGGATAGTACCACCCCCTCTCATAGAAAATCGACGTGAAGTAACAGTGCTTGCATTTCGTTTGGTCAGTGAGAGCGCCGGAGGCCCACCTACCCTCCCTTCCTCTCTCCTCCCCCCCCTTTTCCCCCAAATACAGGCAACACGCTTGCGACTCCCCTGGTGTTGTTAGTGTCTATGGACGGTGGTGATCACTTAACATTAGGTGAACCACATCAAATTCAGCTCAAAATTAGCAAAATCTAAAATTATCACAGATTACGAACGCAAATGTCGACATAAAATGACAACATCAAACATTTACAGGCCAACAATTTAGTACGAGGATGGAGAGGATAGATGACGCTTTATACAAATCTGACATTGCAACGAAATTACATGGACAATCCGTTTTACCTCTGAACAATTCATTACATATTTCACATGCATAACATTTTTTTAAATACCACATAACCTGGTAATCACTGCAAAAATAATGTCACAGTTAAATTGGTGCCAATTATTATTCTGTTGAATAACTTGTAACATACAAACAACATGATAATGAAATAATATTCGCTATTTGTACAGTGACTTTGAGTGTGAGCAAAATTCTCTAACTCACTCGCACCTATCTGTTGTTGTATAATGCTTGCTTATTCCCACATTGCGATAACATCGATCGACCATTGACATTGTCAATAATAATAACATATAATCGACAATATAGTAAGATGTCTTTATTTATTTATTTTGAAACACCGACAAGAATTACACTAGAATAGTACACGTCATACATTTTTAAAGACTGTATATAAGTGCAATTTTAATTATAGGTGTTTACGACTTATTTATTATATTCTACAGCAAATAGCTTAAGTAAATGAGAAAGCTAAAACAAAAACAACAAAAAAAGAAAAAACACTAACCATACATTCTAATTTTCTTTATATTTTAAGTTACATAAATAAATTTGTTTATACTGACTAAGCCTATTCGTGAATATAATTAGGTTAGAGTTTTTAGATTTAGAATTATAAAGTGATGTCACTCTATTTAGTGGAGAGTAAAGACCTAAATTCGTTCGAAAATACTTCGTAGCGAAAATATTAAAACGTAATCTTCAATTATTTGTTATGAATTGCATAGGAATAATGTTTGTAGTAAGTAACTTTGTTTAACACAATAATTGCATTTTTGCTATTGTATGTCATCTGATCGTATTGCTATTCGCATAACATCGTAAGGCGCCATCTCACAAAATTTTAAGGTACCGATAGGTCATTAACCATCGATAACAGTGCAAGTATCAAAAAAACCAGATGGCGCTGTATAACGTTAATAATTCGTTATGTAAGAGCCTAGACCGACTCAGAAAGCGTAAAATAGACTGTATTCATTTTGACTCCATATATGGTATTTTTAGTTACAACAGATCTTTCAATTGATTGAATGATATATTTGATTTGACATAAATGAGTCATAGAGAGGTACAGTTACAAATCAATAATTTTTTTGTACGTAATATCGCGTTTTTTTTTTCAAGGAATAAACCCATGTAAACAAAGTTACATATCAGAATCTTATCTAAAAACAAAATTTGACCCAAATCGTTAGAGCCGTTGTCAATATACACGAAATAAAGTTATATATACATACATATATAAAAAAAATACCCGTTTAAAGTTTTAAAATATGTAACATTCATACATACATAACTTTAATACATGTAGCTCACCTTAGTGTTGAAACATGAACCGCATTCCGGACACACGTAACCCAGAGTCGCCTTTTCCGCCACTATCTGACCGTCGGCACCGATCACCTGCATAAATAAAATAGTTTTTTAATTATAGCGGCATGAAAAAAAAAATTAAACATTTTCCAAGTTTTTTTCTAGACTGACAAAAAAAAGAAAAATTAATCCCCAATTTTTTTTTTATGACTTGAAAAAAAATTTAAAACATTCTTCTAAAAAATTCCATAATAACTTTATATCGCTATCAGTACAACTACTAAATGTGTCAGGAATAACTGAACTCTGCGATAACATAACTCAGTAACGCTATAATAAGAGAAAAAAACATAAGTACATCAAAGAAATCATGTCAAAATCAAAATTACCTGAACAATTTGAGGTTTAAAATCGTCCTGTTCTATAATGATCGTTTGTGACTGTTGTTGTTGCTGCTGCTGCTGTTGTTGTTGTTGCTGTTGCTGCTGTTGTTGTTGCTGTACTTGCCTTTGTTGTTGTTGCTGGGTTTGCTGTTGTGGGTAAAATTTGTAGATACTTGATGTAGTTAGATTAATATTCACTTTGAATTATTCTTTTATAATACATATTGATTAATACAGATGCACCCGAAGCTCAAATAACTACTCATACTTTTTCATAATATAAATAAACGTTACCTGGACAATCTGTGGTTTAAAATCATCTTGTTTGATAACAGTCGTTTGTTGTTGTTGCTGCTGTTGCTGTTGTTGTTGTTGTTGCTGCTGCTGTTGTTGCTGTTGTTGTGTCGTCTGCTGGTGTGTTTGCGACGTTACACAATGCCGCGTTAATTTGCAATGTTGAACTAAATCAGACTTGCATTTAAACGCTTCCCCGCATTCTAAACACGCCACAACGCCTTCGCCAGTGTGAATTCTATAAAAAAATATTTGTATGTAGTTCACACTCGGTAGTAGCAAAACCTTCAAAAAGGAAGCTAGAAAAGTTTATGTCTCATTGTTCTTCATAACCCGAAGGCAAGCAAGACACTGTTCCCACTCTACTCGACACAGTGTTTATCCCCACCACTTTTCGTGGTACAAAAAGGTTACGCATCAGAATCTCAAAGTGGAGTACATAAGAGGTCTCACTTCAATAATAAATTATTATTCAAAATCACTTCCCGCTGATAGTGACATTGTATATTTAAAACTTTTGAAATTTGATTATAGGTTATATAGGAAATAGTTGAAAACACTTTCCTCTTCCATTTCTCAACCGATTTTCTTTATCATTTTTTGTTTGTCCAGTAATCATAGACGACTTTTAGCGTTAACAATAAAAACAAAAATAAAAGTAGTTTTTTCTTTCATAACTTCCACAAGTCAATGTGTTTATTTCTAATTTATTTATAAATTTCTATTCATTATAAAATACGAACCTTACGTCTACAATCTAAAATCTTTGAATATATATCCATATATTAAAATGTAAAGTTCGCAGCTCGTAACTCTTATTATAGTCGAATTTCAACCAATAATATATAAAAATATTTACATAGTTTCTTTAATACTACTTGTTACATTTTATAGTTTTCACCATTTTGGTAATAATTTCATCTGATATTAAACAAGGATGAGCCTTAAGATGGTAACACACTAAATCTACTATCAAACACAACTATAGGTAATTGGCGACAAATTTTGAACTTTATGATGATAACTATAATGATCTAACACGATTTTCCTTTACTGAATGCTTCTGTTCATTGCAGGATCCGAACCTACATCAATAGGTGTTATCCCTGAGCCATTATACAAGGTTAAATTACATCAAGACAAACTACTACTAGTAGACTAGTAGGTATAAGACATACTATGTGGTGGCGCCGTTGCGTTGTCGACGCCACCGAAGGCGGGGGTTTCTATGCTAATTTAAGTGGACTGTATTTGCGGGGGGTGCTATATTTGTTACTCAACTATTGCGATCAGATACGACGAGGGAGACAAGAGTAGGAAGGAATTGGCACATACCTTGTGGCGTTGCAGTTTCCACGTGGCTAGCCGGCTAGGTGATTGTTATCGTTGCACGGACACTAAAGTCTAGTTTCAAAAGGTCTCACACAACAATTATTATTTATAAAGTATGTCGGCACGCACTGTATGCAGAGCGATGCGTTTATTCCTCACTCGACCAGGCGAAAATTCGAACTGTTCTTCCATGCGGCGCGGAGACGACTGGTGGCGTGTTCGACGCGCTAATGAATTTAAGTATGTGCTAGGAAGGGGACGGGAAGGGAAAGTGTCGCGATCTGATCACCATTTTTTTTTAATTTTTTTTTTGTCCCCCTTCCCTCAGACACGATCCTAGACCTTTTTTACTTTATATTTTATTTTCCTTGTGGTGCTCTTTTATTTTATGCTAATCTTTTCTTATTCTTCTTTATTTTGCGTTCGTTCTTTTACGCGTTTAGACTTTAGATATTGCGTTAAATTGAAAATATATAAAGCGGCGCAACCACTATGAGACATGATTACTGTATCACTAATAAATATATCACCACGGGTTAATAGACTGATAATGTCCACATCATCCAGAATGATTAGTCCATATTCCTAATCACCTGCATAATTTTGTCTATGACCGTTTAATTCACCAACATAAATTGAGTCGTTACATTTCAAAATGAGCTAAATCCAATTTTAATAGTTTATATATCATTTTTTTAAGATCTCCAGTTTTTTACACACTGAAAACGAAGATCAAATTTAACCATTAATATGATTTTTAGTATTGTTTACATGATCTTCATATTTTACAGATACTAAATTTGAAGATCTTGTAAAATTGGATATAGCTTATTTTGAAATGTAATGCCACAACTATCACATTACTTGAGGTGGGCGACTAGAGTCCTCTTTTGCAGGAACTCTTTCCCACAAACCGGACAAGCGTGTGGCACCTTCCCGTGGACCCGGCCGTGGTTCACCAGCTGGAACTTGCGAGCGAATGCTACTCCACAGTCCGGGCACACGAATGGAGACAGAGACCCGTGGAATCTACTGTGCATCACCAGATGCTCCTGAGGACAACAAAAAAACTTCATTAAACACTTTCTTACCAAGCCATTTTTGTTTGACATGTCCTTCAGGCCATTTAATATTTTGACGAAAAATACTATATCTTTTTTTGCAACTGTCTAAACTACTAACCCGGCGGGCCTTCGCAACTTCACTAGACTACATCACATATTATCATAAAACATTATGTTACATAATACACAACATGATATAAGTAATTGTTCGTTTTCAATGTTTATCAAAACGTGTACCACCGGTGGTACATGTGGCCTAAAGATCAAGTTTAACATGTCCCACCAGTGGTACACAACGCCTAAAGATCAAGTTTAATGTGTACCACCGGTGGTACATGTGGCCTAAAGATCAAGTTTAACATGTCCCACCAGTGGTACACAACGCCTAAAGATCAAGTTTAATGTGTACCACCGGTGGTACATGTGGCCTAAAGATCAAGTTTAACATGTCCCACCAGTGGTACACAACACCTAAAGATCAAGTTTAATGTGTACAACCGGTGGTACACATGGCCTAAAGGTCGAGTTTAACGTGTACCACTGGAGGTACACGTGGCACGAAACGTGTTAACAACAAACTAGAACACGATTGATAGATACAGGTTAACAGTTATTATTATTCTAAAAATAGGTGGGGTGGTGGTATACAGGCCTAAGTCTTGTATCACTGCAATATTGGTTGCAAATTAGTGCACAATTATGTCTCATCTTCTTCCTTGCTAGATTCTCTAAATTTTGATTATCGATTTCCTAAAACATTTATTCGTGAACTTATGGGAATTATAATACCAAATAAAATCTTTATATATAATTTTTCTATCCATGTGTATGTGACTGAACTTCTCCTAAACGGCTGGAGCGATTTTGATGAAATTTTTTATGTGTTTCAGTAGATTCGAGAATGGTTTAGATTCACAAATGGACCTGGTATGGGGTGTTGCAGTCTGATTCTAGGATTTTTTTTTAATTATCACAGCGGCACAACGTCCGCCGGGCCCTCTAGGAACTTTATAAAAATCATAATAAGTTACAGACCTTCTGTGCAAAACTCTCCCCGCAATCAGAACACACGTACGGCCTCTCACCGGCGTGATACTTGCTGTGAGTAACTAGATGCCTCTTCAAAGGGAAACCTCTTCCACATTCACCGCAAACGAAAGGTCTATCTCTACTATGTACCTGCAAGATGACAAACATTATAACAATATATATATATATATATATATATATATTTCCTACGCATGTATACAATACACAATAATAAGTTTAAACACTAGTGGGAAAAAGTTAAGTATCAAAAAGAATCCAAATGTTTAGCGATTGTTTAAATGGCAGTATCTTCTTTAAAAATGTCTATATCAGAGTGAAACAAAAAAATTGAAAAACATTGGAAGTTTTTACTTTTGAGATGAAAAAAAATTCACAAAACAATGTGTATCCTAAATTTCAATAAAAAGTATTAAAAAAAAAACCATTTTGTTTTGTGGTCAAAGGACGGAATTTTTTTTCCGATATAATCACATTATGGCCATGATAACTTAATTCATTGAAATATAATTCAATTTTCAAAGTGAAACTTTTTATGGCAAGGTAGGGAAAAATTTTCGTTACGCATTAAACGTAAGGTAGGTATGTATAAGGTATTTGTGTGTACGTATATCTGTCTGGATCTAGTAGTATACCACAATGAGTAAATAGAGCATAGTACATACACGACGGGACTTCGTATAGTATATGATTTGAGCATTCTCATCTTCATTACATAGTATAAAAGAAAGTCCCCTACCGCGTCTGTCTGTCTGTCCGTTCGCGGTAAACTCAAAAAATACATAACGAATCTTTATGCGGTTTTCACCAGTGGATAAAGTAATTCACGAGGAACGTTTTGGTATATAATGTATCCAGGATTTTTTCATAATCAGGGCGGGACAACGTCTGCCGGGAACGCTAGTTATATATAAATTTCTTCTGTACGTGTGTATGTCACTGAACTTCTCCTAAACGGCTGGATCGATTTTGATGAGATTTTGTGTGCGTGTTCGAGTGGATCCGAGAATGGTTTAGATTCACAATTGGACCCGACAGGTGGCACTGTGGTTGAATTTTAGATATTTTTTTTATTATCAAGGCAGGACATCGTCCGCCTGGACCGCTAGTGTGTATATATATATATATATATATATATATATATATATATAATGTAACTACATATAAACCAAAAAAGTTTCAGTTGTTTTTCGACTTGTAGAAATTAAGATTCATTCTTATGAATTTAGAGTTAATATTGATAGCAAATTCATAAAGTCGGTAAATTATTTTTATTCGAGAGGTAATTAGTTTCAAATGATCAAGTTAGTAGGTTGTACAATCAAACCTTGCCATGTTCTACACACAGAGGTCTAATTTAATTTCTCGAATTATTGCTTGTAGGGACTCGCGGATTATTTGAAGCTATAAAGTATTAAGAGGGCACAAAACATATTAGATTTATAACTACTGTGTTGTACAGTAGAGCCACGGTAAGTTCAACCTCGATAAGTCGAAAACCTTTATAACTCGAAGTAACCGTTATTCCCTTTCCTTCGGACCCCAATACTACCGTTATTCGAAATGTAAACCCTTGACAAGTTATAATAATCAGTTTTTCCCAACAAGTCATTTTATTGCATATTTCATATCTGTATCTAGAACCGATCAATAATTATTTTAACCTTTTTTTTTTTATTGCAGCTCGGCAAAGTGACTGTACTGTGCCTGATGGTAAGCACAGTACAATCCAAAAACAATGGCGACCACCGAAAGACATACTATCTATCGCCGGTCGCCGCTGTCATGCCGGCCTGAAAGCGACCCAGTCAGGGACAGCCCCCCCCCCGGTTGCTGGATATACACCGGCTGATCCCGGAACGCGACACGCCCAAACATGTCACTATGGCGGGTGTTCCACCTGGTGTACGGTGGTCGCGATCCAGTCGGGTACAGACACCCTACCACCCCGCAAAATTACTCAGGTGATTTAAAATGAATAGACCTTATAGATCGAAAAAAAAAGACTAGGATACCACCTTTAAGAATACTGGCATACTCTCTTACAAGTAACTTTTATTATAAACATTACTTTTCCAACAAGAATTTTAATTTAATACATTGTGTTACTCCTAATCGGTCAGGATAGATGTAAAATCCTTTACTAGTGAGAAAAAGATTTACTTGCAAAAACATTCCCAAAAGGACACCCTCTATAAATCGAATTTTTCTTTTGCGTCTCCTTTGAACTTCGACTTAACGAGGTTTTAGTCCATCACTTACTGACGTTAATGCATATTTTCATTTGCAATCGAATTATTAAATTGTGCCGTTACATTCCAAAATGAGCTATATCCAAATTTAATCTTTGTTATAACATGATATTTTTTTAATATTTCCAGTTTTTATACACGGAGAACCTAAATTCAAATTTTGCCGTCCATAAGGTTTTCAGTTTTTTTTTTAATGATTTGTACAACATTTGAGATTTGGAGATCTTGAAAAATAACGTAAAATATTAGGAACGGCTAAAACTGGATATAGATAATTTTGAGTATTATGACACAATTAAACGTATGAAATATAAAGAAAGAGTATAGAAATCTCACCCTGGAATGCGTGACAAGGTGATGCTTCAACGTGAAAGCCATCTTACACTCGTGACACCTGTACGGCCTCTCCGATGAGTGCAACAACAGATGAGTGTTCAAACAGTGTTTCCTCGCGAATGCCTTACCGCAGTGTGTACACACGTGTGGCCTTTCACCTGCAAATTGATAGAGAATTAAAAGATATTCTTTTGAAGGGCAATAATTTAGTTCACTAAAGCCAATGAATGGTTCCTTCAACATGTTGTAATATATATGCACACCGCGAGATCCACTATGACATACTTTACTCATAACTAGCTATGCCCGCGACTTCGTCCGCGTGTAACCTTGTGTAAAAAAAAAACAGGGATTGATAGAATCATTTGAATTTCTCTTGTACTTAGCCGCGTCGTCATTAAAATGACAATAACTTTTAGTAGAGTGAACCTACTTTAATGTAGACAACACGAAATGTTACTCGGGGATATGCTTTATGATTCTCATGGTTTTATCGCGAACGCATTACTTCAGAAGCAATGCGTGTTCAAACAGACAGACATTTCAAAAAATGATTGAAACTTATTTTATTACTTATTCCTAGACACTTGCAACATTTTTTTTTTCACAAAAATCTAAATATTACAATCACTAGATTTACATTCTTATTATATCTATAGACAATTCAAACTGTTTTAATATCTAACATTTAATTAAGCACGTTTCTTCTAAATTGTTTTCTTCTCCGTTCTGCTCTCGAAAGTTGAACCCCGATTAACGCTTATTCGACTTACATGGTTATCGCACGGTCCCATCTATTGCGTAAGTCTGGGTAACATTCTATGCAACTAACTTTTGCTTGCGGCTTCACTTGCGTGCATGTAGATTTTTTAAAATTATATATATAAGCTACTTTCCAGCGGATTTTTAATGAGGTTATTGTCTGTATGGTCATTGCATTTTGACTCTGTTGCATGTAGATTTTACCTACCCCTAGAGAATAGTACTTTTTTTTAAGAAAGTACCCATGTCCTTTTCTGTAACCCTGGTAATTTGTAAGCAAAACTTCGCGTTAAGGCGTGAAAGCGAAACAAACAAACACATTCGCATTTAGAACTAAGTTCAATTATATTATAACTAAAAAGCTGTAGATACGTTACCTACATGATATTTTAACAAAACAAATGGGACGATAACGCACACATACGTAACGCCACACTGTCTTAGATAAAATGTGGAGGTAAGATGACGTATCTCAATATCGGTGGTGAGAAAGAAATAGTTATATGTTGCTTAGATACGGAAGGATTGGCGGGGCAGCCGTCAAGAATAAGCTAGTTACCCAAAGTTTTAACAATGCGCTGTCGAAGCGCTTATGACGTATCTATTGCTTTTGAAGTAAAACTTCTTTACGCACGCTTGACTTGGGGAGTTGGGGAGCTGGTGAATGCGTGACAAGAGTGTTACGAAAACGTGTGATCAGCCGAGCTGAACGGAAGTTAAGGGAGATATATAAGTTAGTGAAGATATAAAAAGAGAGAGAGAGTTACAGTTATATATATATATATATATTAGGTGATTCAAAAAAAAAGAATATTTTTTTTTTTCGTTTGGTACTCTGAAAAATAGGTTCCTAGACACCTCTAAGAAAGCCTCTCCAAGCATGAGTTCTTAATTGTAACGGGAAGGTCCTCCTTCTTACAGTTTTCTATTTTTTCTTATTATCAGATAGAAAAATTTATATCTCGCTTCCAACTACTTGAAAAAATATCTTGTTCCTTAGATTTTGTAGGAAATTGAATGCTCTACAAAAAAGGTCTCTTACAATTTTTTCGTAAACCCAACCGTTTAAAAGATATTAACAGGTAAAGTTTGATTATTTTTGGGAATTTTTTTTATTTCTTATGAATTTTATAACTCAATGAAAAAAAAATCATTATGAATGATGAAACTCATAGTTTTGTAGGAAATTTACTGCTCTATAAAAATGGTCTCTTATGATTTTTCGATCAAGTTGAGCGTTTACGAGATATTCATCGTCAAACATCAATGCATATCAATTTTTCTAGTTTTTGATCAATAATTCGAAAAATTTCAATTTATTCTGTGAGTTTCAAGGAAATTTAGACAAATTTGAGTTTTTATTATAAAAGCAACTCCTATAGATGTTTTCTGTTCAAAAATTCATTTGAAAGTTTTTATTCTAATAATATATTTTTTTAATTTTATCTTTAATAATTTAAAATCTTAATCGCGTTGTCATTTATTATTATGAAATTTGTTCAGTGCGTATTTTTAAATTGTTTTTCACAAAATATACATAAAATTTTCGTTCGAGGGGATTTTTGTTTTGAATTCCATTTCTTCTTCTGTTTGTCTTCTGAAACTAACGCCATCTATGTTTTTTACTCTCAACTATCTTCACCCATTTAACTACCCATAAATAATTTAACTACCCATTTAATACCGTATTTTCAGTGTTCCTAAAACTGATCATCTTGAATACGTAATAAAATAATTCATTCCAAAGATAAAAAAGTGAAACACATGTGAAACACACTAAATTGAATTATATATTTAAAAAAATGCACTAATTTTTTGTTTTAATGTAATCAAACATGCCCAAGACTAAAAAAACTAATTAAAAAAATAGTTCATAACATATTTCTATTCATAGAAACTCAAATTTGTCTAAATTTCCTTGAAACTCACAGAATAAATTGAAATTTTTCGAATTATTGATCAAAAACTAGAAAAATTGATATGCATTGATGTTTGACGATGAATATCTCGTAAACGCTCAACTTGATCGAAAAATCATAAGAGACCATTTTTATAGAGCAGTAAATTTCCTACAAAACTATGAGTTTCATCATTCATTATGTTTTTTTTTCATTGAGTTATAAAATTCATAAGAAATAAAAAAAATTCCCAAAAATAATCAAACTTTAACCGTTAATATCTTTTAAACGGTTGGGTTTACGAAAAAATCGTAAGAGACCTTTTTTGTAGAGCATTCAATTTCCTACAAAATCTAAGGAACAAGATATTTTTTCAAGTAGTTGGAAGCGAGATATAAATTTTTCTATCTGATAATAAGAAAAAATAGAAAACTGTAAGAAGGAGGACCTTCCCGTTACAATTAAGAACTCATGCTTGGAGAGGCTTTCTTAGAGGTGTCTAGGAACCTATTTTTCAGAGTACCAAACGAAAAAAAAAATATTTTTTTTTTTAATCACCCTAATATATATATATATATATATATATATATATATATATATATATATATATATATATATATATATATATATATATATATATTTATATATCATATTAGGCAAACGAACAGGTTAAGTGATCACCGCCATCCATATACACTAGCAACACCAGGGGTGTCGCAAGTGCATTGCCAGTCTGTTTCGGAGGAGGGCAAAGGGGAAGGGGGAAGACGAGATGGGTATCCGGCGCTCTCAGTGACCAAACGAAACGCAACAATGCAAGCAGTGTTACTTCACGTCGGTGTTTCTGTGGGTCGAGCCGACCCACTCATGCTGCAACCAGTAATAGCTTCAGCTTGGCTCTACCAGTTACATATGTATATATATATATATATATATAACTATTTTTTTATGTTTATTCTGGATGACGAAGTAATCAAAATAAAACTGCTTTTCTAAAATAACAGAAACGACACTTAATGTAAATAATCGCGATGTAGATCTCAAATTAAAATAAGAATTTTAAAAAAAGATTACTTTTAAAAGAAATTGCTTATTCTGATGATAGCTCTCCACAGATTATATATTTGCCACAGATTACAACAGATAAATCTGTGGGTTCTGCTTTAGTATTACAATATTAAAATTAAAGTAAACTATATTTTTCTTTACATATATATACATATACCAAGTGTTAGGTTAGTCGCTTACAGTATTCTAAGAGATGATAGTTCATGGTCACATTTAACATATAAAATAATAATATCAAAACAAATATTAATAAACAACAAAGAAAATATTGGTTAAAGTTTGTTCTAAAACTTTCTAAAGTATGGAAACAACACCTTTAAATGTAAAAAAATCACACCTAGCTTCAATTAACAGAATTGAAGAGCTTTTCAAGGTTAATAAAAGTATATATATATATATATATAGATGGAGCTAAAGAATTTTTACTTCAGTCATGTGGTTTAAAGCACACTCGTTTTTTTAGTTATAATATCATTGCATAAGTTAGGATAATACATACCGGTGTGAACCCTCGCATGTGTCGTTAAGTGGTGTTTGAGAAGGAAGGATTTGCCGCACTCGTCACACGAGTAGGGCCGCTCTTTAACAGCGGGGGGCGCTGCAGTCGTCATCACCGTATTCGTGTTCATCATGTCCGTCTGTGAATACACGGCCTAATGACCGCGTCACGCTGTTCACTATTTTTTTTATAGATTTTTATACCTAGCATATATTAACTTCTATAGTGACAAATAAACAGATAGTTGCAATAAACTTTATAAGCCATGATGTTTCAGTTCAAGTCAGGCGACGTAGGTTCGAATCCTTGCGACCCAATTAGTGCTTTTGATGAAGGACAACATTATGATGAAACCATATTATGGCAGTAGGGTTTTTTCTCTGTCTGCCTGGTTACCCATCATCCTCAAGATATAAATCTCTCGCCAAGCACCTGTTACTGTGGTCCAGCAGCTACACTTGAGAGCCAGCCCCCTCTAGGTTTAGAATGTTTATCATCTTAGATCGCGACATCATTTAATATCAGATGAAATTGAGGTCAGACACTAAAAACTATAAAGTATAAAAATAGGCATATATTTAAATAAGTAAGGTCTCTTTACTCTATTATAGTATTGTTGGTTTTAACAGGTTTACTTAATAACATCACAGGATATAAAATTAAAATAAAGCCATAAAGCCATCCTTAAGAGTCTCAATATTGGTCCAAATATTTTTTTTTTTTAATGCCCACAATATAATGATATAGTGCTGCCAACTTTAATTTAATAAATGAATGTTAATTCTAAAAAAATCACACTTGTTATATGTCACACAATTTAAAACTGGGAACAGTGATTCAATATTCCGGTGGTCGAACTTCTGGACTACCAGGATTTCTAAAGTATATAGGAACATAACTTTAAAGTTTCAGTGTACAAAAATAATTTAAATTGGCTATATAGTCACAATAGCTGGTTTAAATTGAAATATGTTTGTACTTTATAGGTAAGGTCAAATAAGGCACAAACACTATGTCACCTTCAAACTTCAGAAACAGTCAATTGAATAAAGAGACATTATTAGGTATGCTCGTACAGGAAATGTCATCTTTGTCATTAACGAAAGACGAACAGAAGAATGGTAGTATTCTATAAGTTTTATATGTGTGTATATCTTATTGGAACTCTGTAGTATAAATGGCTTGATGGACTTAAAATACCAGAGGTCTCTTGAGATTCCTCTCAATTGTGAAGTGACATAACTTTCGCTTATATAACATTTAAATATGACATCAGTGCTTAAAATAAAAATGGAGGTTTTACAGTTGAGTTTTTATATATATTTTTTTTTTGATAATTAATAATTATACATGTTTATTACGATTAATAAATCTGTGATACTGATTTCACATAGTAAAAAATATATATAGTCTTATAAAAAATATTTTGATGTGGTATTTCCAATCCAAGGAAACATCTAAAATAGCATAAGTATATGAAATGGAAGAAAACTATATTTTATATTGGAGTAATTAAGCAAAATTGAAGTATCTGTTATTTGTCCAATCTAATCTCTGATATAGCCTAAGAGATTTTGACGAGACTTTTAATGGCATATAGAGAAATTTTCACAGTATTCTAGATATACCCTAAAAATCATAACACTTTTTCATATGGGCAGTATGTAAGATTTAACAGGGGTAAAAGGATTAATTAATAAAGAGAAATACAATTATAAAAAAATTAAAAGACAATCTACTACCAATCCAAACAAAACAAATACTTCACATAAATCCTTCCATGAAAAAACATTTCAGTCATTAGCAACAAATTAAATAAAGTAATGAACCTTAGGTGAACTATTCGCAGTCCCAGGTTCCTGCTTTGTGTGCAAAAGGTGATGTTGATGAACTGTTGTAGTCTGTATTGTCTCTGCCTGAGTTTGCTGAACCGTCGCCTCGGCTAAGCTCTTCAAACCACCGTTCAATATCGTGTGATTCAACTGTGACGCGTCTATCACTGGTGTTGCGATACCCTGTGCCTGAAGCGCTCGTCTCATAAGGATCTCGTTGCATTCCTCTTGCGTAAGTTGGATGGGGCCAATCGGTGTCATGAAGGGTTTCGCCGTTAAATTTGTTGCTATAAAAGAAAAATAGATACAATATATACACAAAGAATAAATTAAATTATTGTATGTCTACGCTTAACTCCAAAAGGGCCCAGTTGATTTGAATGGGATTTTTCCTAACAAGTTAGGGTCTTCTCAGAACATTAGCCAGCCTGCATAGCATTACACATAGAATTATGAAACCGCTTCCACTAGTACAATAGAAGTCGCATAAGCGTTGTGCCTGCCTTACCACTCACACATGAATTTTTCATGTATGCCCTTCCCTACTCCCGTAAGCACGATCAGTCTGTTCGCGTAGCTCTGACAGTGAACGTCTCCGCTAAAATATTATTATACGCAGTAAATATGTCTAATTGTGCAGTGAATATTTGTAAAAATCATTACAGAAAGAAAAACCTAAAATCTAGTGGTATCTCTTTTCATGTGTAAGTATTGATTGAATTAAGTTTCTTTGTGAAATAAAATATTGAACTAAACCAAACTGTCATGCCAGCGCGCCATATGTCTAAGACGCTCTAGTGTTGTGCCTATTCGGATTGTATCGAGTATCTATAAATTATTTTTTTATTTTATAAGCAATATTAATTCTATTATTAACCTATACTTTTGATAACTGTTGTGATATTTTTTATTTGTCATTTAAATTATATAATGTTTATTTATTTATATATTTTTATGATTATTAAATAAACACATATTAATTCTATATATCTTATGTACTTATATACTTAAATAATTTAATAAGCGCTTTGCAGTGAAACACTGCTATCCAAAGATACCATTCCACGCGGACGAAGTCGCGGGTACAGCTAGTTAAAATATATTTAAACATCACACTCTATTACATTTTTAAAAGTAGTAAAGATAAAGTAAATTCGAAGAGTCGAGTTTATAATAATCTTATTTTATTTAAGGGTTACAAAATTTTGTATTATAATATTTAATTAAATATATTTTTATTGTATTTTAGTGATTAAGATGCTATTGTTACAATAAATAAATTGAATACATTTTTATCGAACTTTTTTTATCATAATTAACATATCGATACAGTGTCCGTACAAGTTTGTAATGAACATCACTATAGAAACAATGGGCGTTACCCCCACGCCCCTCCTCGCACCCGCGAAAACGGATCGCACTGTTCCCATACTAAAAACCGATTGTCCACTCTCTATTAACTACGCGCAGGTTTGTTACTCTATGGCATTACACGATTCGATAAGTAGTAATAATAATTTTACTATCTGAACATAAGTGAAGTAGTAGAAACGAAACTGCAATAATGTTACTCCCATACCTACCTGTATCACCACGAAATTTTGTCTATCGTGGCAATAAATGCAAGTGTGGAGGGCTCATTATCGTTATGCGTTATGAACTATCGGTCTGCGTGACGATAGACACAGCACGATAATGAATTGAGCCTGCAGATTTTATACACATCAGATGAACTTGAGAATGCTAATTTCGAGTTATTGATGTGAAACATCTATAGGCCAAGGTAAATTTGATTGTTGGCGTGGCGAGACGTGGCGACACGATGCCATGCGCAAGCGACTGTGCGCAATCTGTCTTGCCGCACTGAGCTTGTATACCTATAGTGTATACAGTGTTGTTTACTACGTTACAAATGTGTTTCACATCTACCAGGCGTCCCGTGGCAGCTCAATTTTTATTGTAAAGACATTTTGTGGTTACTTTTTAAAGCGTCAAGAAGCCGAAGCTCCGGCACGCAGGTATGAGAGTAGCATAATAAAAAACAGACAGCCAGTAAATTAAGCCAATGAAACAGATAGTTCCCATTAAAAATCAAACCATTATATCCCTTTTATACAAAAAAAATCAATTGTCGAATGTATGTAAGAGCATCACTCCATTGCATAACCTATTAGGCTAATTCTTTTTTTGGTAGACTTATAATTACCAGGTCAAGGTTTGTATGAAAGAAAAATAAAGAATTTGGGTTGAATAATCTACACATAAAAAGTGAGTGAGTCAATGAGACAGAAGACAGCAAGAAAAAATCTTGACAGAATGCAATGTTCATTTGCTCACTGGCCATTCTATTTCTGCTCTGTTTCTTATGCTATATACTTCTGCTATTTTCATGCTAAGTTTTTGTCTCATTCTCTTTCTTAGTACACCCCCGTGAAGCCAGGGCAGGTAGTAATATATAAAAGGCTAATGTACTATGTAAAAAGAAAGTTAGATGAACACATATTATTGGCAATTATTATTTAACACTAGATTTATGGACGTTTCTTGTATACGTATCTCTAAGGCACTAGTGAAATTGACGGGCGTACAAAAAACGCAGTTAAAAAAAACCATTTATTCGAATTAACTAGGCTTAGGACAAAGAAACCAGTGATTTATACACACTGGACTTTTGGAAGAAATGATTAATTTACGATGCAAAACGGTTGAAACAATCAAGCGGTTTTCGAGATATTTCATTGCAAAGTTTGAATTCCGTCAAATTGACGGGTTCCGTAAATCTAGTGTTAATATGTCACAATGTTTGTCATGTCACAAAAATCAGGAATTATTTTATAAGTATTTAGTATAGGTTGAAGTACCTATAAAGTTCCTTTTTAAGTTATCAATAGTTAACATGTTCCATGCTACATGTGCCACCAGTGGTACACGTTAGACCTGATCTTTTAGATCATGTGTTGTGTACCTCTCATGGTGCACAATTTGATAATTACAGAAAATGAAAGAATTACTTATGTCATGTTATGTATGATGTTGTTTGTATGATGATACATCTATTTTTTGTCAAAATATAAAATGACCTAAATTAAGGAAATAATGAAAAATGGCGTGGCACGAAATGTGTTAAATTACTGTAATATATATTAAAGAAACCAAAACAACATTCGAAACCTGTAGAATAGACTAGAATTTTAAGCGGTTTTTTTTTTACAGTTTTGAAGATGTTGATGATTTTCCACTGCAAACATTTCAACTAAAAAAACTTCAATAACTTTTTAATAGTTTTTTGTTTCCTGGCTGCTTTTTTATTAAGAATTGAAAACAGAGAATATTTATGAATTATAACTATAAATAATGCATTATATGCAACACATAAATTTAATTATAGTGACAAGTTATACAACTTTTTAAACAAAGACGTATGAATTAGTTTTTGAGATGTGGTATATTATTCAAATTTATTTAAATTGTAAGTTCATGGACTCCTCCAATTGTATTCATTGTTAAAACAAAAATGCAACAAACTCGCTTAAAACATATTTTTGTTTCAATAATCACTGTTATTGTTTTCATTACATAAAATCCTTGTGAAGTTTATTTTAGACATATTCTTCATTTAAAACACACTAACTATACTTATAGCTTTACTTATCCTTTTATTGTATTTTGTAATAAATGATTAGATTGTGCTGATTCTTATGCTACTCAGTTTAAAAGTACAGGTAATTATGTGCTGTAGCGCCATCTACTGATAAGTTATAACAGACTAGCAAATTGACAGATTGCAACAAATATATTCTGTCATCCAGTGGTGAGTAGAACTTACTTAGCAATATGGACAGCATGAAAACTTATATCATGTAAGAATACTTAGTTTTGCTAACTTGTATGAGGAAGGTCATGGTTTCGAAGTCTATATGGTACCTCAACATATAATTTTACATAATACTAGGTGATGCCCGCAACTTTGTCTACGTTTATTATTTCCTTGACAATATGTTTTATGTACAGAGGTTACAATATAAGCACCATACAGCCCGTTTTACTTCTTCACAGTGAAGACACATATAATGTAGCTATCTAGTTGAATGTATCTAACTAATAATTGTGGTGGTACATTTCAAAATGAGCAAAATCCAATTTTAATTTTTTATACAGCATGTTAAATTTTTTAAGATTTACAGTTTTTAAACACAATCAAGGAAGTTCAAATTATTATATTAAATGAAGCTACCCAGATAATATTTTTTTCTAAATAAAGACCAAGTGAATAAGAAGTAAAACAATAGAAAATTATTGATATATATCCAGTAGTTTTTCAGTGACGTGTACAGGATGGCAGACCTGTATCATTTCATATCATGTTGTTTAATTATCACTACATAGTATAGAACAAAGTCATCTGACGCGTCTGTCTGTCTGTTCGCTATAAACTTAAAAACTAGTGAAGGGATTTCCATGCAGGTTTCACCAGTAGATAAAGTGATTCATGAAAAAAGTTTAGGTATATAATTTGTCAGTTTTTTTTTATTATAAGGGCAGGACAACATGCCCCGGGCCTGCTAGTTAATTATATACAAGAATTCTCTACATTAAAAAATTATAAATAACATATGTGTTTGCAACTTACTGTGTATAGTGGCAGTCTGGTTTTGCTGTGACACCCTGTTTAAAGTGTGGGTAGGCGCTTCATTCAAAACAAACATGGCTCTTCTTGTAGTAACCGGTGCCCCTGTTGTAACCACCCTAGTGACTTGTGCCCCAGAATTTGATACTGCAACAGCGACTGTCCCAACTTTCTCTTGCACCTGCGGAGTCTTATGGGACATAACTGTCAAAGTTGTCTCTGGGGACACCTGAAATTTTATTTTTACACTATATATAATTCAGTTCCTCAAATAAACAGTTAATCAAACACTAGAGCTTTATACTAAAGAGCTTTGATGTTATATTTTTATGGTGGTAGGGCCATGTAGTAGTGGTGTAGTACCACCCTCTCACAGAAAACCGACATGAAGTAACAGTGCTTGCATTGTTGTGTTTCGTTCGGTTAGTGAGAGCGCCAGAGGCCCACCTACCTTCCCTCCTCCCCATTCCTCTCCCTCCTCTCTAATACACAGGTTGGCAACGCACTTGTGACTCACCTGATGTTGCTAGTGTCTATGGATGATGGTGATCACTTAACATCAGGTGACCCACCGATTCGTTTGCCTCCTTTGATATAAAAAAAAATTGTGTTAACAGTGTGAGAGGCTTGTAATTTAATTTAGTAAAAGAAAGGAGGGCAACTTTAAAATGTGATATATATATAAATTCAACCATATAGATATATCTATTTATATATATATATATATATATATATATATATATATATATATATATATATATATATATATATATATATATATATATATATATATATATATATGTTGTTATTTTTATTTATATATGTGTATATATAGTTATTTAAAAATGGTATAACTATCTATTTTTTTTCAGAATGGAATCACATTTAGACACAAATTCATTACCAAAGTGATGGAACTTGCTTATCATTATATATTATTATGTATGATGACAAAGTCAAAAACTACTGAACAGATTTTCATGCAGTTTTCACCAGTAGATAGTGTGCTTCATGAGAAAGGTTTACATATATAATTTGTTAAGATTTTTTTTATTATCAGGGTGGGATAACATACGCCGGGCCCGCTAGTTGTACATAAATATGTATTTACAACATAATTTTATGAAAAATTATATTTTCACAAAACAATTTCATAACTCTAATTTGTAAATATTTATTTTGAGTAGAGTACACAGGTACACAAACAAGAATACAGCATTATACACAATGATTAACAAGTTACCTTGAAAAGATAAAATCACCTTTAGTTGAAAACAAAAAAATCAATTTATTTTAATGGTAAAAATCTAGTCTGTGGAATGTTGTTACTAAGCCTTCAAAAGGAATTTATATGTGTGAATAAATATATTTATTAACACTGAAACTGTTGTACCTTTCCTTACCTTACCTTACCTTGTTGTTACCTTTTGTTTAAAATACAAGTAATATAAAATATATATTCAGAAAATAATTGTTTAAGATAGATCATATTTAGAAGAACAAAATTAAAATGAACACTGGTATAACAATTAAAATATTATTCTCCCTTTTTTTGTAAATTAAAAATTATAGAGGTTTACATATCATTTGACTATTTTATTGTTTTTAATTCAATTACAACATAGTATCTATAAAATCAAAAGTGGTAACTCTACTTTACCTGCCTATAATTTTTCAATAAAAATAACCCTTTAATTTTAATTATGATGGACATGATCTGGTGAATATATTAATACTAACTTATGTGCATTTCAATGAGAAACAACAATATTAAAACATTTTTAACCTGTTTACTTCATTGTCTTTGATTTAACATGTACCATTACTCAGTGCTGAAAATTTCATTTAAAAAAGTTTAAAATTATGAATATTTATACTATATAAATTACTATTTTATTTTAACTAAAACTTGTAAATACTTATGTAAGTTTTATTTATGTCATAAATTATTATTTATACAGAGTAGAACCATTATAAAGAAAGTAACCACAATGATTATGAATGTTTTTACAAAAGAGTACAATTCAGTTATTTAAACTCTCTGTTCATATATAAATTCTCTATTGAGGATAGATCTTGTGTCAAATATGGTATTGTTTAGTTTATACTTCTTATTTGCTTTTGGAACAATGAACTTGAGAGATTTTTCATCAGAAAACATATCTACAGAGTGTATTAAACATTGAAACTGGTTCTCTAATTAAATTCCAATTGCCACAGTATAAATTCAATATTAGAAGGCATTATATATTATACGCAAATGATAAAAATGTAATAATTACCGTATTTCCTAATGTATAACTCAAACTGCTCGGAGTTTCCACTTCGCACTTCGTGAGGTCCGCTGAACTTGTGAAACCCCACGAGTATCCGAAACCCGTGACATTATTCGGCGTAGGCATACACATTTTCACATAAATGAAATCATTAAAATCCACTAACAAAATAATAACCGACTAATACAAATCCACTATTTGATAGTAAACACTCCTCATGACAGATATATCATTGTGGACCATGTATGTACGTAGCCACAACTACAGATGCAAAACGCACCCATCGGCATACAATGCAAAAACACACACTATTTCACGTGTATCATGTTTTGTGAGAGTGTAAAATAGAAATTAAACATAAACTATAATTGAGAGCGTCCATAAATTGATGTAATCGTCTCAATATAAAAGGCGGTACAGTACAGCGACGCTACGATGAACATTGACACGCACATTATTTGCAACTAAAAACCACTTTTAAGTATTTTGAACACTAAGATTTTATTTCTTATCGTAGTCTCAGTACCGGATATCATTACAAATCATACAAAAGTCGTATAAAGTTCACGATTTCATGAAAACAATTATTTTATCGCACACAAAAAACCGGACGCCATTTTATTGTTTATGGTGATTTAATTTTTTTAATTTTATAATTCATTCATGATTACATTGACAAGTAATTAAAAAGTCATAAATAGCTGGAATGATTTTTACATATTTTGTTACTTTCCCTATTTACTGATAAAAAACAAAAAAGTGTGTGTTTACTTATGTACACGCGTTAGAAGTTATACTTCTTTGGCGTAACAAGATAACAATCTGTTCAAAAATTTTATCTTTCGCCTTAATCTACGTTTGTAGAAAAAAACGACACTAACAATAGAAAAAAGGTATTTAATACATTGAAAGTTTTAATACAAAGAAATACGAACAACAAATACAAAGAAACAAAATGTTGACTATAGCTAACTTCAGGGTGTCAGGTTTTTCGAGACTTAATGAGCGGTTAAGCAGACAGCTTCATACTGTTAATTTTGTGTCACAGATGCGCGCGCATCTTAAAACTTCACTCTCATCATTTTTTCATAACGCGCCTAAAGAAGTATAACTTCAATAAAAAAGGCGTTAAAAATATTATTGTAATGAAGTATAAAAACAATCATTATTTAGCAAAATACATATTTTGTAAAAAAAAACAAGTATCAAACCTTATGGTTGTCATTATTTTTTTTACACATATCATTAAGTTACATCATCATTATCAATTGACAACAATTACGATTACCCATGAATATTATTCGAACTTAGAATATACTAAAAATATAATTTGATTCTAATTAGGAGTGACAAGAAAAGATAATTACAATTTTTTGTCTCTGATTACAAATATAACCTTTACTAAAGTTTTCATAAAAAAACTATATCATAGATACTTACAAATCCATGGTCAATTGATAAAATTGTCAAATGTCATTTGTTATTGGAGTAACAAAGCAAATTTGTTCTCGGTATTTTTTTACTTATTCCTTACATTCAACAATTGTTATATTTAGAAAGATTACTGCTTTTTCGATCTTACTCAGAATTACAACGGGTTAATATCATGAATCCAATATCGATGGACAGAGATGAACCATCATCTTTGTTATCATTTTCCACTAACCAATCTCTGGAACAGTTCGTTTTATTAGCAAAAGGTGCTAAAGGATCGGCATGCGCTGAACTTATAAAACAAGTTTTGGAGGCACCAGGAGTACATGTCTTTGGAGAACTGTTAGAAATGCCCAACATAAAAGAGGTTAGAAAAATTATTTTTTTGCTATACAAAAAATTCATAGTTAGTTTATGTTGGTTGTTTATTACTATTGTAGAAATGTATAATTATTTTTATTATACATAATATTTTGGATCGTAATATGTTCGTATATTTGAAATTCTAGAAAATTCAACAATAAAAATGAAACTATTGTGCTATAATGCGTAATAACAAACAAATAAAGAGAATATATATTGCCCTATTGGGTTGGCATTAGAAATTCTCATCACGAATTTCCGGTTGTTTTTTATAGGAGTTGAGTACCCTTTCCAAAAGACACCTCCCTCACCCTGTGGGTACATGTAGTTTTTTTAACGTGTTTGAAGTTACCTGTACGGAATGTGATTTTTTCCTTAAGATGCGCATTTTTAAGGTTTATAATACGATAATAATAATTTTGTTGTTTTATAATTGTTCAGTATTATTTGAGAAAAATAAAATCAAATATAAATTATTTGTATGATAAACAGAACATTTTCCACGATCTTGTGTTTATTATTTTATTTCTACTATGTTTAATTCAAAACTCTTAAAAGGGGTTTTATCATGTACCAAAGATACATCACCTGGGTCAGACGGTATTCTATATTCATTTCTCTCTAATCTTGATGAACAGGCTTTAGGTTATTTTTTAGAAGTACACTGCCTTGATGACAGGAATTGTTCCTTTATCATGGAAGTCACAATTGGTATGGCCAATACTAAAACCTAATAAATTACCATCAAACATAACATCTTATAGGCCCATGGTCCAAGGCCCGTGTCATCAGTGTCACTTAAAATAACTGAATAATTAGTGAAAAATCGCCTAGAATGGTATCTTGAAAGCCATGAATTATTTTCTAAGAGTCAATTTAGTCTTCGAAAAGGCAAAAGTACATTGGATTATATTAGTATTCTCACTACTGATATTAGAATTGCATTTTCAAATAATAAATCCACTCTATCAGTGTTTTTGGATATTAAATCAGCATATGATAATGTTCTACATGTCTTAAGAAGAAAACTTTGTATGCTTAAAATTCCTGATTTGTTAATTTACTTTATTATTAACTCCTTAACTGAGAGATTTATAACCTTGGATGCTGCTAATATGTCAAGGAAGCTATCCAAAGGACTACCTCAAAGTTCTGTATTCAGTCCAATGCTATATAATGTTTATAAATATGATTTAGAGTCATCTCTAAATAGCACAGTTGAAGTGCTTCAGTATGCAGACGATTTATTACTGTATTCTTCTGCTCATTTTAATACAAATTTAGTATCAAACATTTCTCATTCTCTTTCACTTTTAAAATCATGGGTGGATTCAAACGGCTTAGAGTTGTCTCCACAAAAAAGCATAGCGATTTTATTCACAAGACGTAAAACATTGCCTCATATTACACTATCTTATGAAGGAGTAGATATCCCACTTACAAATAATGTTAAATATCTGGGTATATTACTGGACTCAAAATTTATTGGGCTTCCAAATTCTGAATATATTGTGGCATATGAAAAGCTTTTAAACTTACTTTACTTACCGGTTTCTATGAAGCTTGTTTGTCATGCTCTGATAAGAAGTATTTTAGATTATGGAACTTTCTTGTTTTGGTTCCTGGTAGTGTAGCTGGATTTAAGAGATTAGGTTTTTTACCTGTAAAGGTGTGATGCGCATTAATAAACACAATGTTTACCAGCAACCAGGTATCTATATCCAGGTATAGGAACCTTGTTTGGAAGAGCATAAATAAAGATATATTTAAGAATTGGCTTTTCTAAAATATTTGTTCTTCCAATGTTACTGGCTCTTGTACTAAAGTGTCGCAAAAAAGTCTTGTTACACTTTTTTCAGTGTAGTTCCCATCCGCTCAAAGCGTGTAACGCGCAATAAGGAACTTCGTTCCAATATAGCTTAAATTTATAGCTAATCTGTCTTCTGTTATATATAGCACAAAGAAAATTTACCAAAATCCATCAAGAATTTCACTAACTACAAATTTTTGACTTTCTCCGTATTCTGGAGAATCCCTTGCGTCTTATGTGACAAAAAGTATCCTAAGTGTAACCTTGTCACATTAGTTATCACTGTGTCTTGATTTGTCAAAATCATTTTAGTACTTTTAGAGTGATGCCTGTTTACAGGGTCAGACAGACACACAGACAAAAATTGTAAAAGGATTATTTTTGGCTTCTATATCGATAACAAAGCCTACCATGATTATAATTTTCAAAAAATATTTAATGTACAGATTTGGCCTCCTTACAGTTTTATTATAGTAAGTTCTAGGTGAGGACACTTAATTTTGTTTTCTATTCACATAATTCAATGTTATTATTTTAAACATTTCAGCTTGAAAATGGGATCTATGCAACACACTTTAAAACTCTCAACCTCTTCGCATATGGTACATATAAAGATTATTTAGAGAACAAGTCTGAATACCTGGAACTTACACCGGCCCAATGCAAGAAACTCCAACATTTAACAATTGCCACACTTGCAACACAAGAGAAATGCATCCCGTACAGTGTGCTTCTAGAGGAATTGGATATTAAGAATGTTAGAGATTTAGAAGATCTTATAATTGAAGCTATTTATGCAGGTAATCTATACTTTATTTTTTTTATGTCAACAGCCAAACAAACAGGTGGGTCACCTGATGTTAAGTGATCACCACCATCCATAGACACTAACAACACCAGGGTAGTCGAAAGTGCGTTGCCAGCCTGTGTTTGGAGGAAAGGGAGGGAGGGGGAGAGGAGAGGGGAGGTGGGACTCCGGCGCTCTCACTGACCTAACGAAACGCAAAAATGCAAGTACTGTTACTTCACATCGGTTTTCTATGAAAGGGTGGTACTACCCAGGGCGAGCTGACCCATTCGTGGTGAAACCAATAATAGCTTCAGTGTGGCTCTACCACCTACAGCGTGGCTCTACCACCTTCACTACTTGTAAAAGGATATATACATATCTATTATCTAAGAAAAACTGATTCCTGCATATCTTATTGGTCATTAAAAAAAGGCAAAGATTCAATTAAATCAAAAAATAAGTAGTCTAAAACCAACTATGAAAAACTGCATTAAACGGTCATAGTCCTATGTCATACATTCAGTAGTTATAACAGATTGAACCTTAAAGGATTTGTATTTTCATTATATATATAGAGATTCCAAAAATTTGACTGATTATTAAGACAGTTTTTATGTTATCCATTTTTCTTTAACTCGCTAGGTGTTATTGCAGCACATCAATGTAACTATTTATTCCAACAAATAATAATAATAAAAACAAAGGAAGAGGCAAGCACATCTAGTAATTTTATAAATTAACATTTTTTATAATTTCTCTAGCTAATTTTAAAAATTAAGTACTCTTAACATAAGGATTAAGTCATTCAAATACAGCTCTTTTTAATTTGAAATTATATAAATCTCCCACGTAATATTGATGTGATAGTTGAAATTTTGTTGACTACAAATGTGCTTGCTGTTTCTTCATATGCAGCTGTTGTGTGTTACCTGCTTCGATCAACAATAACTAGATAAAGGGTCATGTACAAAATTGAAGCTAAAAGCTGTCCGCGTAAATATATACTTATGTGTAGCTATTTGTTTACTAAGAAAGAGAGAAAAAAGTTTTAAAGCAGTTTTAAGTTCAACCTAATTACAACCATGACACCTAGTAATAACGTCACAAATGTTCAAAATATTATCTAATACTTACGATAAAACGAGCAAAGCAATAAATTACTCCCCTCACAAATGAAAAGACAACATAAACAACATTTAGTGTGAATTCAACCTTAACACGTAATGAATAAAGTACGTTTTCCCGTTATTGTGCGTGTTTGTGCGTGGTTGGAGAGCCTAGGCCAAACATTTGTACCACAGGTTTAAAATGGGTAATTTTGTTCAAAATTTGATATTATTTGTTAGTTTAAAGCTTAAAATATAACTTATTCAACATGTATTTAGCGAAAGTAAGATACTCCGGCCGTTAAATTGCTTTTTCGGGTATTATTTTTGCATCTTTTGAATACACTGCGGCATGTGAAACGTGCTTACATTGGCTGTGTTTCAAACAAACTAAACAAAATAAAACTCACATTTCAAGTGAGCTCTTATTTACCGAGACGTATTTTTCGCGCCGACCCTTTATCTAGTTATTGTTGATCGAAGGTTACCTGGCATCCCCTATGTTACCTAGCGAAGTATGTTATGGCATTTGTAAACTGATATTTTATAATCAATTTTTTTTGTATAATAAACTCTTCATATCGAGAATGCAAGCCTATTACTTAGACATTATAAAAAATAATGGAATTAGTAATTTTATTGAAGGACAATTATTGCTTAGTGTATCGCAACTGCTTGTAATGTGTTCCATTTCATTCACTCGCCTTTTTGTCTCTTTTTAATGTCGCTTTTTCTTTTCAACGAGTTTCAAATGGAAACACAGCCTAAGGAGGTTTCACTGCAAAAATTAATGTTTATGTTACAGATATAATCCACGGAAAACTGGACCAAGAGTGCAAACGTGTCGAAGTCGACGTAGCCCTGGGACGGGACGCACGTTTCGAGGACGCGGCGGCCATAGCTGATGTATTAGCTGATTGGTGTAACTCCTGTGAGGCCGTCCTCAACTCGGTGGACCGGCACATACAGCGAGCCAATCACCACAAGCAAAGAGCTCTTCGGCACCAGCAGGGTATAGAACAAGAGGTACGTAAACTTTATCATACTCACATCCTCAGACACTATAATTTTTCCAAACCATCCTAAAATTTTGACATTAAAATCTCTCCTCTCAAAGTGATTATGTCTGATGCTCATCATCGATGGACATAGGCTCGAATCCTTGCTACTAAGTCGAAGCTTTCGATAAAGAAAAACGATGTGATGAAACCGTATTATGGTGGTAAGGCTTGTTTAAAGTCCACCGCTCGCTACTACCACGCTCAAGTGGAAAATCTGTCGCCAATTACCTGTTGGTGTGTTCCGGCGGCTTTACTTAAGAGCCAGCCCTCCATAGGTTTAACGTGTTTACCATATTACACTATATTGTTATTTAACATGAAATTGTAGTCAAATGCTTGAAGCCTATAAAATATAATAAAAAAAAAAACATTTACGATTTTGAATTGCGACGCGAAATTCCTTAGTAGAGAAATCACACACGTTACACGAGTGTAAAATCAAATTCTAATCAAAATATTCTTTATTCAATTTAGGCCCTGAGAAGGTACTTATGAACGTCAAAACTATCACCGTTTCGGACAAACAACCCAGTGATCGAGAAGAACCGGCAAGAAACTCGATCGGGTTTATCTTTTCATATAGACATATAAATCTACATTCGTTTTTGGTGGATGCACTGAGAGAGGCGTCACTTTCAGGTGTTAAAAACTTAGGCGTCCCCAAACAATCGACATTACGACACACCTTATATGTTAGATACTTTAGCTTTTCTGAAAAAATAAATTTGATTATTTTAAACTGCTGCCACTTTTCCTTGTTCCGAGGCTGAGAGTAGATAAGTATTCATTTTAAACAGTCTCTATTTTCGAACCCCCTTTGTATATGTAATGCTACATTTGGTACATTCAGTATTATTGAGCAAATGGACCCAAGAAGTACCCAAGAAGTATTCTTCACTAGGGATGTCTGAACATTCGTATACAAGAATTATTAATCGACTAATCGAAACAAATGAATCGATTTGAAAATCGAGCTGAATACTTGGAAATTCCGAATAATTGATATATCCATACACACCTTTAGCAATCTTCCACGGTGAAGAATACTAGATAGAATACTAAATACTAGAAACTGTGGAAAAATGGTTGTCCCATGTTTTAGACTTAGTAAAACCAGTAACAGTTTTGTTGGGAAATAGTGTTAGATTTTACAACAAAGTCCCAAAGGATATTACCGATTTGCCGGATTGCGAATTTAAGCGCCATGTCAAGAGGGTTTTGGTATCATAAGGCTATTATAGAGTGGATCTATATGTCAACAATGGTGATGTCTACAATTGACTCATCTCTGTGCATCCATTAAAAACGTTTGGGACATGTACCTAATATATTCTAAATATTATATACTAGCGGGCCTGGCAGTCGTTATCCCACCCTGATTATAAAAAAAATCCTGGACAAATTATATACCAAATCGTTCCTCGTGAATCACTTTATCCACTGGTGAAAACCGCATAAAGATCCGTGCAGTAGTTTTTGAGTTTATCGCGAACAGACAGACACGGTAGGGGACTTTGTTTTATACTATGTAATGATATTTATTAAAAAGATAAACCAGATCGATATTCTTGCCGGTTCTTCTCGATGGCTGGGTTGTTTTCCGAACCGGTGGTAGCTTTGACGTTCATAAGTGCCTTCTTAGGGTCTAAATTCAATAAAGTGTTTTTGATTTGATTTGAATGAGAGATTGATTATTATATAGATTGTTTAGGTAATATGCAAATGAACTAAGGTGATCATGGAGTGAGCCTACTTAGGTGTATGTTACATTCTACAATTCTTCCGTAATGATGTGCTAAATTAGGTTATATTCGTTTGCGCCAGCCATAAATAAAACGGTCATTAATGTAATCCATATAGTAACTATCTTCCGAGGTTTAACGGTAACACTACGGATATGCAAGATGTTACATGCACCTTTAATTCAATGAAATTAATATTCAATAACTCCAAGTAAAAATCATGTACTTTTGGGAGATTTTTGAGGCTAATTTAATTCCATTTTAACAAAGAAGCGAGTACCATAGTTATTTTGCAGTTAAGACGAACGATCTATCAGCAGAGTTAGTGAGTTTTTGGTAGGATCTTAGGATGAAATCTATAGAGCGCACTCTGACTTATCTCAGCCTTTACTCCAGAGTATAAATTAATAGTTGCAAGCTTAGTAATCTGAGCTAAGTTCAAGTCATCAAATTCAACGACTTATGTAAAACTTGGGTATTACTTATGCGAATTAAAAAAAGTATGACAAAGTAATAATGTTACTGTGACATTTCTATACGTTTTTGATTATCATTATTGCTTTATTGTTATTGGCTTGATCCTTAATTGCAGAAATCTTAAGGTTTCCATGGTTTTTTCCGTTATTACGACTAGATATTATTAATAAATAACGCTATTATGTTATTTTAAATAAATTGTTATCATAAAGTGTTCTCACTTATTTCGCTTTGCTGTGTTATATATCGTATCAGAGTCCGTAACAATGACACGATAATAAAATGAGAGTAATCGTTGGTCCTATTGTGACTTACAGTATAAGCATAAACCAAGCCATGGTTACATGTTGCAAAAGCACCAGCTGACAGATGTCATTGTCAATAATAAAACAGAATAATGATGGCTTTGATAAATTTGTATTCATTGCCTAGGAATTATTAACGGGGAATTATTATGTGTTGTAATAACGATTACCTCTAGTCAAATGGTACTGTACCATGATGAGAACCGACATAGTGACTCGCTTGGGCGCGCCTCGTTTCCAAGTCTTCATATTAATTTCGAAAATCTTTAATTCCAGATAATGTATATAAAGAAAACGCTAAAATCTCAAGAAGTAAATGACGAATCAACGTCTGGCGGTACCGAAACTCACATAGCGCCAAAGAAGAAATCTGGCAAATTAACAAGGAACCCTGGAAATGTATCAAAGCTCTGGCAAAAGAATTAAAAGGCTCATTAAATACAGTTATAATATGTGTAATATTGTAATTTGTGATACTGTTAAATAAATAATAACTATTCATAATTAGTATTTTATTTAATACTACCAACCACTCGCGGCTTAGTGCGTGATAATTGCAATATAAAACATACCAATAATACATATCATGTAAGCAACAGCAGTTTAGTGCCCTGGTTATCGAAACTACATGAGTAAATTACAACAAGTGATATTATTTATTTATTTACAATACAAGTAACTTTTTTACCCTTGTATTGTTCATCATAAATGCGTTTGTAACTTGTTACGAAAAAATTCGAGAGTTTCGGTTTACTCTGAAAAAGGTTATTTACACGAAAATTAAATTATTTGAAAAAAGTTTTATTTTTAACATGAACTTGACTAGGTAATTATTGTACCGTAATTTCTATGTTACCTACTTATAATACAGCAGAATAAAAAAAAATACGTACAACCGAACGTAGTAACCTCCTCCTTTTTCTAAATCGGTTAAAAATAATATTGTAAAAATACAGACTTGTAAATTAAAAATACAAGTTGTTGTGGCTCAGATATTATATCACTACATATTGATAAGAATTCATAATTGTTGTTGATAATATGACCAATAAACATCACTTAACGATTTAAATTATTTTTTTAATACAAAAAACAACTTTTTGGGACTTAAATGTAAAAGTAAGACATTCTGTCGCTGAATTTTTAGTAGGCATTATCAAGCTCTACAACATTTCTCTAGAACTCAATCATATATCTGATCGTTACGGCAGCGTACGTAAGAAACGTTTTCGTTCGATCGTTTTTTCTCCGACTCATTTTGCAAATCAAAATACCAAAAAAAAGTCTTTTCATTTTTCGGATTAATATATAGTTTATGACACTCACAAATAGTGTGACTTTCTATCGGTAAAAGAATTTTCAAAATCGGTTTAGTAGTTCTTGAGACCCCCTACAACCTCACAAATTTTACCTTTTTATAATATTATTATTATTACTATAGATAAACGTAATTTACCAGAACTTATAAAATAGTTGTAGCTTGTGAGTCCGTAGACTTATATCGTTTAATGAACAGGCCATTGGTCTGCTCCTCAAGTGCAGTTGCTGGAATACACCTATATTACATGTATCGAAACATTACAAAGCTTTTTTAAAGATTGTTATTATAGTAATAACTATATTTATGTTGTACATAAATGTCATTGCTATGGTAAATTTTAAAGGCGTTAAATGTATGTGTAAAAATAAAATGTTTTTTTTAATAACGCTTTTATTGCTTTCAATTGTTTATAATAAAGCTTATTCCATTATGGTTTGTAAATAAAAAGCAACTTTGACAAACCGATAAATAAAACGTCATATACGAGTGAGTAAGACAAACTGTGGTGCAACCTAGGCTAGAGAATGAGAGAGCGAACCTCTCGAATCGACGAGTCTGCCCGACTTAGACGTCGGAGGTCGGAGACTGTTTTGTTGACGCAGAAGCGCAGCGTACAGAGTGCGCAGGCAGTGCAACGATTATCACGTTCGCAGGCCACATAACAGTGATGTAAATAACACATAAAACGCAAAACGTTTGTAAACAAAAATTGCTACACGTAAATACGTACTTACTACGCTATAATATAGATTAAACGAACTAAGAAAATAATAGTGTCGTGATCGCTTGGTAAAAACCTTAGCAACGGATCAGTGACAAAATTACGACACAAGTGAGCGAAATCGTGTTTTGTACAATGATTCCTTGACAGTTGTAATAAACAATTTATTATTATTTTTATTTTGTTCGATACAGACACTAATTCAACGGAGTGCCGGGAATTGAAGGCCTTCGTGTATTGGATGAACAGAAAGGCAAGTACTAGTTGCCCTTTGTTAGGTCATAGTTGTTCACCTCTCACGTACACATAATATTATAAATTGAAGTATTCGTTTTAACTGTGTTGCCTTTTCTTATGGGTACTATTGAAAAGATGATAATAACCTAGAACATTAAATAATAAATCGAGTATAAACTAAAATACATAAACCATTAATGTAATTATATATGTAGAGTTATTGTTGTAAATAAGAAAGTATAACATCAAAATGAAGACTAAACGTACCAATCGATAGTCTTTCGTGTATTAGACAAATAAAATGCTAAGAAGCGTGCTTGTACGTCTGGTTCTTTGTTGTTCACTCGGTATGTCAGCTGTTAGGTGTACGGGGCGAGGGGGGAGGGAGCAACTGGTCGGACCACTTTAGGGTTGTCAAATGATCCGTATAAAAATTCAGACGCGGTACATACTTATACATAATATATTTACTTTGTATTTAGGATCTGAAATATTTTATTCTGTTAGTATACGTATACATTTTAGACTGCTAAATTAACAGCGTTATTTATTTATTAAATTGCTCTTTTTCTGTTTATCGAAATATGAATCTGGATAAAAGTTGTCAGGCTAGTAAATAGCAATGCAAAAATAACTGAATTTACGAAATTTCTTTGGAAAATATTTCTCAAAACTGGTAATTTTGAATATAAACAACTCGCGTAGCGGCACCGAGATGCACATGTTTGTGGCTATTTAATGTTTAAATCTTATTAATCTACTATATAGTGTAAACCAAAGACTATTTAATTTATAAATATTCGAGAAAATAACAAAATTAGACTTTTTCTATACAAAAATATAAAATACTAGCTGGCCCGGCGTTCGTTGTCCCGCCCTGAGCATAAAAAAACCTTGACAAATTATATACATATACCTTCCTCGTGAATCACTTAATCTACTGGTAAAAACCGCATGCAAAACCGTTTAGTAGTTTTTGAGTTTATCGCGAACAGACAGACAGACGTAGCAGAGGACTTTGTTTTATAATATGTATTTTTCCGTGAAAACGAATGACTAATGAAATTTCTCTAAGAACAAATATTTTTAATGTGATGATATGATTCTATAAAACAACACGCAGTTCAACATTCCGATTTGGGACACCTACTACTCTATTTTTTAAAGGCCGATCCATCGTGCAGCGTTTGTTGGAGTTAAAACAATTTGTTTTAAGTAATGACATATTTGTAATAACTGACCTCTTTGATTCTCCTATCAATTTCCATATCTATCATCCAATCTTTTAGCAACATTCTTGTGAGCACAAGTGATTGTAATAACGGCACGCCATGATGGCCGTTTTGATATATTACAATAGTAAAAGGAAATGTCGATTTGATTTGATAAAAAACTAATCAAATGCTTCTTTCTCATTAAGGATTGACGTGAGTTTGCTGGAGGTAGTAGTAGCTGGCAAGCGATCCTATAGATATATAATCATGTGAAATTATGAAAATAATTACGAATTTCGAAAAATATAATAGTTGAAGTGTATGTATATTAAATAATTACACTAATATTAGGTCTTTACCTATGAAATTGCCGTTTTGTATGAAAAAATTTAAACGAATTTTTTTCATGTATATTTTATTTGTATTAATCGAAGTAATCATCCATGCAATCAATGCATCTTTGCCAACGCAGTGGCAGTTTATTGATGCCCTTCTTAAAGAAATCAGCTGGACGGGAGGCAACAAATTCTTCAAAGGCATTTTGTACTGCCTCTCGGGTATTGAATTTTTTTTCCGCCAAGGAGTTATCCAAATTCTGGAAAAAGTAGTAGTCTGTAGGCGCAAGGTCTGGTGAGTAGGGCGGATGACGGAGAACTTCCAACCCCAGTTCTTGCAACTTGGAGACCGTCTGCTGTGAAGTATGAGGTCGCGCGTTGACGTGCAGGAGCAGCGGAGACGAGCGATTGACCAATGTTGGTTGAAGATGTGCCAGCTTCTCCATCATTGTGTTCAGTTCTTCACAGTACACATCTGCAGTAATGCTCACCCCGTTTGGTAAGAAGCTATGATAAATCACACCGGCGCTAGATCACCAAACAGTGACCATCACTTTTCTAGGGGTAAGTTTTCGTTTAGGGCATTGTTTAGGTGCTGAACCAGGATTCAACCAACCTGCTGAGCGCTTGCGGTTATCAAACAGAATCCATTTTTCATCGCAGGTAACAATGCGGTTCAAAATTCCTTAATATGTGTGTCTGTTGAGCAGTGCAAGGCACGTCTCGACGCGTACTTCGCGCTGGCGATCATTGAGTTCGTGGGACACCCATTTGTCAAGCATTTTTACCTTGCCAATTTGACGCAAATGGACCAATATTGTTTTGACGCTAACATCGAAAGCTGCTGCTAATTCAGCCGTAGGTTGTGTAGCATCAGCTTCCACAATCGCCTTTAATTCGTCATTGTCGACCAAAGTCTTCGGACGACCGCGAGGTTCATTTTTCAGGTCGAAATTTCCAGAACGGAAGCGAGCAAACCAATAACAGGTGGTGTGTTGGTTTGTAGTGTTAGCTCCGTAAACGTCGTTGATGTTGTGTACCGCTTGTGCCGCGTTGCTTCCACGACGGTACTCATATTCTATAATTACTCGAATTTTTAACGTATCCATGATGACAAAAAAGATTGAAATGCGATGAAAATGTAACACTAATAAATAAACAAATGACTACTTTTGGAAAAAGAACTCCATGTTTTTAAAATAAAATTAATTTGAAATTAGAATTCTTAGCCAAAAAAAATTATTTTGACTTGAAATGGCCAGTACTGCAGAACGGCAATTTCATAGGTAAAGACCTATTATAATCCATTAAGGATTTTATCAAACGGCGCTGCTTTTCTGTTAGTAAAACATAAAAAAAATTGTTCGTTTTCCAGTATTGTTAGATATAATAGTTAGACAGATATTATAGTATATAATTATACGAATAAATAATTTAAAGATCAGTGTACTAAATTAATTTTGTGTCCTAAAATTATTATTCGGTAAATATAGGACTCACTGCACGTCACTATTGACAATAAGGAAAAGCAATGTGCTCCTTCAAACGTAGTTATTAAAATTTATACGAAACTTCATGAACGGACAAATGTCAAATCGGCCATCATAGCGTGCCGCTATTATAACAGTTATATTTTAGTGTTGTTCTATAACGTTTCCATAACTGGTCCTCTTATTAACTTGTTTAAAAATATCATATCTCTATACTGAGACACCTGTGACGTCACTTGATTATACAGACCTCGCACGCACTCCTAGTATCATTATATCAACCTCCATTCTACTAAGACCTTTGTGGCACTTGCGTTTTAATTTTAAAATGCTACTGTCCAAACATTTTTTTAGCATTTGATATTTGTTGAACTCAAAGAAACTTCATAAGTTACGTAAAAATATTTTAAATCTGTGTAATTTGAAATATATCATCTTCTAAGATATACCTTTTGAATATCTCTCTAAGGAGCAAATGTAATATGCTAATGCCTAAATTATGCATTAAACCTTAAGGTAACTAACAAGGTACCTAATTGACATATACTTTTTGGAATATCAAAACATCGAAATTAATTACTTTGACTGACCCAGAAAAAATGAGACACCTCGTGGAAGGTGATTAGGGCTCAGTAGGACACTAACCTTATGTTTTAAAAATATTAAACGCTCATCGCCTATGATGGCTCTGACAACTATATTACAAAATAACTTTTAATAGCATGCAACCGTTTACGAATGTGGGCGTGTAATGAAGGTAGGGCGTCATTATTTTAAGGCTATACTTGTGTTTCTGTGAAGGTCTTATTGCACGCTAAAGACTGCTACATAGTAATTTATTATGATCGTTTAAAAACAAGGTAATTTAACTTTGAGTGTAGATTTTCATCCTCTTTATTACGTACAAGGGTTTATTTTAAAAAAGTATTTCGTTTCAATCTTCAATCACTTTTTTCTTTTTCAGACCCCTTAGTTACCTTTCGATGAAGGCAAATATGGTTTTCATCCTTAAATTATATTCTATCTTCAAGCACCTATTGCAATGTTTTGTCAGTTGCACTTAAAAGTCAATCCTCCTGTAGGTTAAGTGTGTTAACCATTTTAGTGGCGTAATATTAAAAGGGTTCAATATCAACAGTTTTTCTTTTATGCGTTTCGTACTGCTGAATTATGTCGTATTTTGCACTGTTTATTACTTAGAAGTTACTACATCTAAGGGGCATTATCTTTATTTTTCAATATTAGCACATTACGAGATATCTATTAATAAGAGTTTGAAATCGTTGGTAGCACTCTTCTCTCTCTTTAGTAGGTGGTAGAGCCACGCTGAAGTTATTACTGGTTTCAGCATGAATGGGTCCCCTCGCCCGGGGTAGTACCACCCTCTCATAGAAAACCGACGTGAAGTAACAGTGCTTGTATTGTTGCGTTTCGTTTGGTCAGTGAGAGCGCCGGATACCCACCTCCCCTCCCCGTCCGCCAAACACAGGCTGGCAACACACTCCCCTGGTGTTGCAAGTGTCTATGGACGATGGTGATCACTTAACATCAGGTGACCCACCTGTTCGTTTGCCTCCTATGATATAAAAAAAAAACTAAACTTTTTTCTTACACACGTCGGGGCTTCTATAACTCTTTTTTCTCTATCTCTTTTTTAGAACTCATCGTCATTTAAGATGCGTTGATATTGTGGTTAACGGATAAAAAGTATAAAACTTAATAAAGGGCTAGAATTTGTCAGCTTGTTGGGCTGGCCCTATATTACTTTGGGTAATTATTATTGACACTTGAAATCGTTTCACCATGCGACCACATTTAGCTGCTATAAATAGCCGTCCCGTGTTCGATAAGCTATAATTACCACTCAGTCAACGTAACTATAAGGTAATTTTCCAGTCTATATGATATTTCTTTAATGTAATGCATTTTGTTTGCGTAGGAGTGTTATTTGGAATTAGGACATAGTCCAGCTGATGTTAAATTGTCATTACATCACAGATAACTAAAACTACACGAGCAACGACAATTCTACCTGCGACAGAATTATGTGTGGCACTCATGGTTAACACGTTCTTTGCCAAGCCATTTTTGCCTGACGTGACCTTTAGGCCGTTTGAAATTTGGCAAAAAATAGTTGTATTCTCACACTTTTTTTTCCGAATTATAGTTATTCGCCTGACGGGCTTTCAGAGTTTCACCGAACTACGTCACGTATTATCATACAATATTATGTTACTACATCATACATTAAACATGACATAAGTAATTCTTCCGTCCAATAGTTATTACATCGTGTACCTCAGGTGGTACTATTGGCCTAAAGATATAATTTAACGTGTACCACCGGTGGTACACGTGGTATAGAACGTGTTGAGTAATTTAACCGCCGAACATAAAGATTTTACTTTCTTTTATGAATTGTTACCGCATACCTTTTCATATACCTCCGTAAGGAAGGTAGTATATTCTGTGTTATGAAGGTGAGTTACTGCTGAAGTATATATTTTACGGAAGTTGACGCTCGTAATTTCTTTTACGTTATATTCCAAATGAAACGACTGGTGCGCCATCTAGAATAAAATAGGGGTACTAATTCAGAAATTGCTCGGGGTGTGCGCATAACCGCTTGCTAAATTTTCATTACAATTGATGGCATGGATTAGGAACGCATTTGTGTAAATTAAAGCAGTCCTTTTAATCGAGTTAGTATTGGTTTGTACCAAATGCATGTTAAATATTTATTTCCATTTTAAATAGTTTAACCTTTAATCATTTTAATTAGTTAAGTTTTTAATCAAATGAAAACCTTCAAATGTTGGTGACTGTACAAGTTAGGTACATGTCATATGAACGATTAATAGGGGATTTAGCCCATTTTTAAATGTAGCGACACATATGTAGGATTTTCCAGCAATCAAACATGTCTTTAAACTTTATATCGTATTTTTATCTTTACGATATCACAACAACGTCCCTTTTTGAATCACCGATCTTAATCTCTCCTTCTATTTTTAAATACTGACATCGGATAACTTATTTTTTTAAATGCATAATTTAAAACATAAATTAGTGTCTAAGAAATTAAAATGTATATGTTTTATTTTGGAATAACTCGCATTCAGTTTTTGTTTAATGTATAGCAGACAAACGAACAGGCGGGTCACCTACCGTCCATAGACACTAACAATACCAGGGGAGTCGAAAGTGCGTTGCCAGCCTGTGTTTGGGGGAAAGGGAGGGAGGAGGGGAGAGGAGAGGGGAGGTGGGCCTCCGTCGCTCTCACTGACCTAACGAAACGCAACAATGCAAGCACTGTTATTTCACGTCGGTTTTCAATGAGAGGGTGGTACTGCCGTACCCATCCATGCTGAAACCAGTAATAGCTTCAGCGTGGCTTTACCACCTACAAACGTATATGTACCATATATACTTTTTTCTCCAACATTTTATTATAATCTTTATTTACTTCAATTGTGAAATCAGCTCTTCTTTCTGGACAAACTAAAACGTAAAGAAATCTGACAACTTTGAAATTGATTTGAGGTTATCTTACACAACACCTTGAATTATTTTCCCAAAAATGTTTTTATTTTGTGACATTATTAGAATTTAGTTCTAGGCTTAGCGGGTTTATCATCTTAGATCACGTTGTCATTTAATAACAGGTGAAGTTGTAGTCAATCGATAAAATCAGTAGAGTATATAAAAGGGCAGAGTATTTACTCATGTACGTGTAATTTATGGTTTATTTCAAGGTCGATATATTACCAGCTGATTATAAAGACTCATAAAACTAAGATACTTGTTTGATACAAAGTTATTATTACCTTTTATAAATGTGTTCAAACTAGTTATTGCCTTTATAGATAATGGAACTGTTTCATCTACATAAGTCAGGTAAATGTCATCATTTGTTTATAAGTAACTAGCGGGCCCGACAGACGTTGTCCCGCCATGATTAAAAATAAATCCTTGACCAATTATATACCAAAACGTTCCCCATGAATCACTTTATCCACTGGTGAAAACCGCATGAAAATCCGTTCGGTAGTTTTTGAGTTTATCGCGAACAGACAGACAGACAGACGCGGTAGGGGACTTTGTTTTATACTATGTAATGATGTTAGATATTTATAACAAAAAAGAAAACAATTATTATATTACAATGAATAATCATAAATCGTATACCGTTTGTACACATTTCAATGTAATTATGACAGAAGCAGAAGCGACAGACGTGCCTTGTTTAAGAAAAAAATTCTGTAATATTCAACTATGTATTACAGAACGTAATGTAAGGATGTAACATGTATATTGTTGAGTACAGAATTTAGTTTATAACAAGTCCTAATTTATAACTGAGATGCCTAAATTTTACTGTTATCAAATGTATTTATTGTTAATTATTGCAACCCTCGATCTTCTGAAATTGGCAGACGTGGATTATCGGCTTGTAATTGCACTGGTCGTTGTTTTTAAAAATATTGTTTTTCATTTATCTGGGTATATTTGATACATATAACAGTAATTCCTCCAACATTATCTAGGTGAGATGTGTGTGATTAATTATTTAAAAAATAGAAAATCCCATATAACACATGTTGGTGTCCGATTTATTTAAGATGATTACGGTACATTGACTTCTCTTTTTTAGAAATATATATACATGTATTATTTATGTGTATAAATAGACTAAGATGTTTAGAACTTTTTTTCTTCAGTTTGTCAATCTATTCTCTTTTTTTTTTTTCATTCATTCGCTATTGACGAGACTATGTGTTACCAATAAATATCTAGAATTTGGAAAAGCTTTTTCCTTTACCGCTGACGAATCGAAGCTCTTATTTTTAAGTCACTATTTGCGTTAATACACACACCTTACGTCTACAATGTACAATATTAATTTGTCCATTCTCTGACAAAATAAACTCAATAATGTTGAAAATGAAAGTATTGATGAATTATGGTCGAATTTCGACCAAGGTGCGGCCCCTAGTTTATATAAACATTCAAGAATAAACTTGCTGAACGATTGTGAAAATCACATCAAAAATTATAGTTCGGTGAAGCTGCACAGGTCAACAGCGTCGTCAGTTCGAAAAAAAAACATCAATAAGTGTTAGGTAATATATAAAAAATAAGTGAGCACATAGACATATGCGAAAAGTGGCTTTAGTAGTCAATATCGATATTCGCATAGTCACCTTCAGAGGCGCAGACGGCTTACTAGAAAGATTATCACCGAAGCCTCTAAGCTAGCTGACGGAACCCGAGTAAGGCTTCCATAAGCATACTAAAAGTGTATGTAAAACTTTATACATCTTTATAATCTTATGTTTATTATGTTATATATACTTGGCTTGCGGAAAACTAAAATTTATGAAAACTATCTACATCTTCTTATATATCTATAGTTGATATATTTTATATAATAATAATGTAAATTTAAAGTTTGGGTACTTTCAGATTTTTGTGAAAAACTATTGCAAATAAGTAATAAAATATATTTTAAATGATTAACTCTGTTTATTTGTTCAGCATCACTGCTAAAGTATCCTAAAGTTAAAACATCACCAAGAAAATCATCATAAAATCATCAATTTCATTAAAATCGGTTCACTCTATCAAAGGTGTTTCACTCAGAAGGTACTGTAGGTGGTAGAGCCACGTTGAAGCTACTACTGGTTTCAGCATTAATGGGTCAGCTCGCCCGGGGTAGTACCACACGACCTACAGAAAACCGACGTGAAGTAATAGTGCTTGCATTGTTGCGTTTCGTTCGGTCAGTGAGAGCGCTGGAGGCCCACTACCTTTAAAAGGCCGGTCACGCACTTGCGATTCCCCTGGTGTTGCTAGTGTCTATGGACGGCGGTAATCACTTACCATCACTGTTCGTTTGCCCCTATAATATTAAAAAAAAACTGGATAGATATCGATCACATTTTTTAGTTATATTTTTAGACACTTGGTTCTTATCTAAAGGAATTACCACGATATCTTAATCTATTATGTTTTTTTTTAATTTTATCAAACTCCAATACTTAAAAAAATAAGTATTACGTGTTGAGCAATGTGTGAAGTGGGATAGACGGTGTAGTGCCCAAGTGCAGAAGAGAGGAAGGATGTAGTCCGATGAAGCTGTAAAGGCCCGACCAGGCCAATAGCGAAGTCAGTTCGAAAATAAATAAATATTGGTCTGACGGGCCTTCATAGCTTCACCGGACTAAAAGTTCACAGTGGGGCTTTACTTTTTTAGTCGGTAGAAGTACAACATTACCCATCTCTCCTCAAAGAGTGGTTTTGCTAAGTAGGATCTTCCCACGTTAATAAGAAGATACAATAAAGTAAATTTTCAAAAAAAAGTATTAACCGACTTCAATATCAATCAAAAACCCATAAGGCACTAAAAAGCGGAAAATTAATAGTTTATCAAATTAACCAAATTAAATAAAACATATGAATATGTGTGCTACCTAGAGATGTATTGGAAGTCGTAAAATGGGACCACACGGGAAGCACCAGCTTTCAAATAAAAAAAGAATCATCAAAATCGGTTCACCCAGTCCAAAGTTATGAGGTAACAAACATAAAAAAAAAAAAAAATACAGTCGAATTGATAACCTCCTCCTTTTTTGAAATCGGTTAAAAATACACTTACATGTTAATTAACAACACCATGTATATGCGGTTAGTATACACTGGTCAAATATATCTCATACTAGCAGGCCCGGTAGACGTTGTCCCACCCTGATTATAAAAAAATCCGGGACAAATTATATACCAAAACGTTCCTCGTGAATCACTTTATCCACTGGTGAAAACCGCATAAAGATCCGTTCAGTAGTTTTTGAGTTTATCGCGAACAGACAGACAGACAGACGCGGTAGGGGACATTGTTTTATACTATGTAATGATACTTGAAAATCCTTTAAGAAGAAGCTCTATGCGTCACAATACGTGAATTAGTAGTGTTTTTGTGAATGGAAGATTCAACAAAACAAACGAGTTTCGGAACTTGGTAATATTCCAAACTGCTTCTTGGCACTAGGAAATAACGTTGTTGAATATATCTCGTCTAGTTGCGAAAACAAAATATATAACAACACAAAAGTATTTAACCGTTACCTAAGAAGTAGAATATTATTAAGTGCATTAAATATTACAAAGCTTAAATATGTAGGAACCTCGGGCTCACTACTATAGGAGTCTAGACTGACTTAGACAGCGTAACAATAAGACTCGGAATGCGTAAAATAGACTGTTTAATTTCAACTCCATATATGGTATATACCAACAAGCGATCGTTCAATTGTTTGAATGGCATATTCTATCTATCTATACTATAATAAAACTGTAGCAAGGTGAAATCTGTACATTAAATATTTTTTGAAAATTTTGATCGGGGTAGACTTTGTTATCGATATAGAAGCCAAAAATAATCTTTTTAGAATTTTTGTCTGTCTGTCTTTCTGTCCCTGTGAACACGCATCACGCTGAAAGTACTGAACCGATTTTAACGAAACTTGAAACCAAAATAACTAATATTCCAAGGTTACATTTAGGATACTTTTTGTCCCATAAAACCCAAGGGGTTCTCCAGGATAACGAAAGACAAAAAATTGTAATTAATGTAACTAGACTTTTTTGCGACACCTTAGTACAAGAGCCAGCAATGTTGGAAGAACGAGAATTTTAGAAAAGCTGGTTCTTTAAAATGAAGATATATTATGCCCTTCCAAACAGAATTCAGGATACCTGGTAGCCGGTTAACGTTGTGTTTTTTAATGCGCATCACACCTTTACAGGTTAAAATTCTGGGTTATAAATAATTTAAGGAACATTTTTTTTTCAGTAACTTTTAAACGCTATTAAAAACATGAATTTATCACTGCCAGATAATTTTGTTATTGATAATAATGTGCCCGATGATATTCTTTATAAATAAAATAATTCATTTCAAACCATTTTATTTTTTCCATTGCAAAGAACATATTTTATTTTATTAATCATTATGATATTGAGATTTCACCGTAAACACCGTAAACGAAAAACAACGATAAACGTAGACATATGACCTGAGACTGACGTCATCTTGAATACATGCGTCTATAACAGGCGCTTCCACAATTATCGCTATCTTTATCATACATAAAATGGAGTAAACATATCAATGCAGTTGCAGTATCTAGCTCTAAGTTTCTAAACGTTTTCAAAGCATTAGCCAGTTTTAATTGGGGTGTTCATTCATAACATTTAGTTCGTTTATACTTCAATATTACACGCAGTCGAATTGACTATGCCAGCTTTCTTTATGATAGTAGTGCTCAGGTTAACCTCTATAAACTTGAAAAAGTTCAAAACCAGGCCATGATAATTATCGGGAGTTTCATTAAAAGTACTCCAATCCATGTTATGGAAAGCGAATTGAGCATATGTCCGTTACATCTTAGGAGACAATATTAAGCTGGCAAAATTCTATTTAAATTTAAGTCATTCGAAAAGAACGAACTAACTAATGTATCAGAAGAACTGTCCACCTCTTTCCAATCACTCTATTGGCGTAAAAGAAAAAGACCACTATTTTTTCTCAATATAAAAATACTCCAAGTCAAACAAGTATAAAACATGAAATGTTCACTTTACACACCTGGGTCGATAACATTGATTTGCACAATATAATTAAAATAAATGTAGATGGTATTTGGAAGCCAAAGCGTCAATATGATGTTGTTAAAATAAAAGATATTTGTCTTCAATATATAAATAAATATTATCAAAATTTTGTTAAAATATACACTGACGGATCTAAAGCTGGTAATTATTTAGGAGCCGCATTTTTTGAGTCAAATTCAAAAACTTTTATGAAATTTCAAATTGATGAAATATTTCAATTATGCACACTGAATAATAGCAATTGCAGAGGCCTTATCATTTGCACAATCAACTGAGTCCCTTAAGATTGTTATTTTATCCGATTCAAAAAGTGTTCTTCAACGCGTAGCGTGATGTACCTCGACTTTTCGAGGAATACCGATAGCCTACATACACTATTTTGAAGCAATTACTAGATTTCAAAGCAAAGAACAAAGTAATTGTTTTACAATGGATCCCTTCTTATATAGGTATAACTGGGAATGAAAGAGCTGATCTTTTAGCTAGAGAAGGATCCTCCGAAGGTGCTCCTATTAATATTTAACCAACTCACTTGGATGTATACTCAGTATTTAAAAATAGCTGTTACTCGCATTGGAAGGAATACTTTGATGAGCGTTCTAAAACAAAACGAATATGGTACAGAACGATTCAGCCACGCCCCTTAAGGTCACCATGGATTGATGACAGTACGATTTGCCGTCGGGAAGCAATCACAGGAATAAGATTACGCTCAGAACACATCCCATGTAAAAAGTTCGCCTACCTGATGCGTAAAGTACTATCACCACTCTGCCAGAGTTGTGAGCTCATCGATGATGTGCATCACATCCTGGCAGAATGTGTTCGAAACGAAGATATTAGATCTCGGCTTAATGCTTCTGGTTCGTTCCACACTGGTTTGTACAATTTATTATTGTCTGACCCCACTTCGAAAGATGCTAAAGAATTGTACGAAATTAATATAAGCTATTGTTAAGTTTATTGTCATTCTTATTGTTATATAGTTGTATGTACTTAGGCGATATAGCCGAGAAGGCGACTAAGCCTTCATTAAAAAATAAATAATAATAATATTAAAATTACAGCTATCTTAACATGGTTTGGACATACTTTATTTTATTTACAAAAAAAAATAGCATCGGGCACATTATTGTTAATAACAAAAATGTCTGGCAATGATAATTTCATGTTTTAGTAGCATTTCTAAGTTAGTAATAAACAAAACATTCAAAAATTATATAAAAATCAATATTTTTGCCTATAAAGGTGCGATATGCACTAATAAACGCAACGTTTACCGGCAGCCAGGTAGCCCGCACTCTATTCGGAAGAACATAAAGATATATAAAAACTGGCTTATTTTCTTTTTCGAAACCGTTGCTAGCTCTTAGACAAATAGTTACAGGCAAGTGACATTTGACGCGTCGTGCTCATATCTTTTTAAAATTTATATTTTTCTTCAATACAATGGAGTGTGAAAAAGTTTTAATACAAGTTGAAAATATTTATGATATTATTCAGTGTTTCATTTATCATTATTTTATTTTATGAATACATTTTATCGTTTAATTTACAATTTAACTCTATCAACTTGATATTTTATAATGTAAATTCTACTGACTGTATAGTAAACGTCTACAAAAAAGGGAAAGGAACTTTGTTAGAAACTGGGGGGTCCATAGACCTTTAAAGCTTTTTTTCACGTTGCCACCAATATATGTTGGTTGTAACGGGTTGTAAGCTTATTTTAAAAGATTTCTCACATACTATCTGGGTATATGTTTGATTGAGTCCCTTGATAGTTTGGATTCACAATTGGAAACCGATGGTGTGGCTGCAATAAGGTTTTAGTTACCTATATTAAAATTTTTCGCGTTTAAAAATACAATTGGCACCAGTGATAACCGATTTGGTGCAGACGAAGTTGCACGGGTCAGCTAGTTTACAATAAATTCAAACATTTCAGTCAGCCTGCCCAAAAGGATGACATACTCAGTAGCTACAAATTGTTTTTTGTTTGTTTGCAACTACAAGTCAGATTTGAAAAATTTTGTTTACATTTTATCGCTATTCTATTGAGGAAGAATACAAGCTGTTTAACATTACGCTGCGACCTTCAGGAGCTACGTAATTACCATACAAGTCGTAGAGTAAAATGTGCTCTAAGCAAGAATGAAATAATAGTATTGGCGAGTCGTGTGGCGGGGCGAGGTGGGCGGGGTCGGAGGTTGGGTTAGTCGCCCGATGCAAACAAAGTATTACCGAGTAGGGTCGAAGTGTGAATGTCTAAGGCAGCGAGGTACCGTGTAACGCGGTTCAGTCGTGTAGTCAACTCCTTACGCAGAATTAAGAAAACAAAAACAGATTTTTAAATAATTCGTCGTATCACGTAATGTTTTTTTGAGAGCTATTGTTGTTAACAATTAATTATTACGAATTAACTTTATTGAAATTAGGATCACAATATGCCATTTATAAAGCTTCGATTTCCAATATTTATTCTGAAAACATGTGTGAAACTGAGCATAGTCGTCGCGAGACGAGCAAATACAGAAACAAAAGCATTTAATGAATCCTTTACTAGACGAAACGTATACTTCAGTTTAAGTTGTTGACATAAGAAAGATAATGAAGAAATTACTTCTAAATGTTATGTAAAAACATAAAATCTCTTCGACCACAGCCCTTGTTATCCTTTTTGGCTATTCTCAACAACAACAAGCTCGGGTTTATGCGTAATATAGTAAAAAGTTTAATACAAAACAAAGTTAGATTATTATTATAGGAAACTAAAAAAAGGCATTTATTTATTCTTAAGTTATCTCGTCACATTATACATACGATATCATCATAATCAACCTGTAAGAGACCGACTGCAGGGCCATAGACGTCTTCCTGAAGGAAGGTATGGACATAATCACCACGCCAGCCCACGACGTATTGGTGATTGCAAACTCTGAGAAATCCACAGTTCTATGTTTTCCCACATATAGTAGTACTACAAGAACATTTCTCAGGTTCAGGTTTCCTCACGAGTTTTTCCTTCTCCATCAGCCGATAGTGTTACCAATTTGAATTAGTAAATGTACGCGAATTCCGAAAAATTCGTTGGTACATGCCGGGGTTCGAACCTGTGGACATCGAAATCATATTCCACCGGTCAAACCACTAGACCACCACGACTTCGACACGACATGACTACATATAATATAATACGCATTTATACCTAAATTTGTGTCCCGTAGGTAATATTGAGAGCGGTCAAAAAGTTTGACAAGAACTGTACGTTTATAATTCAGACTTATTGGTAAACAAGTTTTCCTGTCTGGCTTCTAGAAATTTCCAGCTAACGTTATTCTATTTAAAGTAGATAAAAGTATGGTTTTCTAGGAACTCGCGAAGTTGTTTATTTGTTACGGCGAAATATATAGCTCATTTTAAATTTATTATGCAAACATTTTAAAAGAAATAATATCTATTTTTAATTTAATGTGTTCTAGCAACATTAAGATTACCCCTTCTAATACATACTAAAGTAGGAAAAGCCCTGGAATTCACTATTGTACAAAGCACAATTTTTAGGTATACTCATATATAATTATCTTGTTACACTTATCCCACCTAAGTAGTGTCGGCACAACATGTTTTCCTCTTACACTCTCCCCTATCAGATGCCATTTCAGTAGTCACACTTTTTGTATAGGTACATATCATTTTTCACAGTATCCATCCTTACCTTTTTTGATCTTCCTTTAATTCTATATCCATCCACCATCATACTCGGAAAGATATGGTACTTACAATTAGATATTTCTGTAAGATATATTAAGATTAATAATACTTCCTTAAAAATGTAATATATAAATAATAATAATAATATAATAAAATATATTTTGATAATATTTATTACTATTTTTAATAATAGATGACAATTTTAGGCCTTGAAGTAGAATATTATGATAAATTTTTAATCTAGAGATTCATAAAAAAATGTTAAAAATAGGTAAATAACTTTTTCGTAGAATTTGCTAATAATGAAAAAGCTGAGTAATTGATATATACCTCATACCATCTGGAAGATACGGCAGGCATTTATTTATATAAGCAAAAAGAGATAAGGATTTGTTTTGGCCCAAGTGTAATCGATCTTCAGGAAAGTTTATAATCCTTTACCCAAAGTTTTGACAACCAAAAATCACAAGAGTATCCCGATCGAGTAGATCGGAATTATGTTCTAATAGTTTGAGTAGTTACGCCTTTAGAGCTCAGTGTCAAAAGAAGGTTAAGGAAGCCTAGTTTTGTACTGTGTACTTCAATAAAGCCAACAGTTGTAGTAATTCCTCTATCGTAAATACAAAATCAGTTAACGATAACTTGAAAAATTTATTTATTAAATAATACCACGTTTACAAATATTATTTTGAAACAGCGCAAACTATGTGATGAGAAGGACTCATTACTTTTATGTAAATAGGTAGATAGTTAGCAAACATTCAGCCCAGATTATGTATGGCTCAGCAGCGCACGTAGTCAGAGACAATGCGCGAATAATGTGTTTCAATTATATTACACAGCTCCTAAAAAATGTTCTTATATAAATTTCAGTGTTGATTTGTAATCTTCTGATATGGAGTTCCGTAAAATAAAAGTTATTTGGTTGGTATTCCGTTATCTTTAAAGCTTAGGAACCCCTGTTCTAGAGAACTCGTCTCGGACAGATTTAAATTATTCATATCATCGTTTATATTGGATCCCGAAATATGAAAAAGATAACAGACATACAGGAAAGTTTGACCTAGCAGTTAACGGTATAAGCAGAAACTTCAATTTGTTTCATTGTAAATTTTGCGTTTAAACTTTATCTCAACAATTGTTAGGTAGCGTGAAGGTGTTTGTTGGTAACATGTTAAGCCTAGAATAAGACTGACTGACAAGTGACAAGTATCGCAACACAGATGCTTGGTGATTTTTTTTTAACTAGAAAACTAAGTCTAGCCAGTCGTGCTTTACAATATACCTTGTCATCATACTATAGATTCCTTTATTGAAAACTCAGGTACATTGTAACTTTCGAACCAAAATCGCTTAATACGATGTTCAAACGTAATCGCTGTACCTAAACATAGTTTGAAATTAAATCTCACATCGTATCGACGGCACAATAAGCTTCCACCGTATCTCAGTTCCACGTAATGGATATTAAAGCCACCTCATAAATTACTATGCGCCGCAAATGCTTCGGCTCCACAATAAATGTTTTGCGGTTTAGTTGAGAGAGTCGGGTGTGCGCGTGACCGCACCGTGCGCTGCTCCCGACATCGGAATTGAAAGCACGCGCTGAGTCTCCGATTACAACCACTTCTATTGTTGTCCTCACCTCTGGGTATTACAGAATAGTGCAACGAACTTTACGTGTTTCTTTTATGTTATGGGCTTTCTGCGTTAGCAAAATTTGTTTGATATTAATCATTGAAAATAATGCTTGTTTCTTTAACCATGCCTTAGGTCTTCTTTATCACTACATATTATAAAACAAAGTCCTCTACCACGTTTATCTGTTCACGCTAAACTCAAAAACTAATAAACGGGGTTGCGGTTTTCACCAGTGGATAAAGTGATTCATGAGGAAGGTTTAGGTATTTTGTCAAGGTTTTTTTCGTCCGCCGGGTCCGCTAGTATTTTATGACTTGTAGCTTTTGACCACAATCTCACTGGATGTTAAATGACGCTGTGGTCCAAAATAGTAAGTATGACAAATCTAGAGGGACTGGCTCTCAAGTGCAGCTACCGAAACACATCCACAGATGCTTAGCAGCAGATTTTCGACTTTAGTGTGATAACTAGCAAGACGGGCTCAGAAAATGCTCTACTTGCTATGGTTTCACAACGCTGTTTTCTTTCACCAAAAGCTTCGGATCATTCTCAGGGATTTGAACCTACGTCGATCGACACGGTGCAGAAAAACGCTTCAGTTTATCATCTTTTAAAAATTCAATAGCCTCAGTTCAACAGCTTTGTTGGTGTTTTATAGGACAGCTAGTTACATGGGCTTAATAAACTGTTGTACTTCCAATAATTCTACTTCAATGATATGCTTGTTTTTAGACTTCGTAATCTAGTAATTTCATTATAGACGAGCTCAGACGAAAGTAGAATGTAAGATATCAAATTCATTAGATTAATAGATTGCTATCGTTCAACTCATTTAACTGTAAAAAAGCCACTTTTACAGGCTCACTTCTAGATATGATATAGGAATTTGAGTGCATTTAAAATGAAAATTCGTTTCGGAATAACCACAAACTTAGCTCACGAATTCAGGAGGGACCATACAGCAAGAACAGAATATCTCAACTGCGAGTAGATAAGAATGTTCTAAGTGCCCTGAACTTGCAGTCTGCAGTGCATCTCTTTTTTCCTATGTAAATTAAACTTTATAATTAAAATTTGAAAGGTATCCTTGTCTCTTCTTTATTTTGTAAAGCTTTTGAAATAATGGAAGTGATATATCGTGTATTGTATTATATTATATTACAGTCTGTTCCGACGTATTATGTAATAGCCTTAGAGGGGGGAAATTGAAAGGAATATTGCATAAATTAAGGAAGGATAATTATACTTATTTATTGTAATATATTTTTCTTATGCAACGTAAATTATGCGATTGTGATTGTTACCCAAAAATTAAAAAACGAAAGAATTATATCGTTTTATAAAAAAAAAGTAAGATATGTCTAAAAGTTCACTATTTTAAAAATTAGGTATTGTTTTTATTTTATATTGATGTTTTATATTTTTGGGATCGTTGTAGACTCTCTTACTTTGAAGGCATTTATAATATACTAGCGGGCCCGTGCGGACGTTGTCCCGACCTGATAATAAAAGAAACTTTACAAATGATATACCTAATCCTTCCTCATGAACCATATGGAAATTCGTTCAGTAGTTTTGATTTACCGCGAACAGACAGACGTGGCAGAGGACCTTGTTTTATAATATGTAGCGATAAGTAAGCTCGAAGAGCTACCTGCAAATTTCAAAACTGCTACCTTTTGTTATGCTCCAATAGTTACATGTGAAGTTCAATCTTTTCCCAAGTTTTTTTATAACTGTGGTAAATGGTAGATGGAAGATAGCAAAGTAAAAAATTAAGTGTTCCAACTTTCAACAAACATGTAATGAGTTTTATACTTTTGTATGTAGGTAGAGGAAAACTTTTCTTCGACGTAGCCTTTCGAAGCGAGACTCTAAGTACTTGAGTAAAAAAAACTTTGCGGAGACGCGAGTTCAGTGACTCAAGTCTCGTGTACTAGTGCGGTCAGTTACATACACTACATAATAATTATGCTATTGAGTGATGAGTAATTGACGTGGCTGAGTAATTGAAATAAGGGGGCTGATGTTACTCGTGTCCGCAGAAGCGTACCTCTCATTCCCCTGCACGTGTTCTTCAGGTGCTGCTAAAGAGTAACAATTTTTTGGCCGCTGTATTGTTCCACATAAATTGAACCTCGCAGAGACAAATAGAGTAATCAATCAATCGCCGATAATAAAAGATGGATACTCTATTTGAATTAGTAATTAGTACTAATTAAGAAAGATTTATGACTAACTGTTCGCCCTGGCTTTGCACGATGAAAATGGAACCAAATCTTTCGTTTACAATACGACAATATATTAAAATAAAATGGGAAATAAACAACTGAACGTCAATTTGGTAATTTAAATATCATTTTTAAACATCTTCTACTGTCTTCTACCTGACGTACATTTTTAAATGTCGATTTTTAAATTCAAATTTTTCACTATTCTGTATGATTGTTTTCATACAAACTTGAATATTTATATTTGGTAATCAACTTGATAATTATACAAACCAAAGAAAGATTTGGTTTTGAAGTGATGCACTTTTTGTAAGTGATGTTTGTATGGCCAAGTGGTAAGAAGGGTCACTCTACTTTTCAATTTATTAAAACCTTTGTTAAGGATGCTCGCTACCCTACTCCACAAGGGACAAGAGCAATTAAGCTCCTCACGCTGTTAGCTGTCATTATGTGTTAAATCATCGTGCTAATATACTTCCTTGTTGCAATCTGATTCAAGCAGCTTAAAAATTTTAATGTGCGTGTAGGCTTGCATCAGGAAGCAGCTGGTCAGTGAGAGCGCCAAACTATTCCCTCCCTCCCTTTCCCCCAAACACAGGGTGGCAACGCACTTTCGACTACCCTGGTGTTGTTAGTGTCTATGGACGGTGGTGATCACTTAATATCAGGTGACCCACCTGTTCATTTGTCTGCTATGACATAAAAAAAAAGGTTATAGATCTTATTTATTCTTTTTCGTTATGGATGCACTAACATTAGACACACAGGAGAGGGCACTGTGGTTTATGTTCTTTGACGAGTAGGCTAAAAAAATGGTATGAAAACTGAAGAACGTTGGGCTGAAGGTTAGTAGGAAAAAACTGAGCATTTATTATGCGACACCGATGACCTATCCAGGTCTTTCATATAACCTTAAATGCTCTATCTTAACCAGCTTGCTCCTATTTTCAGTACCTCGGTTTATTGACCTAAAACGACTGTGGCATAGTGAAGGACATGAGGAATAGGATATATGCAAGGTGAACGTAATGGCGAAGGTGCCTAGGGTCGCCAGTGCCTTGGCTATCTATAAAGCTCAAGGGAAAGTGTATAAAACTATTATTAGACTTATCCCGTGTTATTACAAAAAAGTTAAATACGCATTAAATACTTGGTTTTAAAAAGTTTCCTAATAAATGCACCGCGCTCGCCCGAGGCAAGTTCATGTTATCCTTTTTCACAAGTCAAACAACGAACCAAAGCACAAAAAACAAATGGCGACCGCGGTGAATTAAATGAGACCTTTTTAAAGCCAGGGTTCAATACGAATTTAACTTTTTTGTAATAACACCGATCGTGTTGTATGGATCTGAGTATTGGGCTATAAAGATTACAGATGAAAAATTTTGCTTGTGACAGTTACGAATGTTAAGAGTTTTTCCCGTTAACTGAAATACATTTGATATTTGAATGCAGTGTGAAATGTGGTGCTCTAAAAACTGTCTTTACGACCGCATTGAAATCTCTGCATGATGACGTCAGAAGCGTAATCTAGGGCAGATTTAAGGTCGGATGTGTTGCAAGTTGCAACCAGTGTAAACTTAACCCAAATTTGTACGCAAATATGCTTTTGACGGGATCTTTCGCCTTTGCCATTTCCTCAACATATATTCTGTTTTGTAAAATGAATTGTGAATACGTGGACTCTTTTATATGCGAAAAACAGAAAGTTTGAAGTAATTGTATTGGAAAAAAACAGGATGTTTCGTAAATACACACGATAGAAATGAAAATTTTGTTAGGGAAAGATTTTAATTCAAAATATATAACAAAGAGCCAACATGACGCGGTCACCCATCCAAGTACTGGCCGCGCCCAACGGTTCTTAACTTCGGTGATCGGACAAGAACCGATATTGTCAACACTCTACTCGATACAGTGTTGACCCCCACCCTATCCGTCACACAAAAAGGTTGCGGATCAGAATTTCAAAGCCGTTTCAAACAAGTTTCACTCCAAAATGAAGCTTGTAAAACATATCTCTTTCTTACATGTGTAACATAACAGCAAAAAGTTCCTATCAAAGTGCAAAGGTTGATATACTGTTAAATTGAAATCTATTTGTTATAAGTGTTTTTTGTTTATCAAAACAAGCTTATGATTTACGATAATACCGGGAACGATCTCTGATATTATTGCTTTATCTAACACATGCTGAATAACAAACGAGAAAAGGTCATATGAGAGGTCTTAGAGAGGGTAAAGCACTCGTTCTCGGCTGAACTCAGGACAAAATACAGTTAGAAACTTGTGATAGTGACTCAATGGGACGCAAGACGTTTTAGAATCAATAATTGTATACTCATCTAGAGTTTTTTGCCACTGCATTTGCAGTATTATTACCTACATAAAGAGTTTTGACATGACAACTTTGTTTAGAATCGTTATGGTTTGAAAATAAAAGGAAAAAAGGGCTTCATGACAAAAAGATAAACACATAAATTAATAGAATTTGGCCTACTTGTTAAATTTTATACTTCTATTTCAACTGATTGATAATTACGCATAGAATCGTCATGTAGCCAATTAACGTACTGTACATTATACGGATCGATGAAGGCGTCGGTTCGAAAACCAACGATCACTTTTTTGTTATTTGTTTTTTTTTTAAGTAGCATAGGGAGATGAAATATAGCTTAAATTGTTAGCTGATCTGTCTGCTATATATAGCACAAAGAAAATTTACCAAAATCCATCAAAAGTTTCATTAACTACAAATTTTTCACTTTCGTCCGTTAACCTGAAGAACCCCTTGCGTTTTATGGGATAAAAAGTATCCTGGATGTAACTTTGTAATATTAGTTATCACTGAGTCAAGTTTCGTCAAAATTGGTTCAGTACTTTCAGAGTAATATGTGTTCACTGGGACAGACAGACAAAAATTGTAAAAAGATTATTTTTGGCTTTTATATCGACAACAAAGTCTATCCTGATTATAATTTAAAAAATATTTAATGTACAGCTTTGGCTTAGTTACAGTTTTGTTATAGTAAATAAGGTATAGTTTAGCTGTGCCCTCGACTCCGTCCGCGTGGAACCTAATGTACAAAAACAGTGACTAATCATCTGAATTCGATCTGGGGGTCAATTTCGCTCCCGTACACCAGATTAGGCCCCCCTCGGCAGCGGCTCAAGCCTAGGTCCGTTCCCTCGGCGTGGAGCCCTTGAGTGCGCTGCTCGCGCGATACAGTGACACAAAATCTTACATCACTGCGGCAACATTACACATATCACCTCCACACACGTGCACGCATACACGCTTACACATGCAAGTGGAAGGGTTTTATTTTTCCCTTATCAAACTGAAATAGTTTAGAAAATTATCCGATACGAAATATATATAAGAGTTGCTCAGGTATGTATGCCTGGTACACATATATCTTTCAACAACTCATATATGTATGAATTGTTAGCTTAGCTTAGGTTAGTTCAGATAGGTCGCGAATGGCATGTATCAGGCAACAGCCCAAGCCGAGGTGTGCCGTGCACCCTTGAGCTAGTTATCAAATAAAATCGGCTGAGTGCCTTAAGCGCTCGCCTTAGTAGTCCGGTGAAGCTGTTAAGACCTTGCTAGGTCAATAGCCATAGTCAGTTCGTAAAAAAAAAATCATCTGAATTTATTATGTCCATTTACTTATCTATTTTCCTCTCGTACTTAAGTCGCGTCGTCATTAAAATTGCAATAACTTTTGATAGAGTGAACCGATTTTAATGAATTATGAAAACAAGATTATTGCTACTCAAGGTATGATATGCTTTATGATTTTCTAGGCGAAGATTTATCGTGAACGCAGTACTTTAGCAATGATACGTGATCCAAGACACCTGCACCAATTTAGTCACAAAAATCTAAAAAGTCTAGACACGTTGGATTTATATTCTTATTATATGTATCCATTCAGTTACCTAGAGATTTCTGATGTTAGTCTTTGCATTTCAGTGACCTAAAGACTTTGCTTTCTTATTATTACGATACGAAATACACTTTTGAATTCATAAGGCACATAGTACACACATAAGCAAATAACATAGCACCAGATACTATGTAAATCACTAAAAGTAAAGGACATAGTTATGTAAAAATTTATCGCGATGCAAAGAGAACTAAACATATACGGTATTATTACAAAAAAGTTTAATACGTATTGAACCTTGGCTTTAAAAAGGTCTCATATTAAATGCACCGCGGTCGCTATCTTGTTCTTTTGTCCCGCTTTGGTTATGTAAAAGGATAACACGAACTTGCCTCGGGCGAGCGCGGTGCATTTATTAGGAAACTTTTTTAAACCAAGTATTTAATACGTATTTAACTTTTTTGTAATAACACGGTTATAGTTCGCGCCAAACTTTTTGACTGTTGTGTATATAGCTGCGTGGTACAAATGTGTCGTTACATTTCAAACTGTGCTAAATTCAATTTTAACCGTCCATTATAACATGTTTCATTTTTTAAGATTTCCAGTTTTTATATACCGAGAACGAAGTTCAAATTTTGCCTTTCATAAGGTTTTTAGTTTTTATTTTTATGATTTTCATAATCTATATTAACATAATCTGAAGATCTTGTAGAATAACGTGAAAATATTAGAAACGGCTAAAATTGAATTTAGCTCAGTTTGAAACGTAACGACACATGGATATAAATATGTGTTATATTATTTATATAACATCGACATAATTTATAGATAAATAAATGCCAATTATAGAATCCTATAATAAAACTTTGTTTTGTATTAATCTTTTAGCAATTTTATGCAAGCCCGAAATTACGACTATATTCAGAGCGACCAAAACGATTGAAGAGGAATGAACTCGTATATTTACAAGTTTTCATAAGAAGCGATGTTCCAATGTTTGTTGTTAATTTGACATTCTAATGTCAAGTAACAACTGTACAATCATAGGTGAGACAAAACAATCCCACGTTCATAACTGAATTTAACCAGTTATTCTTTCATTAACAGAATAATAACGAATGTCCCGTTATAGTGTAATTAGAAAGCTTTTACTGTGTTAATAATTTAGCTTACGAGCGTTAAACGTGACATATTATGATTAATAAATTCTTAATGACCCATTACGTAAGTCGTATAACCTGCACAGTATTCCCTACGATTTCTTCAAATATATTTTGGTGGTAAATTCAAGTAGATCAACGACCCTTTATAAATTTGATGACAACCCTTAGAGGGGTATGACAGCTTGAAATGTAAAGTTTAAATGGATGTGAAATTTATATTTGTCTGCTAGGTCCTAAAGGGGTTTCATGCCACAAACGCTCCATTGTGGAATGAGCTTCTTGCTGAGGTTTTTCCTCGGGACTATAGTATGGACTTCTTCAAGAGGAAAATAAATAGGTTATTTAAGAGTCGGCACCTCTGATGTTGCAAGCGTCCATAGACTGGGGTGACTGCTTAACATCAGGCGGCCCGCACACATGTTTGCTACCGTCGTCGTATAAAAATAAAAGTTCTTTTAGAAAAAAAGTATCTTCTTAAAAATATTACTACTTCTTTTAAGGTTTTGCGTTTTTTTTTACATGGGGAAAGACCTAGCAGACACTCAAACTAGCCGGGTAGCTGAGGGTGGGTTATGTCCGATTTGCACAGACTAAAGCCCCATGGTGCCTCCTTACACCTTTTTGGCCGAGAGAGCAGGGACTGCCGATAGGCACTGCGTCCGCTACAAGCGTTAGACTTCGCGTAACTAAGGTTTGGCGTTTGAATCTCATCTGATGTTAAATTACGATGTGGTTCAAGGTGGTAAATACAATAAACCTAGAGGAAGAGACTCTCAAGTGCAGCTGCCAGAACACACCCATAGCCGCTTGGCTGTAAAGAATAAATAAAAAAGAGATATTGTATTTTATTTATATATACTTTTTTTTATTCGTCTTTATTATATCGTTATCGCGATAATATAACTATATTGTTGTATATATTCGAATATACCTTAAAGTAAACGAAGTAAAACTGAACACATAATTTTCTCCAGTTCAAATGATTTGGCTCTTTTTTTCAAGGACAATTATAATTCGTATCTGAAACGCGCCGGAAAGTAAAGTCCAGGGGGTCGCATCGTTCAACAGTTAGCGAGGGTTAATCGTCCGTGCGTCGACTGTACCGGCTGATAACGTTGTTTTGATAACACTTTTGAATTCTCACCAACGGTGTACCGTAAATCTGTATTTAATTATTATTATTTTTTTTTATCGTATCTCGGCAAAATGACTGTACTGTGCCTGATGGTAAGCACAGTACAATCCAAAAACAATGGCGACTACCGAGAGACATACTATCCCTCGCCGGTCGCCGCTGTCATGCCGGCCTGCGTAAGTATCTCTTCACGTTGCGCTTGAAGGACCCCATGTCATAGGAAGGAGGAAACACACTGGCCGGGAGATTGTTCCATAGCTTCACGGCACGGCAAAGATAAGATGTTGCGAACTTTTTAGTTCGTGCCCAGATAGGATTTACCGTAAAACTGTGGCTCCGAAGACCAGCGCGCGTGGTGCGGTTATGAAAAGGAGAGGAAGGGATCAAGTTGAATAACTCTTCAGAACACTCGCCATGATACAGACGGTAGAACACGCTCAGTGAGGCAATGTCTCTGCGCAACTGAAGCGGCTCTATGAACTCTGTAATGTCTGCATCATTAACCATGCGGACAGCCCGTCTTTGCAACCTGTCCAGGGTATCCAAGAGATTAATAAGAGATTAATTCCAAAAGCCCAACAGAATGGCGATAAACGTAAAGTTTTCTAGAAGCTTCATTATGCGTACGCTAGCGTTGTAGTATGGGTTACCTGACACGGTATTCCCCCATGGTTATGATATGTGGTTCTTCAAAAAGGGATTGAAACAGGCTCTTCAAGGTCGGCAACGCAACAATGATGCTCATGGTGTTGCAGTTGTGTATAAGTGATGGTAACATTATGCAAGTTTGCTGGCCATTGGTATAAAAACAAATATTAGCATAATATCCTATATATTTCTTTATGGCATTTTTTATTCTCTTGTATCTTTTCATTTCATTTAATTGCTGATGTATAACTTCAAGCTGACTTGTTTGACCGGAAGCATTATCCAAAATTAGAACAGCGATAAAGTTTAAATAATTGTTCTAAATAAGTTTCAACTACAGGAACAAAATGATATCGAAACGAGCCAATTAAATTCGTATGTGATAGAAATGATTATAAAGGGCTACCTACGGACGTGCCGGCTTATACCAAAGTCTCTAGTGACATGCGGTCCTTTTGTAACTCGGAAGTTGTGGCTTCTGCCAAGGAATATTAGGCTTACACACAAAAAGTGTCGTTCGTTTATAAATATTTTGACGCGTACTTTTATTGTTACCTGTTGAAAATATTCATTACTAATTCTGATACCCGAATAATGACATTTTTAGCCGCTCATAAAGATAATACAATTTTCCCCCGAATACTGAAATCGCGAATAAGGAAAGTTTACTTTATTAAAGTTTATCGTCTAGTATTATTATATTATTCAATGTTCAGTCATCCATAACATGTATATACGACAGGCAAATAATTCTAATTAAATTTTAATAAGAGGTGATTATAATTACAAGAATCAAGAATGTAATCCATTAATGCTACACAATCTATAAGAAGTTGTTGGAGATATAACTATCTGTTAATATTATTTACAATGGCAGTAGCCGGTTGGAGATATCGCAATCGTGCATGCAAGTAACCATTATCCTACATCCAATAAGAGTGAACAGGAGAACAATGGACGTTACTCACACTTAAAGCAACAATGCGAACAACGAATATACTTTTTTATTCTTGCATGTTTGAAAGTGAAAATGTGGTCTAAGAACTCAGGAAGTCTAGAGAGCCTGAATTACAGATGCCGGAAGATGCCTACGGATGGTTGGAAGCAGATTTTCAATCATACAATGATAGCTAGCTTGTCGGCTATAAGCAAACGATCTATCATCGTGCTATGGTTTCAGCATGTTTTCCTTCACGCAAAATCTTAGGTGTACCTAGGAATTGGAGTTCATCATTCCAATCGCAATCAGATAAGTAAATAATTCGCAATGAATAATACAACCACCAAACCGAAACCCACAAAAACTAACCTTTTCACTTGTGCTCGAAAACTGGGTTAGAACACTACTCCAGTGTCACATTAACGAAGAAACTTGTTGACAAGTTTGTTACGCCATCGCTACACACCACAACTGCTGACTAAGGAGTTCCAGTCCCACGATGCGGTAGGTGTTCAAAGTATTACGCCATCGCTATACAACACAATCGAATAATAAGAAGAATGCCGAGTTCCCAGTTCCAAGTTGCGGCAGGTGTTCAAGCATACGAGTCAGCAATTTCCACAACAGGTGCACAAACTTAGTGGAAACGTTCGGTGGTCCGACTCCTCCGTTCCCACATTGTCCATGTATAAATACTTGGACGAAAACAACGGAAAGACAGTGTTAACCTAATATCGGTAGCATTCATTATGCTATTAGTTTTAGTTTAGGTTTAGTGTGAGAGTTAGCCTAACATCGGCGACACTCTCACAATGTAGGTTTAGTGTGAGAGTAAGCCTAACATCGGCGATAATCTCTAGTTTTAGATTCATTTTTGTAATTTTTATGTTTAATAAATTAATTTATAGTAATTCGGTTTTTTTTGGATCCTCCGGCTCTGACTTTCGCTATTGTATTTTTGTGTTATAATGTCTTGCCCTTGTTTACTGTCCAGAATTAATTGATTAATTCAGCCGTTGCAGAAAAAAAGAAACAAAATATCTTTATTGCAGCAAGTACGAGTATACGGGAAATACAGTTATCAAAAAAATTGGAGTTGCAAAGATATGTATAACAAAAAATGAAGTAATATCGAAATAGATTAAGTTTTAATTCAAAATTCCATGTGGTCGTCATGTTACACCGTAATTAAATTAAAAAAAAAATACTTTACGTCATACATTACGTCAAAACTACCACCGGTTTAGAGAGATGCACAGACCATTTCCAAACGTCACCGTTGTTCACATATTGATCCACTCTATCATACATAACCTTTAGACATTAAAACCCATTTGTGTGTTATTTGAACTCACTATCCATATATTATTATTATAGGCATATTGATAATGTGCTTTAGGACTTTGTTATAAACACTATTACCTAAAAAAACTCTTACTGGTTGTAGTGAGTCTAAAACATGGAATGACCAACGTTTGCAGGACCTGCGCAACGAAGCTAATGTTCTAAAATTACAGTATTGGGGGAATCAATGGCCACATTACTAATTAGTATTATTAAAATAATTAAAGGTATTCATCTTTATGCATCCAGTACTCTAAATATTCGCTCCTTCGGACTAACGAAGTCTTACTTATAAAAAGTATTACTGGTAACGCGAACGACCCAGTCTAAACATAATTATGATACTGTATGTTCACTGTAATATTTTCGTTTGTTTGAAATGTTACTTATTCAAACAATGTTGAAATAAAAGAACAATGGTCACAAAGCAAAACAGCAGGTGAACTATAAGTAAGCAGTTACGTAAGACCAGTGCAACGCTCGTTCCGACCTCAAGGCGCGAGGTGTTTGCAATATGCTTTGTCTTATACTATGTCATTAATGAAAGTGAATGCTTTTCAAACGTCTACAGTTAATCATTTTCTTGTTTTAATAACTTTAATGTGTGATAAATATGATCTGTTAATTCATCCCTACATAGTATAAAACAAAGTCGCTTTCTTTGTCCCTATATCCCTATGTATGCTTAAATCTTTAAAACTACGCAACGCATTTTGATGCAGTTTTTTTTAATAGATAGAGTGATTGAAGAGGAAGATTTATATCTATAACAACATCCATTAAATAGTGGAGAAATACTGTTATTTTTGAGGTTTCTAATGTGATGTTGTAAATAATTACATTTTTTCCGCTTACATTGCAACAAACGCAGGCGGGACACGAGCAGTAATGAATAAATCAAAACTACTGGATCGATTTTAATCATTTTTTCAGTGAATGACATAGGCTATATATTTTATACCCGTGCGAAGTAAATAAAATTATTAGGTTCTTATTATCAAAATGTCTCTATCGCTCACACTTAAAAGGTTGCATGGTTTCTAATGAAATTTAGTGCGAAGACGATTATATCGTGAAATAAGACGTAGGATTCATTTCTTTTTTATTTTTCAGCAAAGATTTTAATTCATCCATGAGAATAACATATTATATTTGAGAATCAATTTAGTTTATTTCTATTCTAGCTTTACAGTGACTTAAAAAAATGTAGCCAAACATTTGCATAAACGTCAGTCACTATGGGCAACAATTATTATGATTGATATCACAGTATGGGCGCTTGCAATCAGCGTGATTTTCATTTTCAATTGACTTTAATTTGTGAATAAATGGGAACAATAGCCAATGTAACCGTTGCTACATGAACTGCGTCTTCTTTATCAGTAGATTTAACTCACGCAAAACTAATTTATGCCATATTGTGTTAAGGCTTCAATCATTTGCCTCAACTATATTATAACGATATATATACGTCATAGGCGCTTCGACAGCGACTTGTTAAAACTTATTAATTAGCATATTTTTGATGACTGCCCCGTCAATCCACCCGTATCTAAGCAACATATAACTATTTCTTCTTCATCGCCGATATTGAGAATATGCCATGTTACATTCACATTTTATCAAAGACAGTGTGGCGTCACAATATTACTTTACGTATGTGTGCGTTATCGTGCCATTCGTTTTGTCAAAATATCATGTAAGTAACGTATTTTTAGTTACGATATCATTGATTTGCTTTCAATAAATTCTCGTCTAACATAAATTAACCCTTAGACTGTTCAAAACCATATGGGATTAAGCTTCATACAAACGAATGTAGACCTTATAATGCACTGGTCAACCGATTGTTGGCAGCATGATTTAATAAAATACCGTATCTATTACAAAATTTGAAAAAATTGAACAATAATAAATTATTTAAAGTAAAGTTATAATTTAAAAATAGGCTATATATTTAAAACATGATTTGCCATTTTAAGATCTGGGTGTAAAAAAATCAGCCGTTGGGTGCATTGGAGTCTTTTTGCGTGTCTGTGATAGCCTTATAATTCTAATTTTGGTTTGAGCTTAAACTATAAGCACTTAATCATGGAATCTATTTTGTAATGTAGACTTTTATTAACTAGTGATTGAAATTCTACCATAAAAATGTATTAAGTATTTTTTGCCATAGAGTGTTCATATATTGTAGATTCGTAATTAGGTCTATATACTCTATTCGTAAAGTATGACATATAGAGACTTATAAATAAAGGCCTAGGTTCGTAAAAAACGAAAATTCGTTGAGAAATAGTGGAGAAAAAAGATACTGAAGTGTTTTGTCTCCGCCTATTTATAATTTATGCTTTATTCCCAGCATTATACACGCAGATAAGTGACGCTCGCCACACCATAAAAAAGTGTTACTTTTCCATTACATTTTTCTCGAAGTTTCTACTCCAAGTAATACGAAAGATTTTAATATGAACTCACAACTCATATAATAAAAAAACAGAAAGAGTTAACATTACGATTAGTTATTACAATGCAAGGATCAAAAGAGATTCGTTAAGACAGAAAGGAGTTAAAGCGGATTAGAACGCAAATTGCTAATTAAATGCATAAATAACTTCCATTTATATCTCTGCGTACAAGAATTTAAATCACGCTTTTACGACCAACGCGCAGTGGTTGCGAGGATTCTGTTGCAACAGGAAGCTAATAGATTACATGTCCCAGTTGCATTATAATTAGATAACATTATTTTATAATGTACATTGTAGTAACAGTCATTAATATGTGCAGACATCGCGTCGACCGACTTAGGTTCAAATACTTATGAATGAGCCAGAACGTTCGGTGTAGAAAAACACCCTGAGGAAAGTATAGCTCGATGGTAAGACTTTTCCAAAACCGCCTTACTAGTTACCATAACTTAACTTCATATTGCTGCATTTTAGAACAAGTCCCTCTCTAGATTTAGAGTGTTTACCATCTGTGACCATATCGTCATTTAAAACACGTAAGATTATGGTCAAAGGCTAAAATCTATAAAGTTAAAACAACTTTCTCTACCTACTAGCTGGATGCTGATTGTGTTTTCATTCTATTATTATGCTGATTGGTGCCTTGCAGATGGTTATGTTCATTCATGGAGATCCCATGTTCTATCTGGAATATTTGTGAAATACATTTTAGTTTTCTTAATTATAATTTAATCCCGTAACGCCCATAACCACTTTACCAATTTTAAGTTACCTCTGTCCAATTTTACTTAATAATATGTAGCCCAGTAAAATTTACGACATAATCAACTCAGACCTTTATACTATTAACCTGATACAAACGACGACAATTCAATTGAATTTATGTACACTATAGTAGCCGCTCTTTCTGAAGATATATATTTAAAAATGACAGCACCATATATTATTTTCATACAATTATATGCAGCACGCGCCGAAATTGCTCTCAGATAGCAGGATTATTTTAAACTTGTTTATATATTTATCAATTTAAACAATATCTTTATACATTATCCTTTATTCCGATGTATAAGCCACATTACTGTAAAGTTTCATCAAATTCCGTTGAGTAGTTTTTGCGTGAAGGAGTAACAAACATCCCTTCTTCCATACAAAATTTTATGTTTATAAATAAATATTTTGCCATAGAGAATGGCAAGTAAACAAGCTCGAACTCTTAATTGGAAAATCATCTAACATGTAAGTAAAGTCCAATAAAGGAAACAGATATTTTCTTTTTTTATAAGCACAAGAAATAACTATGTGTGTACCAGGAATGTATAAAGTATGTGGAGCTTAACAACAATGAAGTTCCACATAATTCATACATTCCTGGTACATTCGTGTAAATCAGAAATCCTACAGAAGAATAATGGATTCACAAAACGCGAGAACGCTCTATGATTTTTTTTTTTACAATTACACAGTTTTTACTACTTATATGGTGATTGCGAATCCCCAATCCGTTAGTGTATTTAAAATTCGGAATTCGAATATTTAAATATATTTTTATTTCCAGAAATAATCATTTCTTTACTCAGTTTAGTATTTGTTCAAGCAGACATCATGCACACTAGTTTGTTACAAGAAAAAACATTATCATCCGGCGCGTTGTCGATTTTACATGAATGCTAAAAACGGCACCATAAACCGGAAAGTTACGAAACTCTGTAACTAGTTTAAAGAGGACATAAGTTCATGCACGTGCCGGTACTCTGTTATGCAACTCGGGAAATGTACTGAAACCGTACTCGACACGAATGTCCCCTACTATCGATTTTCAAACTGTAAAAAAAGGATCGTTTTCTTGCGTTATACTCGATCGTGATCGTACTAGTTTTAATTTGAAATTTAATAGTGTGAGTAAGTTCTATGTTTAATTTAGACAAGAAATAGAAACAACGATTTAGAGTTTGCTAAGCATAAAGACGTTCAGTTTTAGTTTGTAAGATTAAAACACAAATTATACAGGCTGAATGCTTAGACAGTAGCAATATTTATGGAAGATACTCCGCACTCGATTCTTGTTCTAAATCAGTAAAGAAAATAGATGCTTAATATTTGACCTAATTATCTAGAAAAATATAAAAATTATACATAATCCTCTACGCGTCTATGTTAATGCGTCGGATGATTTCACTTTCACTTGATCGTGAACGTGGGAACGTCAGGAACAAAACGAAAGGGTTTATAGTCCATTTTATCACCGAAAGTTATTAAGTCCGGGTCGCCCATTGTAGTTTTCGGCACCGGTCATTCCACCTAGGCTTATTACGATTGTGTCTATACTTTTGAAAGTCTTAGACCAAACTTTAACTTAGATTTTCTTAGTTGTTTATTAGTATTTGTTTTGATATTTTTATTTTATATGTTAAATGTGACCATGAAGTGTCATATCCTAGAATATTGCGAGTTTTTAACCTTTCACCTGGTATATAATACTTCAGGCAGAGTACAACAGCAATGGTATTATATAATAGTTTAAAGTTTAACTAATACATTGGTACGGAAGTGATGCAGCATTTATAGTTCAAGTTCAGTGACGATACCTACTGCCCATAAAAATATTTAGACCCGTTAAATCTTAATATATATATTTCTTGTGTGCGTGTGTATGTGACTGAACTCCTCCTAAACGACTGGACCGATTTTGATGAAATTTTTTGTGCGTGTTCGAGTGGATCCGAGAATGGTTTAGATTCACAATTGGACCCGGTAGGTGGCGCTGCGGTTGACTTTTGGGATTTCTATTTTTTATTATCAAGGCAGGACAACGTCCGCCAGGTCCGCTAGTAAAGTATATAATATGAATTTCAATATTAGTAATAGTGTAAGTTGTATCGATGTGATAAAGTGTTGTAGGTTTTCAGTCTAGTATGCTCTTTCTTATTTTTTTATAATAGGACGCAAACAAACTGGTGGGTCACCTGATGTTAAGTGATCACCACCGTCCATAGACACTTGCAACACCGGAAGAGTCGCCAGTGCGTTGCCAGCCTATGTTTGGGGGAGGGGGAAGGGAGGTGGGTTATCCGGCGCTTATTATTGTTATTATATTATTCATCGGACTGTTGACTGTTGCATTATACACAATTGTATATGGGTCATTCCACCAAATAAGAACATTTTTACGGGGCGACCCTCGCGGATTATGTTTAAAATTTATGGAGGTGTTCTCTATCATAAGACAAAAATTCCATGAGAGTTTTAGCTCTTAAGACGCAGCGGTCTTGAAGTTATGATTTTTTGAAATTTTGGAAAAAATATTTTTTCAACTTTTTCGTCAATTTTTCTGATATGAAAAACATTTTTAAACAAAATCGACAATCATTGTATTTTGTAGGAAAAATTCTCAGCTTTTGAATGAAAATATTTATTTTTTCATAAACTCATCAGAAGACCCTTAAAAATCGAATTAAAGTGGAAAAATTGATTTTTTTTGGTGTGCAGCCCAAAATTCTTCAAATTTGAATTTTTTTTCTGAAAGCTGAGAGTTTTTTACACAAAATATAGCGTTATGCTTTCATTAAAACTGTGTCCACAACTCAAAAAAGTTCAAAAATAAAAGTATTTTAATTATAATGAATTTGCGTTTAATTTAATTGTGACGAAACAAAAAATATGCACATCGGCAAAACGCTATATTTTGTGTAAAAAACTCTCAGCTTTCAGAAAAAAAATTCAAATTTGAAGAATTTTGGGCTGCACACCAAAAAAAAACAATTTTTCCACTTTAATTCGATTTTTACGGGTCTTCTGATGAGTTTATGAAAAAATAAATATTTTCATTCAAAAGCTGAGAATTTTTCCTACAAAATACAATGTTTGTCGATTTTGTTTAAAAATGTTTTTCATATCAGAAAAATTGACGAAAAAGTTGAAAAAATATTTTTTCCAAAATTTCAAAAAATCATAACTTCAAGACCGCTGCGTATTAAGAGCTAAAACTCTCAGGGAATTTTTGTCTTATGATAGAGAACACCTCCATAAATTTTAAACATAATCCGCGAGGGTCGCCCCGTAAAAATGTTCTTATTTGGTGGAATGACCCATATAAATTACTGTTACACTTTATGAAGTATAGTTAAATTTTATTTGAAGATTCGTGGTAGTGGTAAAATTTCGAAATTAGCCCGCCTCGATTTAAATTAGACACATCGCATCTGAATCGTAGGATTAAGCTCTGCTGTATTAGCGTTGGAATGGAACTGATTACTATAAACTAATTGATAGTCAATAAACACTATAAAAGTCGCTAACCACGTCTGTCTGTGTGTGCGTTGTGTACTTCTACACAGCGTATTTTCACACGGTTTTCAATATCATCACTTAGGTCGAATCCTAGCAACTGAGTCGAAGCTTCCGGTAAAGGATAACATAGTATCGAAATCATAGCATGCTAGTAGGGTTTTTTCGCTCGGCTAGCTACCATCCTCAACTCGAAAATCCGCGACAGATTTGTTGCAGAAAGCACCTGTTGGTATGTTCCTCCAGTTGAATCTGTCCCCCCTCTAGGCTTATCTAGTCTATCCCCCTCTAGTCTATCTTAGAGCACATCGTCATTTAACATAAGATGAGTCAAAGCTGAGAAGGTGGTAGAGCCACGCTGAAGCTATTGCTGGTTTCAGCATGAATGGGTCGGCTCGACCGGGGTAGGTACTAATAACTTAACCATCTCACAGAAAACCGACACGAAGGAGCAGTGCTTGCATTGTTGCGCTGGAGGTCCATCTCCACTTCCCTCTCTTCTCCCGTCCCCTTCTCCCCAAGCATAGGCTGGCAACGCACTTGCGACTCCCCTGGTGTTGCTAGTGTCTATGGACGGCGGTGATCACTTAACATCAGGTGACCGGCCTGTTCGTTTGCCTCATATGATATGAAAAAAAATGCTAAAACCTACAAAGTGTTTAAAAAAATCATTTAGACAGACTCTTACACAATGTTTTGTATATGTAGTACATGCCTGTTATATTTGTAGAAAATAGGCAAAAGGACATTCTCAATCTTTTTGGCCGCTCTGAGTGTATATTATATTTTTTGATTTTCACCCCTAAGTGTGTTCTGCTAGCAAAGATGAAAACCAGTTAGTGGGAACAGGCTTAGCATGTTACCTTAGTCCACATATTAATCCTTAAACTTTCTATACTAATATATAAAGCTGAAGAGTTTGTTTGTTTGTTTGTTTGGTTGAACGCTAGGATCTCAGGAACTACCAGTCCGATTTGAGAAAACCCCTCTGGTTTAGATAGCTCATTTATCGAGGAAGGCTTTAGGCTATATATCATCACGCAAAGATCAATAGGAGCGGAGCACCAATGAAGAATGTTTCAAAATCGGGCACTTTTTTCCTTTTGAGAGATATCGTTAGCGTTAATATTATATACGTTGCCATGGTAACGTGGTAAGTTTCTATCGCAAATATTTTCAAAGTTTATTTTGTTTTCCTATTCAAAATTTGTTATCTATTACGTATTATAAAAATAAAGTTTGTGTATGTACAATTAAAATAACAACTTTTTGATGAATGTATATGGCTACAAATGACCAAAATATTTTTTTTATATTTTGTCTATATTTTTATATTATTATATTTTGTCTGTATGTTTGTTTGTTTCGGGTAATCTCCAAAACGGCTGGACCTATTTTAACGGGAATTTTACTGGCAGATAGCCGAAATTATAGCGGTTGACATATTGTACTTTATTTGTCCGCGGCTTCGTCCGCACTGCTATTTCCAAAATGGTTGGACCGATTTTCACGGGGTGTTCACTGGTAGATTAGCAGACCTCATAAAAAGTAATTTAGGTTTTTTTTATTCGCCTTTGGCCGCAGTGCAATATCCGTAATGCTTGAACTGATTTTGACGGGGCTTTCACTGGCAGATAACTCACCTTATAAGAAGTAACTTAAACTATTTGGTGACGCCGTCGCGTTGTCGACGTCACCTTAGGGGCGCGGGGGTTTCTATGCTAATTTAAGTGGACTGTATATGCGGGGGTGCTATATTCAACTATTGCGATCAGCTACGACTAGGGAGACAAGGGTAGGAAGGAAACTTGGCACATACCTCGCGGCGCTGCAGCTTCCACGTGGCTAGCCGGCTAGGTGATTCTTGTTTCTCTCCACTGGGTCTTCTCCCACACAACACTTATTGTTTATAATGTATGTCGGTACGTATGTAGCGATGCGTTTATTTCTCACTCGACCATGCGAAAACCGAAAATGTTAGCATGCGGCGCGGCGCGGCGCGGACACAACAACACTATGATGCGGCGCGGACAACACAACAGTAATGGCAGTAGAAGCAGCAGTGGCCGCCGCGCGTCTGACGCGCGCGGCGCGGCCAACAACAACAGCAGTAATGGCGGCGCGCTCGTCGCGCTACCGTATATAAGCATGTGCCATGGGCAAGGGTAATTGGTCGGGCTTCAAAGTGGCGTAATCTGATCACAATAATGCGGGAATTTCAAATATATATAAAGCGGCGCAACCACTATTTTATTTTGTTACTCAAGACTTCGTCTGCAATATTCTACTATCTCCTAATCGGTTGGACCGACTTTCACGGAACTTTTACGGGCAGATAACTAGCGAGCTCGGAAGACGTTGTCCCGCCCCGATAATAAAAAGAAAACCTTGAAAAATTATACGTAAACCTTCTCCATGAATCATTCTATCTACTGGTGAAAACGGCATGAAAATCCGATCTGTAGTTTTTTACTTTATCGCGAACAGACAAACAGACAGACCAGAGGACTTTGTTTTACACTATGAAGTAATGAACTGTTACCTGTGCAGTCGTTCGTGTGAATTTAATAAAAATAGTTTGTTTAATGTAAACAAGCACTTGAGACGTGCGCTGTACTGGACTCCAAGAATAAATGTATGTAATTTGAATTATATTATCATTTTAGTCAATTTAGCGGCCATTTCGTTTTATTTACCGCGTTTGCATCTACATAACTCAGTGATTATAGCAACGTATAAGAATAATACAATTATATCGACAATATGGGCATGTTTTGTCTATATAATAAACAATTTAACACATGTTGTTCGATAATGTATAGTTTAAAATTTTCATTACTTTCTTATATAGTGTTAATGAGCACTGAGGGTGGTACATAGTAGGTTAAAGTTCCAGGTATGTTGCTGATGATAAATCCCATCCCATTCGATATACTATTCGTATTCACATATCTAATGTACACGTTACATGTTACAGTAGATGGCGTAATGTAAGATTGTAAGTAGGTGTGTACATTGCAGAAATGCTTTTTCAAAAACATTTGTAACTATGACACCATAGTTATTTAATACATTTAAAAAAGAGCGTGCGGAGCCGCGGGGGACAGCTAGTTAAATCATAAAAAGAATAGTCTAATCATTGATAAACTAAATATTCTTATATACGTACCATATAACTACCAACATGAATAGTAACTTCATATCCGCGCTTAAAACTCGCCAAGTAAATGTCAAGTTATTTCTGTAACCTACCAAGGTCATGATTACGCACGATAATGTATTATTTACAAAAACCTGGAACAAGTAATTATAATGGTCAGTATAATATAAATATGGATTTTGTGGAGTATAATATACATACACACAACAAAGACTGTTTTTTTTCTTCACCGGACATTATTTTTTATGCACAGTTGAATCTATACTTCTATACTAATATTATAAAGAGGTAAAGTTTGTGAGTTTGTGACGTTGTGGCGTTGTAAGGGGTAATCTCAGGAACTACTGGTCCGATTTGAATAATTCTTTCAGTGTTATATAGCTCATTCATCGAGAATATAGGCTATATATCATCACGCTAAGGCCAATAGGAGCGGAGCACTGATGAAAAATGTTTCAAAATCGAGATTTTTTTTTTTGAGAGCTTCTGCTGTGTGCCAGCGTTAGCCCAGAGTAGTAACTATTACTACGCGGACGAAGTCGCGGGCAGGGGCTATAATCTATATACTAATATTATAAAGAGGTATAGTTTGTGAGTTTGTGACGTTGTAGGCGGTAATCTCAGGAACTACTAAACGGATTTTGAAAAATCTTTTACCAATAGAAAGCCACGTTATTTGTGAGTGTCATAGGCTATATATCATCACGCTAAGACCAATATGAGCGGAGCAACAATGAAAAATGTTTTAAAATCGGGGTATTTTTTCCTTTTGAGAGCTTCCTCTGCGTCTTAGCCCAAAATAACTATTCCACACGTGCGAAGTCGCGGGCAGAAGCTATTAACGAATTATATTATCTATAATCTATACTAATATTATAAAGAGGTAAAGTTTGTGAGGTTGTAGGGGGTAATATCTGGGGAGTCGGAGAAAAATGGTCGAACGAAAACGTTTCTTACGAACGCTGCCTTAATTATGAGATATATATGATTGAGTTCTAGAGAAAAGTTGTAGCTTGATAATGCCTATTACCGCCCAACGAAGTGGGCACGGGTCGGCTAGTAAATTATATAATACAAAGTCGCTATAGTAGCGGCATGCTATGGTGGCGGATTTGACAGATTACAATAATGACGTGAAATGTCAATGTATTTTCGAAAAATCTATCATCAAATGCTACTTTATTTTACACTAGCCTCTGCCCGCGACTTCATTTGCGTGGAATAGTTACTTTGGGCTAACGCTAACACGCAGCGGAAACCCGATTTTGAAACATTCCTCATTGGTGCTCAGCTCCTATTGGCCTTAGCGTGATGATATATAGCCTATAACTTTCCTCGACAACTGAGATATAGAACACTGAAAGAATTTTTCAAATTGGACCAGTAGTTCCTGAGTTTACCCCCTACAACGTCACAAACTCACAAATTCACAAACTTTACCTCTTTATAATATTAGTATTAAGTATTATTAGGGTAGATTAAGTATTGCCGTGAGTTTTGCTGGAGGTGATAGGTATGCTGGACAGCGATCGTATATACCATATATAGTATATGATATAAATGTATTTATATTATTTCGAATGTTAAAAAATATACATTCTCATTTGTCTTGCAAATAACATACTAATAATTATAATCCATACAGGATTAAACGACATCATTTTTAAAAAAAAAACGTGCAAAGATTTATTTCCGTACCATATTAGATAGTAGATAGATAGACATATAGTTATGCATATATATAATTTGCAATTTTTATATTAAATTAACTTTGTTTTCTAAAATTATACTACACGTCACTATTTACAATAAAGTACCGCAATTTGTACCTTCAAACGTAATTATTAATGTATACGAAACTTCATGAGGGGACAAAGTGGCCCTTATAGTTTACAATAAGTAAATTGTATAGTTTATACAACGTTCGATAGCGTAAGCGCTACCATCCCACCTACTTATGCTACAGTATTCTAGACCCAATAATGTGTTCTCACATACTGGTATATGATGCATTATAACTCAAGTCTCCAGAGTAGCAAAGACTAAGCTCAGGACTGTGACCCTATTAAGATTGATCGTATATTGCCAAATACTAAAGAAAGTCGTGGTCATCCAGTGATTTGATCGATTGAACGTCGATCCGATGTTTGCAGGTTCGCTCCCCGGCATATACTGACGATTTTTTTCAGAATTCGCGTACTTTTACACTATTGTACTACAAATATAGAACTGTGAATATCTCAGACTTTGTAATCGCCAATGTGTCGTGGGCTGGCGTCGTGATTATGGCCATACCATCCTCCGGGAAGAGACCTATAGCTCTGCAATGGGTTTCTTGCAGGCTGACGATATATTGCCATAGACTGCAACGATCATTTAGCATGAGTTGGACTTCATCGCTGTTTATTATTAACTAGCGAGCCCGGCAGACGTTGTCCCGCCCTAATTATAAAAAAAATCAAATTATATACCAAAACGTTCCTCGTGAATCACTTTATCCAAGAGTGAAAACCGCTTGAAAATCCGTTCAGTAGTTTTTGAGTTTATCGTGAACAGACAGACGCGGTAGGGGACTTTGTTTTATACTATGTAATGATTAGTGGGCCCGGCGGACGTTGTCCAGCCCTAGTAATAAAAAAAACCTTGACAAATTATATATCTTAATCTCCCTCATGAATTACTCGTATCTACTGTTGAATACCGACATAGCAGAAGACTTCCTTTTATAATATGTAGTCATGTAATATATATAATCACTAGCAGCAGCTCTTGACTTCGTCCGCATCCGTGTCTTTATAAAGGATGTTACCACACATTATCTTAATACTTACGATTTATGCAGCGCACTCCAAAATAGCTCTGAGATGGCACGATGTTTTCAGACTTCTTCGATACTTACCATTATATTTATATTATCAATTAATACTGTTAATTATAACCTACATGTTATTCTGGTATATAAGCAATACTACTATAAAGTTTAATTAAAAGCCATTGATTGGTTTTTGAAGTTATACTTCTTTTGGCGCGTTAGGGAAAAATGATGAGAGTAAATTTTTACGATGCGCGCACACACCGTCACGAAAATCCGACACCCTGAAATTAGCTATAGTCAACATTTTGTTTCTTTGTATTTGTTGTTTGTATTTCTTTGTATTACACCTTTCAATTTATTAATACCTTTTTCTATTGTTAGTGTCGTTTTTCCTACAAACGTAGAATAAGGCGAAAGATAAAATTTTTGAAAAGATTTTTACCTTGTTACGCCAAAGAAGTATAACTTCTAACGCGTGTACAAAAGGATGTCGGTATCCATGTATAATAATAAATTTTCTCGTTTGAGTTATAAGAATGATGATTATCCTCGATCTTATAAAATTGTAACTCCGAAACATTGAACATATTGTAACATCGATCCATGCTAATCTTAAAGTCGTATACGAGCTATTATAATAAGTTACTCTGATACGGTAGCTGATGATTAATTCAACGCGGGTCGGAAACTGTCGTTGACGGGCGTCGGATTTTCCAGACGTCTTATTATGCCTGATGTTTTTCTTGTTTATATAAATAAAAAAAAACATCACTAGATGGTTATAAAAACAGTTCTTTACGTGTCATGCTATATATCTACTAGACGTGCCCGCGGCTCCGGACGCGATTGGTTATTGAAGTGAAAATTTCTTTTGGGACGGTGTGAATATAAAAACAAAAAACTTAACGTCTCACAGCCTGTACACCAAAAATGAGTGCATAATTTTGGACTATGCAGTCGTTTTAAATAGTCTCGCGTCGCTTTCGTCCTTGTAAAAACAACTTTAAATCATTCAGGTAGGGTTGGAATTTGCGAAATCAAAGTTAATTGCATAATTATAACCACGTATGTATATTGGAGAGTTTTGATGGTCATTTGTGATCGCTACTTTATTCGAGACTGTGTTTCTTGGGTTTTTATATGTCAGTGGTTGTGAATTAGATTTTATGAAACGAAAATGTCTAACGAAAAAGAGATGCCTATAAATGTGCATATAGGTTTTAGGCTGTAAGATAATGTGATAGTATATTTTCAATGTACTCGAAATATATACAAAAAGAGTGAAGGGAGAGAAAGATAGAGAGAAACCTTGATATCTATAGCACATTATTGTATGTTAGTGACTACCGCGCACTTTTAAAAATTATTCTGTGTTAGGTATTATTAACATTGTCAATATATATTAAAATATTGTAAAATAATGCCGAAAACTAATGTTTACCCCCTCCATAATGTATTAAATTCATCCTCTTAAAACTTAATCAGAACACTAAATCTCACTTCTACCGCACGTGAACTACACACGCCTTTTTTACAGGACATTTTTAAAGATTACCAAGGTCTGTGCATTGTCTAGTTGTAAATACTTAAGAAGAAATACAATCCACAAGAAATTGGAACAATAAGTTGAACAGAAAGCCATAGAATTATGAAACCGCTGTAGATTGCTCGCAGTTTTGTTAGCCTATGATTGAAATCTATTGCTGTCGCACTCTGCCTCTCACTACGAAAGAGAGAGTGAGAGAGACAACGCAACTCGAGTTGATTATACATATAAGAAAAATACGAGATCAAGATTTCGTATTTCCCTGTTTCATCTTCCAAAACCGAACCGATTTTTGTTCTTTTTTCCAATTTAATATACGAATGGATTTCGCTATGTCTGTATGTTTTTCTTTTACTAATGATTATATTTGTCAAATTTGTTTCTGATTACGGCGATATAATTGGGAGATTTAAGTTTTTTTTGTTTTTTTATCATAGGAGGTAAACGAACAGTTGTTTCACCTGATGTGATCACCAGGGGAGTCGCAAGTGCGTTGCCAGCCTGTATTTGGGGGAGGGGTGAATAGGGGACGGAGGAATAGGAATAGGGGAGTAGGGGACGGAGGAGGGGGAGGGGTAATTTGTAAGTTTCTAGGCCTTATAATAATTAATTTATGGAGAAAATCAAAACATAGGAATATAACAGTGATAGATATACAATACGGCATAGTTTAAAAAAAAATACTGTAGTTCTAGTATACTGAGATGAGATATATAAAACTTCATGGCTAAAGGTCAAACAGTGTTGCTATGAATCTTAGATGTAGGTATAATGTATAAAAACCGTATTACTACTTAACGGCGATCGCATGGAAGAATAATAAAGAGGTTTTAGAATAGAATTCTGGATCAAAACTTCTCTTACCGACAAGGAACAAACAGCATCCTTAGTGCAACCGATACAACGCTCACTAATTGGAAACATGACACTTTAAGTAAACTTTGCTTAGAGTTAATGTTAGAGTTACGGAAGCCGTTTAACTTGCGTTTGTGATCATTTTAAGCGTATTTTAAATTAATATTTCAACAGAAAAAGATAGTGTTACGTTCGCATGTAATCATGTAATATGTTTGTTTCAAACAGTGATTTTATTTTTCATTCACAGTAAATTATAAAGCGATTCGAAGACTTTATAGTTAAAACATAAAGTGTGCACTGAACGCTGAACCGCTTTATTATATAGACGTCATTAAAAAGAGGGTGGAAGTCTTCTAGATTATCAAAAGCCGACGATGCGTATCAAAACTCTCGAGTCACGAGATAATGTTCACGTGCGATCGATACCCAATCAAATAGTAAAGAGAAGCCGCGGTCCGGGGTTTTTTACATTAATTGTGGATTTTTTAAGTTTAAATTCAGATGCGTTGAGCGATTGAGAAAAAATGGTAGGGGGAAAACTTATGGATTCTAGTCACTGATGACCTCGACACTCACGTGACGTTTGCGCTTGTGCCAGCCATTGTATACACTCGGCTGTATCATATGCATGTTTGAATATTTGCATGGGTAAAATCTTGCGACTTCGCGTCACCGATCGTTACCGATGACGTCGATATGCTCGTGACATATTGCGCTTAGGTTAGACTAGCGACGCGTAGTATAGCGGCCTGTGTAGATACATGTAATATTAATATTTTGTATTGAATTTTTACAGCCCGTCATATGTCTGATTAATTAATAAACGGTATAAAAATGTATATAATTTTCGTTCGGAGTGCCTATAGATGTGAAAATCAGATTAATATTAATAATTTCAATTTACAAATTATGAAATTTTAATAATTCAGACTGTAATTGATTTAAAAGTTCAAAAAAGAACAGTTATTCCATTGTTTTAAGTTTTCACCTCCGTCAGCAGTCCTTTTTTTTTAGAAATAAATAGCAAATCTTAACAATAACGATGCATTGTTACGTTTTTTTATATTATAGAGGGGCAAACGAACAGGTGGGTCACCTGATGGTAAGTGATCACCGCCGTCCATAGACACTAGCTTCACCAAGGGAGTCGCAAGTGCGTTGCCGGACTTTTAAAGAAGTGTACGCTCGTTTCTTAAAGGTTTATAAGTCGTAATAGTTTGGAAATACCGCCGCTGGGAGTCGATTCCACAGGCTCGAAATACGAGGCAGAAATGACCTCTATGTCATTATCATAAAACTAAACTAGAAACATAAAGAGTTATAGACTTTTATATATAAATCATAACTATAGTTATTACTTTTATTATATGGTCCCGTAAAACAGTATGAAAGTCATACTAACAGGCTATTGACCGAGAACTAGCGCTTTTTGTTTTATATTTTACCTACCGTGCGCGGTGGTTTAACTTGCACTTTTTTTAAATGACCGTTAACGCAGTTAGGTAAGCGTAAACGAACTCATTATCATGTATAATCGTTGCGTAGCCGACCACGTGATTTAATCATTTTATGAGGTATGTTAGGAGATGTGTTTCCACCCGTGTCGGGAGGAGATTTTCAATGTATATTCTGCGTGTGTATTATCTCCTTAGTCAGTCAGTCAGGTCAGACCAGAATTCCGGAATGCGAGAACTAATGGATATGCTAAATCGCTGTCCTTGAAATCTGTGGAGCTCGGTCCAGATGTTCCTGACGGTAGTAACGTGGCGTGCGGGTTCATTTTGTGGTTATAAAGTTCGTGGCGGTATCAGCCAATATTAGGTATGTTAGGAGATGTGTTTCCATCAGTGGTGGGAGGAGACTTTCAATGTATATTTTGTGTATGTATTATCTCCTTATATCTACTATGTGGTTCTCCGTCCTGGACTATATGTTGAGTAACGGAGCTATTGTAAAAAGAAACAACATGTACACGTTAATTGACGCGAGCGTCACTAACTGACAATTTTATAGTGTCTTAATTACAGCACAATACCCCACAATGTCATCGCTTTAATAACATAGGTATTCACAGTTCGCCCCTTCACGGTAATACTTGGTGATTAACCCGTCCCCAGTCCCCGATACACCGCACCGCACGATCATAATAAGTAGGATATAAATCTTCAGGAATTATTAGATTTATAGGGTTATATACCTTAATATAACGAACCTCGATATAGCGAATTTTTCGAAATCGACTAGTAACACCAGTAAGAGATAATGCAAAATATACCTTTACATTACGACTACATTTATCAAACACCTCTTTATAACGAATTTTTAATCATTGCTAAATACAGATAGAAGGTATTATTGACCGCTTTTTAACAATATTTTTATTTATAACTAGCTGTACCCGCAGCTCCGCACGCTTTTTTTTAATTCGTATTAAAGAATTATAAAATTGTGAGACTATGTACAATTATAGAAATGCTCTTTAAAGATAATTGTAAGTACGGCGCGCACGCCACTAAAAGTAACATGTAACGTGTACATTTGATATATAAATACTAACAGCGTGCCAAATGAGGTTTGTCATCAGCAACATATTTGGAACCTTAACCCACCATATAACTGCCTCAGTGCTCACCTCACTGTATGGAACTAATGAAACAATAACTTAAAAATATTATTATAAAGATTTACACTTACATTACATTTAATATACATTACCATTATTATAATTAATATTTTGTGACTATACAAAAAATAAACGCTTATCTGTTCCGCAAGAAATTGTATTATGGAACTCTTTACGTAATACTTTTATAATCTAAGATCTTATTAGGAAGATCTCTATATCATTAAAGTTATTAATAATTATAATGTAGAATTGTTAATAATAACCTGATAATGATTTCTCTTATTATAAAATAAAGAATGAGTTGAAATCTTGCTAAATTTCATGCAGACAAAGTCGCGAGTAACAGCTAGTCTAAACTAGAATAACTTCAATTACTTTTTATAAGGTCCGCTATCTGCCAGTAAAAGTCCCTTGAAAATCGGTCTAACCGTTTTGGAGAAAGCACTATGGGCGAAGCCACGGTTAACAGCTAGTATAAACTAAAATTGCCTAAATTACTTTTTGTAAAGTCAGCTATCTGCCAGTGAAAGTCTTGTGAAAACTGGTCTAACCGTTTTGAAAATAGCACTGCGGGTGAAGCCACGGTTAATAGCGAGTATAAATGAAAATTGCTTGAATTATTTTCTAAAAGGTCAGCTATCTGTCAGTGAAAGTTTCGTGAAGATCGGTCGAACCGTTTTGGAAATAGCACTGCGGGCAAAGCCACGGTTAACAGCTAGTATAAACTAAAATTGCTTGAATTACTTTTTATAAGGTCAGATATCTGTCAATGAAAATTTCGTGAAGATCGATCAAACCGTTCTGGAGATCGTACTGCGGGTGAAGCCACGGTTAACAGCTAGTCTAAATTAAAATAGACTATATTACTTACTGTGATGTCTACTATCTGCTGGTGAAAGTTCCGTAAAAATCGGTCTAACCGTTTTGGAGATAGCATTGCAGACGAAGCCGCGGTTAACAGCTAGTTTAATTTAGAGTTACCTAAGTAACCCGCTATAATTTCAGCTATCGGCCAGTGAAATTCTCGTCAAAATCGGTCCAGCCGTTTCGGAGATTAGCCGGAACAAACAGACAGACAGACAGACCGACAAAAATTTTAAAAATTGCATTTTTGTTAATTTGTTATCAGTAGCGTGTATACTTTCGTACCCAATCAGTAAAACATTTTTATTTTGATATTACATACAGACACTTCATTTTTATTATATATATGTCCTATGAACTATTTCTACATAATTTCACAATCATTAATATCTCGACAGCTTCAGACACGTTAAATTCTGTTAGTAATTGCTGTTAAACAAAAAGGGTTTCCTAAAATCGTTCACTTTAACAGATTAAGCTAATGGATATCTATGGAATGTTGAGGTCAATAAACAGTTTTTCTTAACTTTCGACTCTTAGTTCAACCTAACCTCTATATAACAAACCTCATTGTAACGAATTATTCGTTATAACAATTTTTTCTAATTGCCTTCAGTTTCGGTTACACTGTAACACACAAAGATACAGAGATTTGCAGTTCCAAACAAACAAGATATCCAAATTATCTCATGACCTTTACAATGTTAATATAGGTTATATAGAATGAATAATGTAGTAATTATATTTTTAACCTTTAGATTTCATTAAATTAAATTATATTACACGTTTGCCATTTCAATAGGCAATTAGAATTATGGATTAATTACTATCTTAATTATATCATTTTAAAGAGAGAGACGAACTTCTTAGCCTTCCATGGATTCACCGTGCGGGTGCCGGGTCCATCGTGTCGCAGAGGGAGAAACTCAGAGCAGTTCCCAGGACTTGCGACCCAGGTGTAAGTTTAAGGAGGCCCCCTTTGAGATGCGCATCAACGCTCACCTTCACTGCTCGAGTTTCCCGCCCTGCCTAGCCAAATTTGGTAGGAATTAGGTTGTCGATATATTTTATGAAATTATGTATCTTAAGTTCCGCTTGTAGTGATTGAATTATTTATAATATAAAACAATAACAAGTGTTAGGTCATTGGTCACCGGACTGTTTAAAATAGTAAATATATAATCCTAGCTTCTGCACTATCTTCGCGGCTTCGTTTACGTTGAAGCTGAAAATATGTTTAAATAATACGTACGTTAACCCCAATTTTGAAACATTCTTCATTGGTGCGCATCTCCAATAGTCTTAGCGTGATGATATATCCTTCCTCTATAGACTTCCTCGATAAATGAGCTATTGAACACTGAAATAATTTTTCAAATCAGACCAGTAGTGCTTGAGATTAGCGCGTTCAAGCAAACAAACTCTTCAGCTTTATAATATTAAAGTATAGATGTGTATTGATAGCAATACATCCAGTAATTACGATTTTAATAATAGGTAATATGTAACGATCATAATTTAATGTCAACCTTTATTGTAATCGTACTCTCATGCTGTACTTATAAGTTTAAAAGTAGCACCAATGACAAAAGTTGACGAGTAATGGGTTAGCATGGTACAGGCATATTATAAGCGATGGAAGTCATGTAACTAGAAAAGTCTTGAGTATGCAGGGGACAGATATAGGAGTAGAGGAAGACCGAAAAAGGTATGGATGGATTGTGTGAAAAAGGTGTGTACCAGGTGTGAGTACTGAGATGACATCTGACAGGGGTAGTGTGGAAAAGCAAAACATGTTGTGCCGACCCTACTTGGGTGGGTTAAGGGTAAGAAAAAAAAGAAGAAGACCGTCAAGCTGTACTATACTATTTTATTGTCATGTTGTATTTATGGTGATGTCTGGAATTATCATCTCTCTCTGTGCAACCACTAAAAACGATTGAAACATTAATGTATTTTAAATAAGATATATTATACGTATATATGTTAAAAATATCCCGATCGAGTTTCTTGCCGGTTTTTCTCGATGACTGTGTTGTTTTCCGAACCGGTGGTAGTTTTCACGTTCATAAGCGCCTTCTTAAAGCCTAAATTGAGTAAAGTATTGTTGATTTGATTTTGATTGCTTGTCAAATGTTTATTTTATGATAAGTAGTTTCAGTTTGGTATGGAACGTTTACTGAACACAGTTTGATTTGCTTGTTGGACAAGATATGAGTATTACCCTCTTGTAAATCGTATTGCCTTATTTTTTATGAGATATAATAGAAAATAATTCTCCTACCTTCGATGTTTAAGAGTCTGAACTGTGAGAATTTTGTTTGTTGGTTCTAAAATTGCAAGTATATTTCAAGGTAACGTTATTTTATTTCTACACATTATACTCTTATGTTAAATAGCACAGGCATTATTATTATGTAAATGAGACCAAATGGTACCTTTACAGTACAAACTCATGATGAAATTCTTCACTTATACGTTAAATTTTTTCAACGTTTTCTCTCGTACCATTTCCTTATCATTAGAAACACAACAAAAAGAATAAGCTAAATAGATGCAGTTGTTCTGGAGTGATTACATGCATACGGCAATTCATACATATTTCTTGTGGTTTTAAGCTTAGTGTCGTCCAGGCAAGTCGGTTCTAATCCACATAGTTCCGTAGTAAAATACACGTTAGATGCATTCAAATGATTCGCCTTCGTTCGATTTCATGATCCCGGTGGACGATGAGCTATATTAGATAGAAAAATATAAGGCGCTGTGGGGTTTTTGCCGGGATTTTAGTTTATCGTGTAGTGGTCCACCATCTTGTTAGTACATTGAAATCATCACAAGAAACTTGTACTATTATTACCTACTCGACAATGGCAGTAATAATCTACTTGAATATTGGTTGTCAAAATTAAAACTAAAAAAAGGCACTGGTAATTTTGTTTTATATAATTCATTATATTTGCAGTACATTTTCTATTTGAAACTAACAAGAGTATATACCTAAATGTATTTAAGATGCAAGATAATAAAGAGCAAATTTACCAGAAATTGAAGACTTTGTTAATTCTACAGAATTTGTGTTATTGTTTGGCTCATCAACTCGCAATGCTCTCGACTTCCCGAGGCATCCTCCGTTTATTTATAGCGGTTGTGACGCAAATCGCCAAGTTTCAAGACGTACTGTACTCATATGTACGTCGAACTTCGCGTTTTTAGGTGTACTATGTATAGTTTTGATTAATTCTATCAACCGACAATGATCATCATACTGTTATTTGAAAAGGTAACGTTGTGACAACAGTCGTGATGGTAGATGACGATTACGTCTGTCGGAACATATTAATATCTTCAAGAAAAACTGTCTTTATATACCATATTTGTTGATTTGTTGTTAAAATATAAATTTGCATTCAGTTTTTTGTTTGTTAAGTTAATAAAATATGGCGCAAGATGTGCATATCTATAAAGACGCTGTCCTAAACTTATGGGTTATTAGTTTTATGTAATACTAGCGGGCCCGGCGGAAGTTGTCCCACCCTGATAATAAAAAAACCGTGAGAAATTATACATCTAAACCTTCCTTATGAATCACTCTGTGTACGGGTGAAAACTGCGGGAAAACCCGTTGAATGGTTTTTGAGTTTATCGCGAACAGACAGACAGACATGGCAGAAGACTTTGTTTTATAATATGTATTGATTTTGTAAGAGCGTCGTTGATGTGCCAATGAAATAATAAATAGATTTCGTGATGGAGAAACATTTTCTAATGATCATCACTCAATGTGTTGAGTTGTGAACAAAAATTTTAAATTATAGACACAAGGATAGTGTAGTATGACTAATAGTGATTTATAAGCAAAGGATTCAATTCATCTATTGTATGGGAAAAACGAACCTTTTTCCAAATTTTTGATTGATACTAAAAGCTTTAAATAATAAATTAAATAAAAGTACAGAAAATTGGTTGAGAAACAGCGGAGAAAGATGTACTTAGCTGATTTGTCTCTGCTTATTTATTTATACGAGTCGAACTTCAACCACAGAGGACAAAAAACTTTTCCAATTTTTTTGATAACACTAAAGCTCGTAAGTCTCTCCTAACCAAAATCGAATAGAGAAAATCGGTTAAGAAAGGAAGGAGAGCGAGGTTCTTAATTGTTTTTCCACTGCCGATGTATTAATAATATAGATTATCTACACACCAATATTATTTTTCGTCTGGGTCAAGGATTATTTTTAAATTTAACAGAAATATATAGGTAAAATAGTAATTAGTAATTTACAATTTAAAAAAAAGACATTCCACGATTACCATTTTCCTTAAAAATTAAAACGTCGTGATGGTCTAGTGGTTTGACCGGTGGAATATCATTTCGATGTTCACAAGTTCGAACCCCGGCATGTACCAACAAATTTTGTCTGAATTAGCGTACTTTTACCAATTTAAATTGGTAACATTCTCGGCTGATGGTATGGTATTATAAATATATTCTATTTTGTTGTCTGTCCGTTTTATAGTGAAACGTAGAAAGTCTCGTTTAATTAATCAAATAGACACAACAATTTCAGTTTAGCCCGTGCGTTGAATGATACTCAGAATAAATTGTTGCGCATAAATATCACACGGTTCTTTGTCCTACAACTATATATGGTCAGTTAGTCATCATATCCGAAGAATAACTGTTGGCTTTGAGTCAGTCGTAATTACGCTTTATTGTTCCGAGATAGCTTAATGTACTGTTGACAGAAGCGTCGACCTCTCGTGTCATTTCCTCGTGGTTTACGAATGCAATACGTCTAGACATCGCGCCAATCTCTTTGGCCGCTCTGAATATAGCCGTAACTTTGGACTTGCGAATATTTATAAGCTGTCTCGACGTTGTACATCTATACTTCGAAATTATAAAACTGAAGACTTTGTTTGCTTGAACGCGCTAATCTCTGGAACTACTGGTCCGATTTGTAAAATTCTTTCAGTATCAGATAGCTCATTTATCAAGGAAGGTTATAGGCTATATATAATCATGCTAAGGTCAATAGGAGCGGAGTACCAATGAAGAATGTTTCGAAATCGATTTTTCCCTGTTGAGAGCTTCCGCCGCGTGGTAGCGTTTGCCCAGAGTAACTATTCTATGCGGATGAGGTCGCGGGCAGAATCTAGTATAATGTAATACGTATTTATATTTAAATTTGTGGTTATGTGTAACCATATTCAAAGCTGTCAAAATATTTGGCAAGGACTTTACACATCGCGATATCAGATGTTTTCAGTTACTATGGTTTTCATTTGGCAAACCAACTGGATAAAGTAATTTATGTCGGCAAGAAATTAATAAGGCTAGATGAAGTAAAAGACCGGCATGATTTAAATACTAGAAACGATAACAAATTAGCCATTCCACATTGCATGCTCCGTAAGACCAGTAACAGTATTGTAGGTAATATCGTTAGCTTATATAACAAAGTACAAAAGCACGTTACCGATTTGCCGGATAGTAAATTCAAGTGCCATGTCAAGTGGGCTTTAATGTCAAAAGGCTATTGTGAGGTGGATCAATATGTGAACGATGGTGATGTCTGGAAATAACACCCTTCTTTGTGTATCAGGTAGAAACGATTGTAAGTATAATATAAGAAATGTATGATGAAAAAATACACCACATAGAGTTTCTTGCCGGCTCTTCTTGAAGCCTTATTTTGGCCTTGAGACCTAAATTGATGAAATCGACCTTGAGACGTAAATTCAATAAACTACTATTAATTTAAATTGATTTCATTTAAACCGTTAAATACTTTATATTTATAATGGACGTATGACTTAACCAACAAATTGCGTTATTGAGGTAATCAGATTTAAAATTAAACATACTACGGAAATTGCATGTAAATTTGGCAATATTAACAAATGGTAAACAACTTTAAATTCACACTTTTAATTGCAAACAATCATGTATAGTAATTATTAAAAATGAGGTATACAATTTTATTCTGTCCAATCATAGTAACGCCAAATTACCTTCACTAATTTGTATATGCCTAGATTCAAGCATGACTATTTAGTATATGCCTAGGTTCCAATAATTTTGTAATGTAACACAAGAAAGTTGAGATACTCTAGCTGATGGTATACATGGTGCATTGCATAAATAATGGAAATCACCAAGAAATCTTCCATAATGATTCACAGCAGTCATTTTATACCACCTTATAAACCTTCCGGCAGTTTGATACACACTTCATGACCTCGAAACGTGATAAACAGAAAGCCACTGAGAGGGATTTATCGCCATGTGTCTGGTAGTGGCGATCTATTCACATGTTACCTACCACCCTTAACGCCATAATTAATTATTGAATGTACACTCATATGCTAAATGCTACTATTACGAGTGCCATATTTGTAGCCCGGTGAAGCTGTTAAGGCCTTGCTACGCCAATAAAATAGTCAGTTCGAAATCTATGTGGTGCTTGCGATACAGCCAAAAGCAATTGCCATGTCCGTTCCATGTAGATCCAGGTGTTTGTTCTATAGTAGCTGTTACCCGCGACTTCGTCCATGTGGAATTTCCGAAACGTTTGGACCGATTTTTATAGGACTGTAACTGGTAGATAACGGCTTTTTTAGTTTAGACTCGCTATCACCCGGAAGTTAATCCGCATAGAATGTTTGAAACTATTGGATCGATTTCCACTGGCATATATTTGATGTTTAAGGAAGAACTTGGGCTATTTTATTTTAGTCTGGGTGTTACCCGCACCGTTGTCCACATGGAATCTTCAAAACGATTTTCGTAGGAATTCCACTGGTGTATAACTGAAGTTATTTTGACATTGCATACAGACACTTCATTATCATTATATGTGTGTCGTTACATTTGAAAATGAATTAAATGCAGTTTTAATCGTTCCTATAACATGTTTTTTTTATTTCCAGTTTTTATACACCGACAACGATGTTCAAATTTTCCCGTACGTATTTTGCATGTACGAAAATTGAAGATCATGAAAAATAACGTAAAATATTAAGAACGACTAAAATTGGATTTAGCTCATGTTGAAATGTAACGACGCATGAATAGATTTCAAGATACGTATATAAAATGTCTTCTCTGATTCTTTACTTTTTTACCATTTCATTCCGAGTGATAAACTTTCTCCTCGTCCTTTTGAGTACTTCATTTAATTTCAGTTTACAAGAAATCTGTTGATTTAATATACTTACTGTCAGTTGTCTCTTTGATCGTGTAAATGGCATGCTTCCTACGTCAATCTTTACAAAGACCGCTTCAATCTAAAATGATCTGGTGCTATCGACTTCACTGCCACTAAGTAGCGGCGGCGGTCCACCCTTTTAATGAATTATGATTTACTGTATTCTAGATCATTCCCACAGATTGCTCGTAAACGTATGGCCGTCAACAGATATAGTTACAAGTGTTTTAAGTATTATTCTTTCTTTATTAACTACTAGCCCCTGCCCGCGACTTCGTCCGCGTAGTAATAGTTACTACTCTGGGCCAACGCTGACACACAGCAGAAGCTCTCAAAAAGAAAAAAACATCTCGATTTTGAAACATTCTTCATTGGTGCTCCGCTCGTATGGGTCTTAGCGTGATGATATATAGCCTATAACCATTCTCGATGAATGAGCTATATAACACTGAAAGAATTATTCAAATCGGACCAGTAGTTCCTGAGATTACCCCCTACAACGCCACAACGTCACAAACTCACAAACTCACAAACTTTACCTCTTTATAATATTATTATTATTATTATATTATTATTAGTATAGACATACGCTGTTGTATTGTTTTCAAATGTTGTGTACTTACAAATTATTTAAAAAAACGTGTTGTATTTTTTCTCATTTTACTGAAATGTGTTTTAATATTAT
>AP028431.1:3193560-3283838 GCA_036509395.1 Antheraea yamamai | reverse complement strand
AAAAAAAAAAATCTATATATAAATAGGCAGTGGGGAAATAGTTAAGAACATCTACCCCCTCTGTTTCTCAACCGATTTTCTTCATTCGTTTTTTGTTTAGTAGCTATTGAAGAACTTTAGTGTTATCGTAGTTGGAATGAATTTTTTTCTTTATGGTTGAAGTTCAAGCACTGGACGAGCACTCGTAACATTTAACTTGCGGCTTGGGTAATCCACCCAGTTTTCCTCATATAATGGTATAGTAAACGGTCCTCACTAGCCCAGCTTTGGTTTTCGGTACATTGGCTAGTTGATCCGATACGACGGTGACATTATTGAGCATGACACTATGAAAAGGATAAATGGTAGAGTAAATGATATTATAACAGGTCTCTGGAATAACTTATGATCCACTAATATCAGAGAAACTGATAGGAAAAAATATAAAACTATTTTAAGGCCTGTTATGCTGTATTGATTTGAATGATAGGTTACTAATGAGATGGATAAAAGCAGATTTCATGTGGTAAAGGTGCGAATATTAAGATGGATCGTGGTGTAAGTAAAATTGACAAAATTAGGAATGACTATCGAAGGCAATTTAAAAATAGCATTCGTAATACAGAAATTAAGGAGTAATATATAAGCGTTGTATGAGTGTAGCCCGGTGAAGCTGTTAAGACCTTGCTAGGTCAATAGCGTAATCAGTTCGAGAAAAAAAAAAGTTGTAGGTATGAGTATACCGTGGTAAAGTAATTAGTTTATAAGTTGTAGGTACCCTGATGTACAGACAGACAGGAAAGTTGCATTTGGTTATATGAAAGGTTTAAAACACAAAGTCGGTTTCCGGACGATATTTCTATGTGATAACGTCATAAGGCAAATCGTACCTCTCTATCGCTTGTTCCGCGCTCTCGCTTGCTCGCTCGGCTCAGGCGAAAGGTGACAATGAGTCATGCTTTATCATGCATGCAGCCGGCGTTCATTGATTTATAAGACGTTATCACGTCAAAAATAATAAACAACTACAAATTCGCTAATAAGCCAACCAAATCCTTAGGAGTAGTAAAATCGGAAATAAAACAAAATTAACGCGAATGTTCATTTTCCAAAAGTAATTTAGATCGCTAAGTGACGTCCCAATGAACAGAACTAAAATTAGTATTGGTGAAAGCGGAAATAAATTAAAAATTCAGCTTGCTCAATTACGGATGTTACAATTTGCGAAAGGTTGTCAACTGGGAAAAGTTACCGAGCTAATATTGATTTTAGCTTTATTTTTCGCTTGCGATATAATTAAAAATTTCAAGCAATAACTTTCATTACAAGTTACATTTTTTTAATATTATGGTAATTAATTAATTTATAAGGATTGTCAACGGCTATTCAAATACTAATATATAGTAAAATAGTTACTGTTACATTGCAAATCCATTAGCTTCTTCTGTTATACGAAGGTAACTAAATGTCTTATGTAAATATCGAAATGATATATCGAGAAATATATCGAAATTATATCAACAAGACAACTGTACTTCAAATACATAACACAAACATGTATAAAAAACCAATAGAACTAATTGTTTTATTATATCTTATATCCGTGTGAAATTTTAAATGGCATTATTTATGTGATTAGTTCTATATTTGTTCGTTCGTTAGTTGTAAGATCACCTTTTATCTTAAAATAAAATATATAAAAATAATGTTTTGTATGTGTTCGAGCATTTTTCATTTTTCATTGAATTTTTGTGCATTCGTCGTTCGTGTAAGTGTGGATATGACTGATATAGTACTATCGACGAATAATAGATGGCGCGCAACTCGTTATATAATATAATGCATTTAATAAAATTTATGACTATTTGACTTATACTTTATATGACTTATTTACATTCTAGCACTAAATTCAAGTAAGGATCCAGAATAAAAAGGCGGCAAGTATGCGTGACGCGGGATTGTCATCCAGGTACGTATAGGCAACTGCTACTGAAAACGATAAAAGAAAATCATGAGTTGACTATTCTGGTCTAATTGTGGATCAGATCAATTTTAGTTGTTAAACAAATCTGTGAACAGTTCTAAATCGTCAAATTTTTCTCGAAATCGACTAAAAAAACATTCGCGGTCGACCGTTTGAGCATCCCTGTCTAAAACCATTAAAAGTGCATGTAGCTTTTTATGCGTAATTTTTTTTTAAATAAACTTTATAATAAATTAATTGGAATATAACATTCTAGATCGGAATGACCTCAATATGATTAATAGCAGTTCGATATATTGCAATCTCTTTGTGATTCCATCGCAGTAAATTATACCTATTGTTTAAGTTAAGTGCTCCCGTTCTCGAGCCCGTATTATTTCTAACAACTTCGATGTAAGATAAATATAGCTTGCAGTAAATTAACAAGGGTTGTTTTGCAAATGTCTATTTGATATACTCATAAATCGAACGATTATTTACTGCGAAAGTAATCAAATAAATCCACTTCAAACAATGGAATTCCATAAACAAACATTTTCGTCTCGCGATTGTTCCCCTTTCACGAAGCGGAGGTCTCTCAATAAATCTTTTATTGGGTACAAGTCGGTAGGGGGGAGCGAGGGCTTCTAGCACGCATTTTCTTACCTCTTACGAAAGATACCTTATGAGAAACGGCGGCGTTACACCTGTGATGTATTTATTTGGTAAAATTGAGCTCTCCGTTATTCTTGTCCATCGATCTTTTATATTAGCTCGGTAACGATCTTAGTAAATGTTCTGTGATGTCATATCATATACATAAACCCCCCCCCTTCTCCAAAACAAAAACCCAACATTTTTCTTCGTTTTTCCCCTTGATTAGAGTGTTTATTGAGAATTTTTTTTATATTTTTTTTCAAGTTTTTTTTTTATTAAGGGGGGGACAACCTCCCCCCCCCTAATAATATATATGGATCCGAAAGCTAGGCCACGAACGAGACGAATGAGAAAAGATTACATGTGGCAGAGATGCAGATGTTAAGACGGATGTGTGGTGTAACTAGAATGGATAAGATTAGGAAGGAATATGTCAGAAGAAAGGTCAAAGTAGATAGAGTGATAGAGAAGTTGAGGAGTAATAGGTTAGCATGGTACGAGCATGTTATGAGAAGAAATGAAAGTCATATAACTAGAAAAGTCTTGAGTATGAAGGTGGATGGATATAGGAGTAACGGAAGAACGAAATAGGTGTAGATGGATTGTGTGAAAAATGATATGTGTATAAAAAAAGGTGTGAGTACTGAGATGACATCTGACAGGGGGGAGAGGAAAAGGAAAACATGCCGTACCGACCCTTCTTATATAGGATAAGGGTAAGAAGGAGAAGATGTATCTCTTCAAAGATAGAGCGTTAAGCATAGCAGATAGTTGTCTGATAATTTTCTTTTCAATACTTAAAGGTTTAAAGCTAACCGAGCATTAGAAATAGCTCCCAGGAATTGTTTGCTATAGAAAACAGATGACTGTTGTTTTCTTATCTATTTAGACGTGTGAAAAACTTAGTTTCCGAAGATAATAAAGTGAAGTTGTAATTTTATGTTTTAATAAAAAGTAATTCTTTTATTTAGTTTAATTTATTTTAAGAATGAATTCGTGGTGATTTATGTCATTTTATTGAAAAGAAAAATGTACGTAGTTTTTTCGGCGACACTGCGACTTAATTCAGTTTTATGTTAATTATTGTAATGCATCATGCTGGTACTCTGTCTGTATCGAAATTATATTTAACATATTTTATAAAAAAAAACCAAATTAAGTACAAACTTTTTTCTAAATGCTTATTTAAACGTATTTCTGTTACAATAACGGTGATATTTTCTACAACGACCGCATGGCAATATAATTACACTACTTATCCCTACTTTTAGAGTTGACTAAAAGCGCTTCATTTATTTTGAAGATAAATTTACGTCGAACGTGTATATATGGTCAAATTGTACTCCTTCTTTTGATTAAAACTACGGCGTGATCGCTCAAACATATTTCTGTTAGAAGCATTAATAAAACAATATCGACGAAACGAAAGTTCTAACAATTCCATAAGCCGGCAGTTACAAAGGTTTTCCATTACCCGCAGTGACGCGACCGCGACAAACTTAAATACGAACTCACTCGGGATTAAGTGCAAACGGCGATTAGGATTCAGCAACGACTCGATTAGGTCGCCTGCTCTGTGTTATAATCAGTTTGAGTGTTTCGAGATACTATCATGGTCGGGAGAGCGGAACTCGCTGTGTAAAAAATACTATCACAGAGAACAATAAAATTGATGTTACCAGCCGAGCAGTAAAATCATTTTAGTGCTGGACGATCAAAAAATTTTGTACTTTTTCAGTTTTATCCTCGCTAAAAAACACACCACTGAACTGTGCAGGTTTAACTATATTTGAAGAATAAGTTAAAGTCATATTTTTAAATATAATTAATACCAGTCGGAAAATTCTTAATCACTGGCAATATTTTACGGCATTTTATGTTTTAGCTCGTATGGAAAACACACAAATCAGCACAGAAAGACGCATTTTAAATAGAAACAACAAGCGGGCGCGGCGGACGTTATCCCGCCCTGATAATAAAAAAAACTTGACAAATTATATACCTAAACCTTCCTCGTGAATCACTTTATCTACTGGTGAAAACCGCATGTAAATCCGTTCAATACTTTTACAGTTTATCGCGAACAGACAGACCACACGTGGCATAGGACTTTGTTTTATAATATGTTAGTGATAGCGTAATCGATCTAATACTTCGAAAAAAAAAAAAGACAAAAAAAATTTTTTTTTCTTCATTTTTTATTACGGAGTCCGCATTTTTTTTTTTGAAGTTATACATCTTTTGGCGCGTTAGGGAAAAATGATGAGAGTAAATTTTTACGATGCGCTCGCACACTGTCACGAAAAACCGACACCCTGAAGTTATTACGATGCGCGCGCACACCGTCACCAAAAACCGACAACCTGAAGTTATTACGATGCGCGCGCACACCTTCACAAAAAACCGACACCCTGAAGTTAACATTTTGTTTCTTTGTATTTCTCTGTATTAAAACATTCAATGTATTACATACCTTTTTTCTATTGTTAGTGTCGTTTTTTCTACAAACGTAGAATAAGGCGAAAGATAAAATTTTTGAAAAGATTTTTACCTTGTTACGCCAAAGAAGTATAACTTCTAACTCGTGTACATAAGTACACACACACTTGTTTTTTTTATATTCAAGAAATTATCCTAACCTCATTATATTTTTTTGTGGTGTTGTCTTTTTTTATATAGTATCCTTCTTTTTTTTTTTTTTTTTTTTTTTTTTTTTTTCTTTTTTTTTTTTTAAAATTCCCTTTTTTTCTTTTCTCGGTAATGAAATTTTTATTCTCATTATTAATGTGGTGTATGTCATTTCGGGTAGGTGGTTAGAGATGGTTCCCTCATTTTTTTTTTTTTTTTTTTTTTTTTTTTCTACCTTTCCCCCGGTTTCATCCCGGCGATTTCATTTTTCCCCCCTTTTATACTACTCGTAAGTTAAAAGATAAAACCTACATCCCTTTTTCATAAAACACAACCAGAAAAACCTAAATTTAAAACCTTCTTTTTTTTTTTTTTTTTTTTTATAGCTCCAGATTTCAGTTTTGTGTTAAAGAAAATTACAATTGCTTTCATTAAAAAGATCGCTTACATCTTTCAATGCATTATCTGATAATAGAAAAAAAAAGTCGATGTAGTCTTAAACGATTTAAATTCAATAATTTGGAAATTGAAATTATTGTCTTTAGTTTAGTTTTCGCATCCATTGGCACTCCGAGCAATAATTGTAAACATTCTTATACAGTTTATTAATTATTCTTCAATACATGTATATATATATAATAAGAATGTAAATGTAACGTGTCTGTACTATTTCATTTTCGTGAAAAAAAATGTCGCAGGTGTCTAGGAATAGTTATAAAATACATTTCAATCATTATTAGAATTATTCTGTGTGTCTGTTTGTATGAATACGCATCAGTGCTAAAGTATAAGTCCACAATAAAACCGCAACAAGAAAATCATAAAACATATCTTCGAGAATAACTTAAGTCTTTGTTTTATTAAACTCGGCCCACTCTACTAAAATTTATTGTAATTTTAATGACGTCGCGGCGTGAGAAAAGTAGATAAGTAAACGAACTTAATACATTGAGATGACTTTATTAATCACTGTTTTTTAGACAAGGTTCCACCGGGACGAAGTCGCACGCACAGCTAATAAAACATATGATGGACTGCACAAGCTCAATACAAAATATCAGGAATGTTACTGTAGTAAAATAAAAACTAAAAATATTTGAGAATTCGTTTAAAGATTATCGCGGTCCCTCTGAACGGTGTCAATGGCTGACTACGGATTGCTTACCTCTGCAATATCGAATTCCCCAAACGACGGACACTCGAATAAATGCCATTCCATTCTGAAACTCTAAGGATAGGTACCTTAATTTCAAACGATTTATAACGAAGCCTTCGAATATCCTCTTGACCTTTAGTTGAGTTGTCAAGCTTTATAATTTCTCTACACCTGTTCAGTTTTGTTAAACTGCAAAATAAGTACTTTTTTTTTTTTTTTTTTGTAGCTCGGCAAAGTGACTGTACTGTGCCTGATGGTAAGCACAGTACAATCCAAAAACAATGGCGACCACCGAAAGACATACTATCCATCGCCGGTCGCCGCTGTCATGCCGGCCTGAAAGCGACCCAGTCAGGGACAGCCCCCCCCCCCCCCCCCCGTTTGCTGGATATACACCGGCTGATCCCGGAACGCGACACGCCCAAACGTGCCACTATGGCGGGTGTTCCACCTGGTGTACGGTGGTCGCGATCCAGTCGGGTACGGACACCCTACCACCCTGCAATTATCAATATTATGCAATACATTATCACATGTTACAAGTGTACTATTTGCCTCTTTAAATTGCTCCGAAAGGCATATTTCCATTTACAGCTGAATTATGAAGTAATAATAATCGTGTACCATGAAAATGTTCAACAAGTAATTACCAAACAACCGTTCTAATTTTGTGGGGCATCTTTCTACGACGCAATTTTTTCCGCATTTGGTAGTGATCTTCAAGTAAGCGTCTTTATTTATTTTACAAAGGTTAGCATCAAAGCTGAAAAAAATAAAGGAAACAAAACCACTGAAATTTTCGCAAACCGTGTGGCATGAGCACATTCAGAGAAGCCGAAGGGTCCCCTGCGTAAATAACTTACGCTCAATAAACCAGACAGAAATATTTACCGGGACGACTGGCGTAATCCCTCTGATGAGAATAAGCAAGCATATCAGAAAACCATAAAGGGGAAAAAGAGGCTGAAAGTTATTAAAATAAGTGAAGATGCATCAAAATATTTGTTAAGACAGAATACACAAACGTAGTAAAAACATGAGTCGTATTAAGAAACAAAAAAGAATGAAAACACATTTATTTGTAATACACAAGTAAGTATAGTTATTGATACATATATAAACATACTAGCGGGCCGCGCGGACGTTGTCCTGCCTTAAAAAAAAAAAACAACCGCAGCGCCACCTACCGGGTCCAATTGTGAATCTAAACCATTCTCGGATCCACTGGAACACACACAAAAAATTTCATCAAAATCGGTCCAGTCGTTTAGGAGGAGTTCAGTCACATACACACGCACACAAGAAATATATATATTAAGATATCTATACATATAATAAAAATGAAGTGTCTGTATGTAATATAAAAATATTTTTTTTTACTGATTGGTTATGAAAGTATACACGCTACTGATAACAAAAATACAATTTTTAAAATTTTTGTCGGTCTGTCTGTTTCTTCCGGGTAATCTCCGAAACAGCCGGACCGATTCTGACGGGAATTTCACTGGGAGGTAGCTAAAATTGCAGCGGGTTACTTAGGCTACTCTAATTTAGACTAGCTGTGAACCGTGGCTTCGTCTGCAGTACTATCTCCAAAACGGTTGAACCTATTTCCACGTGACTTTCACTGGCAGATAGCTGACCTTATGAAAAGTAATTTAGGTAATTTTAATTTATACTAACTGTTAACCGTGGCTTCGCCCGCAGTGATATGTCTAAAATGGTTCGACCAATTTTTAGATAGATTTGTAGATAGCGGCCATTATAAAAAGTAATTTAGACTAGCTGTTAACCGTGGCTACGCCCGCAATGCTATCTCCAAAACTATTGGACCAATTTTCACGGGACTTTCACTGGCAGAGAGCTGATCGTACAAGAAATAATTTAGGTCATTCTATTTTAAATTAACTGTTACCCGCGATTTCGTCCGCATGAAATTTAGCAAAAATATGTTGTTCACTGTAAACATGTGCGTAAGACGTGCGTTGTACTGGGCTCCAAGAATAAATATAATTGAAATTCATATATCCGTATGTATGTATTCTGAATTATATTGTCTTTTTGGTCATTTTAGCGGCCATTTTATTTTATTTACCACGCTTTCGTCTACATAACTCAATGATCAATGTTACTATCATATAAGAATATTGTATCGAGTTCAATGAGCACTATTTAAATGTCAAATATTAAAACCTTTATATCAAATATTTCAATCATTTTTTTTTATGTAAATCAAATATTAAACGCTTAGATAGTTATAAGGTTTTATATCTTGATTTATATTTATGCAAGATTTCGAGACGTCAGCTCATTCATTACTTACAATTCAACAGTATAATCATTAATAGTAATTTTAAAGATAGAAGGGGTCCTTCTAATATTATATTAGACCCTAAACGTAATACTTATTGACAATATTATATCATTGTCTATCTTTAAATCATCGTTTCATTAGTTCCTTATACAGTGTAAGTGAGCATTGATGTAGTTATATGGTGGCTTAAGGTTCTAAATATGTTGCTGATGATATACCTCATTTGACTCTCTGTTAGTTTTTATATATCTAAAATATACGTTACATGTTACTGTAAGTGGCGTGCGTGTCGTACTTACAATTGTTTTTAAAGAGCGTTTCTATAATTGTAGATGGTCTCACAATTTTATATTTATTTCATACAATTAAAAGAAACGCGTGCGGACCTGCGGCTACAGTTAGTATAAAATAATCGCAAAAAGATACAAACACAAATTTGGGATTTAGTATATGTGTGTACCAAATGGGCCCCGACTCATCATATGTACTGTATGTAGGAGATTAGCCCTCCACTGCTGATTTTCATTCGTGTCCCAGAGAGTTATGTATTGTGTTGTGAGGTGTACTAGTTAGTAATTAGTAACGAGGAATTGTATTTCGAAGTTGCGAATAAAAGGCAGTTAAATGTTACGTATGAGGTAATAAGTACATATATAAGAATAGACAACAATTAATATATAAATACACACATACATTGTACGTATATCTTCGACAAACTAGATTAAATAAGGGTCAATATAAAGGTAATTATGAACACAGCACCAAATAGTCCGTTTTCAAGCATGTGAAACATTAAACAATTCAGTTTCGTAACAGATGTTTACAAGTGTGGACGCGTGTTGCATTTGCTTATAAACATGGGCTATATGGTGGGACGATGAAACGGTTAGCGGAAATCTTTCAGACAAAGCTGATTTAATTGACTTGTTCGACTAAAGATTATAAAAACTCTTTGATCGTTTATATCTTTCTTTGGTTATAAAAATGGTTTTGGTTTTCAAAAGCAATTAAACTTTTTGGAAAATTGGACTTTCGAAATTTCCCTTGTAATTGAATGAAACCATATTATTGGCTGACTGTGAAAGAAAAAATCGTGTCGAACAATGCAAATACTTGAGAAATGTGTGCGGGAAAGTAAATAATTGTGGATTTACCACCGTTTAAAATTGTGAATATGTTGTTTTCCTTTTTGATTTAGCACGCCGTAATAACAGTACTGTTATTGATGAGAAGCATACCATAATGCGATTTAATAACAACTGAAATATCTATAAAATAGTTGTCTCTCTTGTACAGGACTAAACTCCTCGGCAATTTGATATACCGTCTAATCTCGAAACGTAATAAACTGAAAGAGAGACTAGTATATCGTCATGTCATGCAATCTCTTTTGTAGGTGGTAGAGCCACGCTGAAGGTATTACTGGTTTCTGCATGAATGGGTCGGAATGTCCGGGGTAGTACCACTCTCTCACAGAAAACCGACGTGAAGTAATAGTGCTTGCGTTGTTGCGTTTCGTTCGGTCAGTGAGAGCGCCGGAGACCCACCTCATATCCTACCCTAAGGGAGGGCCCTTCCCCCCTCCAAACATAGGATGGCAACGCACTTGCGACTCTCCCCTGGTGTTGCAAGTGTTTACGGACGCGGCGGTAATAACTTAACATCAGGTGACCCAACTGTTTGTTTGCCTCGTATGATATTAAAAAAGAAATTTGATCTGATCTGTACGCAAAGAATGCAAAATGTCGTCATGCAATCCATTCTGGTAAAGAATATGTAAGTAATGTGGCGTTTAAGAACGAGTCTTCCCTCGAGAAGAGAGTTTAGAGGATCATGATTATTAAAAAAATATTTTTCACTTTACCAGGTATATTTTACGAACCTTTACAAAAGCCAAAACATCCGAACCCCTAATTGGCCATTACTGGTGATTTTAACTTTTATTATATCTTCTTAATTACGTTCGAATCGGTTATAAGAAGCACCTCGAGCGGTACTCTTTCACGCAAAATGAAGACAGGTTTAAATAAACGGAGCAATTTCTTAAGTTTGTACAGGCTTTTGTTTCCTTAGGGTAAATACCTCCGCGGGTAAATATCCCGTTCAATGTTCGCTGGGCAAGTGGGGTAAGAGTTTGTACTATGAAATTGAATCAGAATGTGTCCCTCCTTTTCATTATTTACTTTGGATGTGCGGATTTTTTTTCTAGTGTTTCTAGAAAAATCGAAACACCAGTTTTTTTGGCCAATTTGAATATAATCGTAAGTTAGGGATTGCACATAATAATAGTCAAGAGATTAATATATAACAAAGTTAAACCATTAATCTAGGAATATATGTTTTGAGCGATGTTGGCTTAGTTGATAGCGTGTCCAGACACCGCATCGATGGACGTAGGTTCGAATCCTTGCAACTGAGTCTCAGCTTTCGGTGAACATCGCGATGCGATCACAATAAGTTGGTTGGACTTCTAAGTCCGCCTGGCTAGCTATCACTATCAAGTTGATAACCCGTCGTCAATCACCTGTTTGCGTGTTTGCCATCTTAGACCATATCATCATTTAATATCAGATGAGATTGTGGTCAAGCGCTAAAACCTATAAAGCATTTAAAAAAAAACCTAAAATTAGCATCTATTTATCTTTATTTCAGCTGTGTTGATGTTATACATATGGTATTTGTTTTTATACATAAATTTGTGTTCTGCGCAGTTATATTCAGATTGATTATTATAGGAATATAGATTTGACATTTGTTGACGTGACAACGTCTTATTAATCGATGAACGCCTGCTGCACGCACGAAAAAGTACGACTCATCGTCACGTTCCGCCTGAGCCGAGCGTGCAAGCGAGAGCGCGGAACAAGTGATCGAGAGGCGCGAGCGGCCTAAGCGTTCAGTTTGTGACGCATATTTCTTGTGACGTTATCTCGTAAAATTATCATCCGTAAACCGACTTTACAGACAAACAATTTTTGTCTTTAAATTGTCTCGTTGTTATAGGTATAATATAAATATGTCTCTATACCCGAATTTGCATTCTGCTCAAATACATTCAGAGTGGTTAAAAAGATTGGCGAGGATTGTAAATATGTACACGCGCGTGATATACGCGTGACAGATATGTCAAGTAATATTAGTTTTGGCTTGTCGGTGGTCTGCTTGCGAGTGACACTTGTCAGCTTATGTTGCTGATTATTTTTTTAATAAATGAAATAGAAGACACACGATACACTTGTTGTTAAGGGATCAATGCATTTCATAGCATAATGTGATCTTTGAGTTAGTGTGCAGTATTTTGAAAATGGTATTTAATTCCGTGCTTTCGTGAAATCATTGTATTGTATATAGGCAGTACTAGATTATATTATTAAGGGCATGTAGAATATTAATTTGAAATCACCGTGTAAATGACTCCGTGTGTTTGTACTTTTATCAATGCAGTATTACAGCAGGGTTTGTCTTAAAACTAGCGCTGCAGCGCTTGCACTTGCCAACCTGCAGCACGTGCTGAGACAAAGAGCTTTCTCACTCCATGCAACACTTGTCCCACTTAATTTTTTATATTTTATGTTACTTGTAAATATGTGGTGTAGGTGCTGAATTAAATATATTTCTCTCTTTCTTCTTCTATAGTAAGGTTTTTTGTAATACCTAATTAGTTAGCTACCACACACACAGTATAGGTTTGTTCCAGCAGCTGCTCTTGATTACCAGTAAATCTGGGTTGATTCTGTTGTCAGCTTAGACTACAGCGTCGTTTATTACCAGGTGTGTCTGAACGTTACAATTGAAAAACTGTGTACAAAATTAATTGTTATTATTATTATTATAATGTAGTCTATATATTGTTTATATTTTATAATATGTTTTATAAGTATGTTACAGTATATGTGCTGGTAATTTATGTAGTATCTACTAGTTTTGTTTTATTTGTACACCCTAAACACTGCCGACTCTACTCCGTGGAACATATCCATCCAAAGGTTTCCTTGAAGATATTGATTGATATTAGCAATAAGGCCGCCATTTATACTAATCACATAATTTGAAATATTTTATAGTGTATGTATATAATAGTGTACAATAAAGATAAAATGAATAAAATATTATAACTAACTAAACTAACCTTGGAAAAGGACAGTCCCGATTCCTAACTTAGGCCAGTTAAAAACTGATTATTACTTTTGAGAGCTCATTTGAACGAGTTTCATGCCAGTGCGTTTTGCCAATGCCAACAACATTCTTCCCTTCAAGCCGAAAAAGAGTATTTCGAGCGCGTTGCGGCAGAAATAGATGTAATTGTGATGTTTTCCTTGCAACCGAACTCTGTATTGATTCTACGTGTGACTCTTGGAAGCTCGAAACATTGAATAAATTGACTCAAATAAAATATTTTCATCGAATTCCAAGATAATTGGAATCACTGATTGAATATTAACAGACTTTTATATCTATAATTAACATATCAACAGATAGTATAAATAGACGAAGACAAAAAAGCACATTTCTGTTTGTCAACTGATTTTCTTTATTTTTTCTCTTTTAGAAGCTATTGTATGTATCATTTATATAAATATTAAAACAGTTTTTTACCTAACCGTCGACGTATCGAAGCCTTTATAAGTTATTCATAATACTTGACAATTCTTCCGTTTACTAATTTATCATATTATATTTGCACATCTTTGGAAAAATACCTTAAAAATACTGAAACTTAAAATATTTATTATATATTGTTCAGTGTAGTGGTATAGATAACTGTTTTAAAATTTGGAGTTGATGACAGCTGTAACAGCCCGAAAGTTGTGTATTTTTAGCTATTGCAGAATCAGAATATCCTCGTATTATTACTAATGTTATAAATGCGATAGTAAGATTATTTGAGTGTTTGTTGTTTTTTGCATAGATTGTAAGGAGTACAGAAAAAGATATAGCGTTAATCCTATCCAGCAAAATGAACTGTTTCCGAGTGAAGTCACGGGCAAAAGCTAATTCTATCGTAACTTGAAAAAGGAGGATAATATTTTGTTATAATTATAAGAACATTAGCGGACCCGGCGGACGTAGTGCCGCCCTGATAATAATAAAAAAAACATTGTCGAATTATATACCTAAACATTCCTCATGAATCACTTTATCTAGTAGTGAAAACCACGTGAAAATCAGTGGAGTAGTTTTGAAGTTTATCGCGAACAGACAGACAGAGATGGCAGAGGACTTTGTTTTATAATATGTATTAATAATTCAATTACTAGCAACAGTTGATAAAACGAGCCGTGGAATCATTAAGAATATTTCAGTAATAGATTTCCGTGTATAAAAGTCGGTTTACTATGTGCTAACAGATCACGCAAACGATACAGACGTGAGCTGGAAACGTTCCCGCGCGGAGATAAATAGCTCTCTCAGACCTCGTACACAAATGGGCACATTTAGTACGTTCAAGGAACACGAACGACGTCCTTTATCCGCTAGACGATCATTTGAATCCATCTAAATCTGCTTGAAGTATTTTTTTTAACCCATTAATATATAAAAACCCAAGATGCATAGTCTCGAATAAAAGTAACGATCAAAACCGTCCCCAAAAACTCACCGATATACCCTAAGTAGTTATAGTTATACTATAAACATATGTTCTGCAGATTCAACTTTACGGGAACTATTTAAAATTGTTTTTACAAAGCAGTGAACAAAAAGTCCAAAGACGCGAGTGACGAGAGACTATTTGAAATGAGCTCAGAATTCTCAATTGTGCACTCATTTTATGCGGACGGGTTCCAGACGTTGACTGTGCATCTTGGGTTTTTATATATCAATGTTTTAACCCATTAAATACCTCCACTTTAACTGTGTCTACTATACCGACGTGACTGACGCCGCAATTAGTAGGTTCATCAATCGGGCCGTGGACGCACCGACGCGGGACATTGTGGATTATAGTTTAAAAATGGCTATTAAAGATGATAATGAAACCGCCATAAAGGCAATAATCTCAATTAAGAATGCGCAGTATAATAGTTAAATAAAATAATAATAAAAGTTACATTTAAAACGGTTTTTAACATGATTAATAAAATAAACGAAAGCAGAAAAAAGGTGCGGACCAAAGACTCTGTAGAAATAAAATAAAAAAAATGATAGGTAAATTATAACGAGTATTCACTACCATATCTGGGTGTGTATCATGCTGAAGTTTAGGAAATTGGAAACACATAGGTTTATACAAGTAAGTGACTCATAGGACTGAGTCACTGTGACAATCACATGACTGTTATAGTGAAGATATTGATTTCGAAAAGAAAAACGAAAATATTTATGATTAACAGCCGACCGCAACTTCGTACGTGTGTGCAACTTTAAATGTAACTAGCTTTCGCTCGCGGCTCCCCTCGTGTTAATGTAGATTTGATATAGTCCTCGGGAATAGCACATTTCTTCAGGATGAAAACGAACCCTTTTTTTTACATGGGTAGATCCTTAAAGGATACCCATCCGGCCGGGTAGCTGAGGATGTGTTAAGTCCGATTTACACTGACTAAAACCCATTGGTGCCTTCTTACACCTGTTGGCCCGGGGACGAGGGACTGCCAACAGGCGTTGCGTCTGCTTCCACGACAGGTGTTGGTCCCTCCGAGCGGGCCCCGACTGCGGTCTGAGGGGTCAAGATGGTAGATCCTTCAAGGGGGAGTGGGTGTTAGGGCCCGTCCTGACGAACTGTGGGAGTCGCATCGGCACAATGCGCTTCCACCACATGGGCCAATGCAGTTTAAGCCGCCATGCAGCCATGGCGACATACATACCCGTGTCCATCGCGTCAAGCATACCCTACGTACTTTTCTATACCCCTGAAGACAGTTCATGATGATCGATTAGGTAGTTAAGGGATGAAAGCGTAAAAAGCAATCTTAATATCGTGTTTATAATATAGTTTTTTCTTTCTTTCCTCGCAGACTCTTGTCTTTTTTAATACTTTATAAGTTTTTAAGTTTGACCATAATTCCGTTTGATGTTAAATGACGATGTGGTGGTCTAAGATGGTAAACACGCTAACTTAAAGTGGGCTGGCTCTCAAGTGCAGCTGCCGAAACACACCAACAGATGATTGGCGACAGATTTTCAAATCGTTTGTGGTAGTTAGCCAGGTGGACTTAGAGAAACACACCATGCTATAGTTACATCATGATGTATTTCCTTCAGCGAAAGCTCCGATTCGGTTGCTAGGATTCAAACCTTTGTCCATCGACGCGGTTTCCGAACACGCTATCAACTAATCCATAATCGCTTCACTAGTATCAATATTTCATGATAACTAAGTAGGGAAATAAATACTACATATGTAATTCTACCATAGTTTTTTTTTATATATAATAGGTGGCAAACGAACTGGTGGGCCACCTGATGTTAAGTGACCACCGCTGTCTATAGACATTAGTAACACCATGGGAGTCGCAAGTGCGTTGCCATCCTGTGTTTGGAGGAGGGGAAAGGAAGGGGAGGGAGGGGGGATATGAGGTGGGTCTCGGGCGCTCTCGCTGACCGAACGAAACGCAACAATGCAAGAACTATTACTTCACATCGGTGTTTCTGTGGGTCGGGTGTTACTACTCCGGGTGAGCCGACCCATTCATGCTAAAACCAGTAATAGCTTCAGCGTGGATCTACCACCTATAAAAACTATAAGATCTTTGCTTAGTTTAGTATGAAACAGTTACATGTAGTTGTTCTCCAAACATTATTTTATCAAAGTCGCAACCCTTTTAGTGTAGAACAATAAATTCGAGACGTCTGGGGATCTCACATCGCTTTTGGAATTCAAACAATTCAGAAGTAGGACTGGTCGTGTATTTCTCATTATTCGTAGAATATATATTCGTTTATTCAAATGTTCAAGGAATCAGTATCTTAATATTTACAAAAATACCAGGCAGTAATATTAAAAAAATATATATCATATTATTTATATGAACAAAACAAGACTTTTCTTACGTTATATCTATATTTATACATAAAAAAGCAGAGGGAAAATAGTTACGTATATTCTTCTATTATTTTTCAACCAAATTTATTTTTAAACTGAAAATTTCTTTAAACGTGTTGAGCGATTTTGATTTCGAGAAAAACTTATGGGTTCGCGACACCGATGACCTCGACATGCTCGTGACGTATGACGTATCACGTCAGACCAGCAACGCGTAATATAGCGACCTGTATACTTACTCGTATAATATTTATATTTCGTATTGAGCTTGTGTAGCTCATCATACATAATAATAAATAAATATACTACATAATAAATACAATAATTCAGTTAATAGACACACATGTTAAAAACTGAGCACAAACTTATTGGAATCATTGAATCATTTGGAATTGAGCCATGGGCGCTGCCATATTGGTCTTGGCTGCCCTGCTGAGTAATTTCACTTTATCACTACTCGGCGGCCGCGCGCCTGCTGTACTGCAACATGCGATAGGTGGAGGAAGCAATTTGAGGCGATGGAAAAAAAGTTTCAATTTAAAAAAAGTAGAAAATCGTATTTGTTTTTATTTATTTATTTACACATTATGCGTTAAATACGCAATGGCGGACTTAATGCCTAAGGCATTCTCTGCCAGTCAACCATTAGGTGGTGCAGAGATAAATGTTGGTAGGTGTAAAAGGTGAGGTTTTTCAGCAATTTTATACGAATTCTATGGAAATTTTATTAACTCGTGACGAAGAGAGAAGCGATAAATATTCGCCGTGGCAACTAACACTTACATAAAAGTTATTATTTATCATTCATAAAAGTGTACGAGACTTCGGGAAAGTTTCGTCGTAACATTTATATTATAAGAAATTCTCGATCGAAACGTGTCGATTGTAAATGTTTCATAAACCTCGATTTATGTGAATTCATATTTCAAAAGAGTCAATAGAAACGAAAATATATATTTTAAATTTATTCCCGCAATAAAAACGATAAATCTTTCATAGACCGTTATGCTTTTTCTCGACGTAACAATTTTGTTCAATTTCTCATTCGAGCGGTGTAACACCACCCGTAGTGATCGGCTTACTGCACTACGGTTTTATTCCGCACGACTTTTTTTCCGATTTTTGGTAAGGCAAAAATTTATGGATTCGCGTCACCGATGACCTCGAAACGCTCGTGACGTATTGCGCTTGCGTGAGGCTAGCGACGCGTAGTACAGTGTCCTGTATACATGTAATATTGATATTTTAACTGTACAAAAATGTGTATAATTATTGCCCGGAGTACCAATGAAAGTGAAAACCTGCCTAATGTTAATAATTTTAATTTATAAATTATGACATTTAATTAATTCAAACTTTAATTGACTTAAGAATAAAAAAAAAAAGTTATTGCATTGTTTTGAATTTTCACTTGTGTCGGCAATACGTTTCTAATGGATATCTATTAATTTTAACTGACCGAATTGGCCTTTGCAGAAGTATACGCGTAGGTACCGGGGCCAGTCCGTCGTTTGCATCTCATCGGGCCATACCTCTTTTATCACATTAAATAAAACTATATATTTATTCGTAAAATTGTTATTCGAGTCCGGCGATACGTTCCCGGTATATTTATCACCTCGGATCCGGGATAGTGACGCCACGAGAGAACTCTTTGTACCGCGCTATTTCGACACGCACTGCGTTATGAGCTATAAAATATAATTTTATTGACATATTTTTATAATAAAGTTTATTTGCGTATACACATTTAACAAGTGAAATTCAAACGACTATCCGTCGGTTCAATGATTTTGTAATCACGCAACGAAACATTTAAATTACGTTATGAAAAACGAAAATATTGTCCATTTTTTTCTTTCACAGTTAGCCGATAACATTAGTTCATTCAAATGAGTACGGAAATTTCCAAAACGTCCTTTGCTGCATCTGGACCTGCCTAATCTTAGATAAATGCACCACAAGTCTCAACAATCAGACCGCAACGATTTGAATATGTTTTAGGCAAATAAGTAATTAATTGTAAAACATGTTTCAAATACACATTTTTTTAAACACCCCCGTATAGTCCTCGTCAATCTTTTTGGCCGCTCTATATCCTAAATATGCGCATAATTTAATCAAGAGTATACTACTATACAAAGTTATATTATTACAGGAACCTAAAACGCAATAATATGTTAGTGTTAACTCTCACAAGTCACTAGATTTAGCTATAATCAAAATTATTCAATTCATGTTTTTTTTCGAACTGACTTCGCTATTGACCTAGCAAGGTCTTAACAGCTTCACCGGACTACCAAGGCGAGCGCTTAAGGCACTCAGCCGATTTTATTTGACAACTAGCTCAAGGGTGCACGCCACACCTCGGCTTGGGCTGTTGCCTGATACATGCAATTCGCGACCTATCTGAGCTAACTTAAGCTAAGCTAATTATTCATACATATATGAGTTGTTGAAATAGATATGTGTACCAAGCATACATACCACAACAACTCTTATATATATTTCGTATCGGATAGTTTTCTAAACTATTTCAGTTTGATAAGGGAAAAAAATAAAACCCTTCCACTTTAATGTGTAAGCTGTATCGTGTGTGGAGATGATATGTGTAATGTTGTCGCAGTGATGTAAGATTTTGTGTCACTGTATCGTGCGAGCAGTGCACTCAAGGGTTTCACGCCAAGGGAACGGACCTAAGCTTGAGCCGCTGCCGAGGGTTCAATTGAGATCATGACAAGACCTTTTATGATAGTCAAAACTACTACCAGCTAGAAAAAGACACCAGTCATCGAGAAGAACCGGCAAGAAACTTGATTGGGTTTATAGTCATTACAAAGACACTAGCTGGTTCATAATATAGACACTTGAATTCTATTTATATGTACCGATTGTATGTTCACATACCTTTCTGTGTACAATTTTATATGTTACATTCTATCGTGTATTGCCAATAAACGATTTCTTTATATCTGTCTTTAAATTTTTCTAACAAAGTATATATTTATTAATAATTATTTTCTGTTAATAATGACTTCGCTGAGCGTGGTTGCTACGTTATTTATAATATAAAAACCATCCAACTGATTTGATGTAATTTTACAGTAACATCATTACATAGTATAAAACAAAGTCCCCTACCGCGTCTTTCTGTCTGTCTGTTCGCGATAAACTCAAAAACTACTGAACGGATCTTTATGCGGTTTTCACCAGTGGATAAAATGATTCACGAGGAATGTTTTGGTATATAGTTTGTCCAGAATTTTTTTATAATCAGGGCGGGACAACGTTTGCCTGGTCCGCTAGTAACTTATATAATATATCATAATAACGCACAAAGTCATAAAATATAGATGTATTGTTTAATTTTACCATAACATAACAGTAAGCATCAAATAAGTCCGAAAAAATATTGCCGATTTAGAGCTATCTATCCGTTCGATGCATAAATAATATGAGTTACACACAGATAATGTTTGGTGTCATCTACCACATATAAATATATAAAAGAATAACTAACTGGCATATCAAATAATAGCCCAAACTACTGGAACTTGGGCCGTGAAAATTTACATGCACCCCGCATGTACCTAAAGCCTATTACACTATATATTAGCACTAAGGAAGGATTTTAGAAAATTCAACTCCTAAAGTAGTGGCGGCGAAAGTGGATGAAAGTCTGTATAAATATCTATCAATTTTAAACTTACATCTAAGAATATTGGTATTGGTGTGTATTTTTTATCGGCATGCCATTCTAAAACTGACAGCTAATTAAATTTATTACTCTTACTGTTAGTCATCACATTATATAGATACTCACATATTAATATCGTAAACAAAAAACATTAATAAGATAATATTGCAGCATAGAAAACGTGTGCAATGCAAATGATCGCTAGTCATTTACGAAGACGGCAAAGTCGCGGGCGACCCCTAGTAAATGATAAGTTAACAAAGAACAAATAATAATCGATGCGGGAGAAAGCGTCGTTAAAATCTTAAGATATGTACGAGAAATGGTTCCCTTTTCCAAAATTACCCTTGAACATTTTCGTAAATAATTGATATCGTTTACGTGGAAACGCCGGGAGAGCCTTTGTTCGTTCTCTTTGCAGGCCCGGGACCGCTGGGGAACCGAAAATTTCCATAAAACAACTTACAACATCTCCTTTCATTTGTTACCATCTATCTAAGTAACAAGTACATCTATATCGTACTTTGTTATTTAATTTTTCATTGTAAAATCGTTAAACTATGGTATTATCGATCGTTATTGAGACTTATTAATTCGTTTCCTATCTTTTTATATATATACACTAGCCGGCCCGACAGACGTTGTCCCGCCCTGATTATAAAAAAAATCCTTGACAAATTATATACCAAAACGTTCCTTGTGAATCACTTTATCCACTGGTGAAACCCGCATGTAAATCCGTTCAGTAGTTTTTGAGTTTATCGCGAACAGACAGACAGACGCGGTAGGGGACTTTGTTTTATACTATGTAATGATTCAGTTTCATATCTGTCCGCTACGAACACCGAAATTTCTCAACCGATCTTTACGAAAGTTGGCATTACTGTATGTATAATTTCCTCAATATTTTTAATTACAAATTACATGATTGTCATTGTTATTGATTGTAAATTTCATCAGTCTCGAACAAATGGCGCTTTAAATTAGGTTTCAATCTGTAGGTGGTAGAGCAATGCTGAAGCTATTACTGGTGTCAGCATGAATAGGTCAGCTCGTCCGGGGTACTACCACCCTCTCACAAAAAACCGACGTGAAGTAATTAGTGCTGGCATTGTTGCGTTTCGTTCGATCAATGAGAGCGCCAGAGGCCCCCTTCCCTCCAAACACAGGCTGGCAACACACTTGCGACTCCCCTGGTGTTGCTAGTGTCTATGGACGGCAGTGATCACATACCATCAGATGACCCGCCTGTGCGTTTGCCAGCTATGATAAAAAGAAAAATTGTTGACAGTAAACTGTAGGACCGACTGTTATAGATATCTCATAGATGGCGCCAAGTTTTAACTTTAGATTTCTTTTTCAACTCCAGCTTATTTTATGGTGCACGTGTTCTGTTAATCTATTAAATACTTGATCATAATTTTAATTTAACATGTAATAATTGAGCTATAGTAACGCGTGACCCCATCACCTAGTAATATATAAATTGTGCAATATGTATCCATTCTCGTACTCATGTCATGAGACGAACTTCTTAGCCTTCCATGGATTCACCGTGCGGGTGCCGGGTCCATCGTGTGGCAGAGGGAGAAACTCAGAGCAGTTCCCAGGACTTGCGACCCAGGTGTAGGTTTAAGGAGGCCCCCTTTGAGATGCGCATCAACGCTCACCTTCACTGCTCGAGTTTCCCGCCCTGCCTAGCCAAATTTGGTAGGAACCTGTTAGTGCAGCCTTTGATACTCGTTCTAAAATAGAACTTACTGCAGTTCTCGACAGGCCAAGGTTCTTCAGAAGGTTGTAGAGAGATTTTGCTGGTATACCTCTCGCTCCTACTTCTACCGCGTATAACTTAACCACATAGCCATTTTTACTTAGTTCATTTGATTTACAATTCTGCGTAATTGTACGAGCGGTATGGAAATATAAAACCCCGCTGTCATGACAAAGAACCATGTACATAAATTATGTATCGCGGTCATTACCTTAATAGAGTAATTTTTATGAGAGCTTCTTCGGCCTTTGGACGAAATTACAAACTGTACTCGCATATCTCAGAGTTCCATTTCGAAATTAATTTTACTATTACCCGTCTTAAGTAAACGTTACTTAGTTTCTGTTAGGTTGTTTGACTTTGATATTAATTGTTTATTTTAAAGCTCTAGTGGTTTTAGTGAGTTGCAGGAATTAACCCAAATTTTGAGAAGTACGTTCAATTTATTTGTGTCTCCTACATATATTATGTATTTTATTATTTCTCCATTACTTATTTTCCCTATATCACTACTACATATTATAAAACAAAGTCATCTGCCACACCTGTCTCTCTGTCTGTCTGTTCGCGATAAACTCAAAAACTACTAAACGGATTTTCGTGCAGTTATCACCAGTATATAAAGTGAGTCATGAGGAAGGTTTAGGTATATACTTTGTTAAAGTTTTTTTTTATTATCAGGGCGGGATAACGTTCACCGGGCCCGCTATAATATATATATATTTCACAGTTTTCACTGCTATTGTATTTATTACCGTGACTTGCATTACATTACGTGGTTCCAGTTGAAAATCAGCGATAAGTGTTTCTTATAACACCTTAGCATATGCTGAGCTGTGCACATTTTTATCCACTCTTGTATACTTTGTATCGTATAATGCATCATATCATATGATATTATAAAACAAAGTACTCCACCGCCACGTCTGTCTGTGTGTCGGTCTGTTCGTGATAAACTCAAAAACTACACAACAGATTTTCATGCGGTTTTCACCAGTAGATAAAGCGATCTATGTGGAAGGTTTAGGTATATATTTCGTCAAGGTTTTTTTTAATATTATCAGGGCGGGATAATATCTGCCATGCCCGCTAGTTATGAATAATGAATAAAATATTTCTATATTTCTCTCTTACGCATTGATAACGCGAGTTCGAAATGAGGCCTCGCCCCATTTTTCAGCAAAATTCCACCAAATTATATTTCAAGGGTGTTTTGGGACAGAGGGAATTCAGTAAATCTCAATAGAGACACTGGGGGAGTTCGAATAATAAAAACCACCCTTCGTAATTAATAGACGTCCCTTAAAAAATTACACTCGGTATTTAGACTTAACGTGCTAACATATTCGGTCGTATTTCTATTGAATACTAGCCGACCCCGCCGCGCTTAGTTGTTGCTCAGTTATTTACATGTCAATTCATTCAAAATTAAAACGTGGCGCCATCTATGACGTATCTATAACAGTCGGTCCTACAGTTTTCTATCAACAAACTAATTTAAAGCGCCATCTGTTCGAAACTGATGAAACTTACAATTAATAACTATAAACAACGCCGACAATAATTTAATTTATGATTTAAAAATATTTAGGCCTTTAATCGAGATATAAATTATCCTATCTCTAAGTTGGACCAAATTATACATAAATACCAACTTTCATGAAGATGAATGGTTGAGTAATTTCGGAGTTCATCGTGGACAAACATCTTGACACTGGATTTTTATATATTTAAAATTAATCAAAGAGTTATAGTACCTATTCCTGCTTCAAGGATGTAAAGTTTATGCTCTAGTTTTCCGATCCGAAAGACTTATTTAGTAATATGTAGGTACTGGCGCGATGATTATGCCCGTTCCATACTTCGGGAAGAGGCCTATGACCCTGCAGTGGGCATTTTACACGGTGATGTCATGCACTCGCAGACGAATCGTTCCATCACATTACCCAGAAATAGCAATATATTATTGGTTGACCTCAGGGCTGCGCGCCCTTTTCAGTGACCAAAGAAAAATATTAAGTTGCTGTGAAACTTTGGCCTACAAAACAATTAAATAAAACAATCATAAAATAATAGATACGCGGCGATAGGTATTACCCCTTTATTAACCTTCTATTTGTTTCGATGTCTGTTGCAAACAATAATAAAAGTATAGATGACTGCTTTTTACCTGAAACAAAGAAAATCTTTATTAAGCTTAGCGTAGACATAATTATTTAACAGTTGACGAAAAAATAGCACATCATAAAGGTTTTTGTATGACATCATTAGCTCCTATTTATATGAAATTAGTATAAATAAAACTAGACTATAATCGTCGTATATAACTATACTTAATATGAAAAATAATCGAAAGTGACAAAGTGTTTAAATGTAGAGTCAGATAATAAGTCCGAGCTCGAATAACGATAGAGACACAATTTTCTGGTCAATCCGCAAAACCGACTCATTGATAGATCTAGTCAATGATCCATTAAACGTTGGCGATTCTATAATCTACTTATCCATCGTATTGGTAGATACTCGCGGTAGGAAATTACCTCCCTCTCCCTTTATTTTAAATAACAAGTACCGCAAGTACTCCGACCAAAAGAAACCATACATTATCTACGTGTAACTATAGCTGTTTAAGCAAGTACTCCGACCAGACTAGGCCCCCCTCGGCAGCGGCTCAAGCCTAGGTCCGTTCCCTCGGTGTGGGGCCCTTGAGTACGCTGCTCGCGCAAATACAGTGACACAAAATCTTTCATCACTGTCACAACATTACACATATCACCTCCACACACGTGCACGCACACATGCTTACAGGGTTTTAGTTTTTCCCTTATCGAACTGAATTAGTTCAGACAAAAAATTATCCGGCACGAAATACATATAAGAGTTACTGAGGGATACTTAGTCTGGCCATAAATACTGTTACAATTAAAAATAAATAAAATATTACATTTGAATTTGGAATCTGTCATTTTTATATGATTATTCATTGGTTTTCTCATTTTGGCGCCAATACATTGTACAATATTTTGCGATATTACAATGGAGTGGGGTGATAATGAGAACCGAATCTCTGTGATTGCATTACACAAAGTAGGTATGGAGCCAAATGCAATATTTAAAACTTTCCATACGCTTGGTATTAGTAAAATGTTTGTGTACCGGGCTGTTAATAGGTACAATGAGACCTCCTCTGTTTGTGACAGAAAAAGATCTGGCCGTTCACGTAGTATTCGTACGAAAAAGGTGGTCAAAGCAGTAAAGGAAAGAATTCGAAGAAATCCTGTCAGAAAACAAAAGATTTTATCTCGCGAGATGAAGATAGCAGCTAGAACCATGTCGCGTATTTTAAAAGATGGCTTAGGACTTGCAGCCTGTAAGAGAAGTACTGGTCATTTCTTAACTGATAGTTTAAAAAAGAATAGGGTGGTAAAATCGAAACAACTACTACTACTACTACTACAACTACATACTTTTGTGAGAAAGGTATCAAAACATCAGCACAAGTGTATCAAGATACCATTCTTGAGAAGGTAGTGAAGCCTCTTAACAACACCATGTTCAATAACCAAGAATGGTCCTTCCAGCAAGACTCGGCGCCGGGTCATAAAGTTCGGTCTACGCAGTCTGTTGGAAACGAACGTTTCCGAATTCATCAGAGCTGAAGACTGGCCGTCGTCTTGTCCCGATCTTAATCCGCTGGATTATGATTTATGGTCAGTTTTAGAGTATGGCTTGCTCTAAACGCCATGATAATTTGGAGTCCCTAAAACAATCCGTACGATTGGCAGTGAACAATTTTCCCATAGAAAGAGTGCGTGCTTCTATTGATAACTGGCCTCAATGTTTAAAGGTCTGTATTGCAGCCAATGGAGACCACTTCGAATAAGCTTTTTATATTTTTTAAACTGTTTTATATTTATGTATTAAACTAACACACTGTAAAAGTAATAACTGTTATTTGCAATAGAAAATATTTTTTTCTTTGTTTCTGTATTTATGGCAATACTAGGTATATGCTTGGTACACATATATAACTCACTGACTTATATGTGTATGAATATGTAGCTTAGCTTAGCTCCGTTGTGTTGCGAATTGCATGAACTAGGCAACAGTTCAAGCCAAGGTGTGTCATGCACCCTTGAGCTAGTTGTCAAAATTAAATCGGCTGAATGCCTTAAGCGCTCGCCTTAGTAGTCCGGTGAAGCTGTTAAGGCCTTACTAGGTCAATAGCGTAGTCAGTTCGAAAAAAAAAGGAAAAGTGAGTACTTCGAAATAGTTACCTGATAGTGAGACTTTTTCACCTTACTTCGAACTTATCATTATATTTTGACCAATTTAAATAATTGCTGTTGTTTATGCAAACAAAAAACTATCCATTGAGTATATGTTATTCTGATATAGATGTTATATTACTGTTGAGTTTAAGTAAAACCCGTTCCGTAGTTTTTGCGTGCAAGAGTGACAAACTTTCATCCCTTCATACAAACGATCTAATTTATAAAACTAATAGGAACCAACAACACAGTGCAATAATTCTGAAGGACTATTAACAAGATAACAGTACAGTTTACAGTCGATATCACTAGCTGATGAAACTAGGTCTCTAGAATTACGTTCTAGAGAAGCTATTAGGTTTAGTGAAGCCTTGAAGTCCACGTGCGGAATCCCCGCGCGATTAAGCACCAGTTTATGAACCTTAACCGCTATTCCTACGTTATGGCGCTCGTTTAATACACGTGGAACGATATTACGTCCTCCATTATGTCCGCTTCAAGCTTAGTGCCGACCAGGCGCTTCTCCGGTCGACTGTAATGGACGCAGTTTTATAATAAATATATAGTAAGAAAATTAATGAATTTCGGTTCGGTTCGGCACAGCACATCTTGTTAACGCCAAGCTTTATACAGATATTTATACTATGTATCAGGGTGATTAATAGTGGGTAGAACGTTTCTTTGTAAAAAAAAATATAACTCTATGATGTATATATGTCACAATATTTTAATGATGTGAATTCCTCGAAGTGTGTTATTTCATTTGACTAAAATATTTAATATCAGAACAACTATTGCCACTAATGAATAAACTAGTTAAATGACAAAATAAATACCACTAGTGATAACCCAGTGGCCGGAATTCGAACAATATTCACAATTTTTTTATTTATCAATATTAATGGGTTTTGTTTTGTCAGTTGGTGTACAAATATTGTCGATTAGTATAAAGAGCGTGAAATACGATGTATAAAGACTTATAAGTAAAGGCTTCGACTCGTCGATGGTATAAAAACAAAACTATTTTCAAATTTATTTGATAACTAGCGGACGCGGCAGACGTTGTCCCGCCCTGCTTGGGTTTTTTTTGTTTTTTTTTTTTTTTGGGTCCTTGTTTTTTTCGGGGCCTTTTTTTCTTTTGTCTTTTTTTTTGAATTATTCTCTTTTTTATTTTTCGTTTTCTGATTATTTATAGTTCTCGCCTGCATTTCCCGTGCTGATTATAAAAAAAATCTTGACAAATTATATACCAAAACGTTCCTTGTGAATCACTTTATCCACTGGTGAAAACCGCTTGAAAATCCGTTCACTAGTTTTTGAGTTTATCGCGAACAGACAGACAGACAGACAGACACGGTAGGGGACTTTGTTTTATACTATGTAATGATACCAGAGCTAGTCAATATCTACTGAACTGAAAGAAATAAAGACAATCAGTTGAATAAACACAGGAGAATGAGGTAGTAAACTCTTTTTTCTTCGCCTATTTATATATAGATATCGATTACGGTGCGATGTCTGTCAATATAATTAATGGTAGTCTGGCAGCCTTAAGGAATAAAATGAAAAAAAAAAACGGTAATATGTTAGGAATAAATTATATATTAAAAAGTTTATTATATAAAACAAAAACAAATAAAACATTAAATCTCCACGCTTTCTACAGGTTGTACACACCCTCGTAAAAAATAGAAAGAAAAAGGAAGAGAGAGAAAATCGCACGGCGTAACGCTTTTCCCTTACGTAATGATGTCCATCAATTTGCTCCATCCGCAAGCCGCGTTAAGAAACCTCACTCCAAAGAGATATGCAAAGCAAATGTAAACGCAATCCAAAAGAGATATTAATTCGAGATAAATATTAGAGTCGTAGGAGGACGTTCGAAAACCCAATGTAATTTTAACGTTCGCGAATATTCCGCTGAATTAGCTAACGAGGTCGGTCCCGTGTGTGTTTTGAACACAGCAAAAGTCGTACAACGTTCGTAGCGCTTCAACAGGTCACGTAGCCGGTAAGGGGCTTAACAATCCATTTAGCTGAACGGAGGACATGTCCCCCGAGATTAGCGTATGTGTCACTAGAACAAACGAGTACGACCGCATACATAGATAAACAAACTCCATTTACTAGGCATAGTTATCAGTAAAATATTTATCCTCTATATTAATAAATATATAGTTTAATCTATGAATGCTATTTTTTTTAATTTCCTGATATGCAATGATCACAGTGTAACAATTTTTATGTGTCTTATATTTTTGATTTGGCTAAAAAATTGCTTGATTGATTTCTTTGAAAACGGCAAACCCGTATTATTTTATACTATATATAGAAGATAATTTGTATGCGTTATACATATATATCTACCGGTGACCAAGATGGAAGTGAAACTTTTATTCGCATCCTATGAATTTAACTGAAAATTATTCGATTCAGAGTATTAAAATCACGTTTTTAATCTCAATAATCGGAAAATGGAATTGATAATGGGAAATCAATAGCAGACGATATATCGAACTATACATTTTAATTGTAATCTGCGTATTAGAGTACGGAATACATAATAAATACAATCATTCAAATTCATTACGATTAAAACCTGAGCACAATATTTAAATCATTGGATCATTTTGAATTGAGTCACTGCGGACACCATATGGGCCTTGGCTACTTTGTAGCCTTCCACTTTACCGCTACTCCGGGGCCGGCTGTAATGCAACATGCAATAGATCGACGACAATATTTGAGGTGATGGAAAAAAGTTTCACTTTAATAACAATAAAATTATTAGTCATGACCACAGCTAGTTAATGTGTATAATTTTCGAAACTCTTTAAATATGCAAACATTTTTAAATATAATGGGGGTTGATATAAAAACAGTTAAATGAAGCAATTCTTTATTCACCACAACATTATGCAGTTCGCAAACATTTGTGTGACGCTCGATGAATGCGTGGTTCAATTTCACTAATAGGATTGTCTGCTAGTACTACTCGATTCACAGCGCACTGAAGCTAATTGATTGGATGATAACCGTATATAGGTTCAGTCGTTAAAGTATACTATATCTATACTAGTTAAGCCCGTAGTTTTATTCACATTTCTTATTATTTACTGCTATAAGTTTTTGTTATAGCAAACTGATCACGAATATTACATTAAAAATTGTCAACCTGGCTGTTTGAATATCCAGATTTAACAACAAAATGACTTTACCGGTTCCATCTAAATTTATACACCGGAAGTATATGTCGTTCTCCGATTGATGGAATATAAACATATCAGTAATATTTTCAAAAATAATAAATTATGATAAAATTGCAAGACAAAAGTAATTAATATGTAATGTGAAAATGTCGTTTGCATGGAAAATAATTTATGTGTACTCGTAGAGATACAAATTAAATAAAGTCACTAACACAACTACACTAAGGTCGCACTTACATTTTATAATGCTGTGGTCGCAGTCGCAAACCAGAACTTGGACACTCTATGCATCGCTTGTATACCTTACAAAAAAAAAGGGTGAAAATCTCTGAAAGGCTGACGTCATTGTTCGAGACTTTCGACAAGATTTGAACCAAGCTATTTTAGAAGTCTATTGTTTCTGGTTCCTAAAGTTGATGACTCATCTACTGTTTTTTTTTTCATAACATCGTTATATATAATTTTAATATATATCATTATGTAATAGTACAAAACTTAGCAGAACATCGGGCATCGATATATTTTGCGAAGCGCTTTTTCTAACTACCGATCGGGCCGATCTACGCTCAGGTTATATCAGGAGGAACAGTTATAAAAATAATTAAAAATACTGAGTCCATTAATAGAAATATAAAGTAAATTTTCAAAAAAAAGTATTAACCGACTTCAAATCAATCAAAAACCCATAAGGCACTAAAAAGCGGAAAATAAATAGTTTATCAAATTAACCAAATTAAATAAAACATATGAACATGTGTGCTACCTAGAGATGTATTGGAAATCGGTGCCAACCGAAACTTCAAATTTGTTCCAGGTAGAAAAGTATTACAGAGACGCGAGAGTGAACTTAAACTTTTGTACCTATGTAGATGATACGATTTTCAGTTGGCACCGACTTCTAATATATCTCTAGGTAGCACACATGTTCATATGTTTTATTTAATTTGGTTAATTTGATAAACTATTTATTTTCCGCTTTTTAGTGCCTTATGGGTTTTTGATTGATTTGAAGTCGGTTAATACTTTTTTTTGAAAATTTACTTTATTTTTCCATTTTTTGTGTACATAAATATATTTTATTAGCAGTGCCCGCGAACTCCGTTCCGCCTTAAGTATATTAAAATATGCGCATTTTTGCGGTATGGTATCTATCGGTATGGTATGCGATATGATTTCAATTGGTTGTACAATAAGTAACGTTTGGTACGAACGCAACCTTATCAATAATCCGCGATAGTTTTTTCTACCACCAACTCGGCTACCATCGCTTCACACATAATACACCTTAAGTAATGTAATTACAATGCTTGCGTCATGTTGAAACACAGCAACGAACATAAGCACAATAGGCTCCTAAGAATTGAAGAGTTTTTTTATAACATTGGTGGCAAACGAACATACGGGTCACCTGATGGTAAGTGATCACGGCCGTCCATGGACAGCTGCGACACGAGAGGAAACACAGATGCGTTGCCGGCACTTAAGAAAGGAGTAGGCTCGTTTCTTGAAATTTTCTTACTTTGTCACGGATCCCATAATCAGAACCTAACCAAACTCTCATCAAACTACCCTTGAAGTACGTCCTTTCCAATAAAAAATGAATCATCCAAAATCGGTTAGCGTGATATTGAGTTATTCGTCTATTTGTCGTGTACATACTTAATGCAAATTTAAAACTTATACGGTTTTGCATATTCTTACTTTGTCACGGATCCCATAATCAGAACCTAACCAAACTCTCATCAAACTACCCTTGAAGTACGTCCTTTCCAATAAAAAATGAATCATCGAAATCGGTTAGCGTGATATTGAGTTATTCGTCTATTAGTCGTGTACATACCTAATGCAAATTTAAAACTTATACGGTTTTGCACTGGATGCCGTTATCGGAACTGGACCAAATTAAAATGGGACCACACGGGAAGTACCAGCTTCCAAATAAAAAAAGAATAATCAAAATCGGTTCATCCAGTCCAAAGTTATGAGGTAACAAACATAAAAAAAAAAAAAAAAAAAAACATACAGACGAATTGATAACCTCCTCCTTTTTTTGAAGTCGGTTAAAAAATCATCCTATCTCTCGCAAGTTGGACCAAATTATATATAAACACCAATTTTCATGAAAATCGGCGTGCCCTGTCATGTTTGAGCCCCTGACAGCGTGTAGACAAAATTTAATGATGAACGAAATGAAAAGGTACAAATATTTGGGGAAAAATAAACCAATAAGAGTAGCAGAAGTAAAAGTTCTAAATCGTTTATATTAGTACGGTTTGAATGTAACAGCTTATAGTCGGATAGCGATAGTTTAAGCGGCGTCGGGAACAAACTATCCCCTTTTATTGATAACGGTTGGATAACTTTCGGCTGTCAAACTTTTAGGACGCGGGTCTCGGCACACGAATGCTTTATTTGAGTCCATAAGTTAACAAGCGACTACAACAGACTGTACTCTTGTATTTGTAATTCGAGGCCCAAATTTGTTCACCCTTTAACCACAACGTGCTTCTATATTTTTACGTCGGTAATTAACTAAAAATTTCCGGAATGAATAAGAAAAAAATACTACAGTCATAGTTAGAATAAACTATATAATAAACTAATTTAGAAAACATTTATGCCACTCCTACGTGGCGATCTCGGAAACATGCTTTTTATACTCTTCAACAGCCTCTTGTGGTGTTGGAAAACGTTGACGCGTAAATAATTCTTGATAATTAAAAATAGGTGAAGTCACAAGGTGCCAGGGCAGGACTATATGCAGGATGAGGCATGAATTCGTTTGTCTGACTGTGTGACGCTGTGAAAGCTGACATTTGTAACAAATAGATGAAATAAACTGCTCTAAAGCCAAATAGTTCTATTTTCAAACATTGCAATTACTTTTTAAATATTTTTAATTAAAAGGGTCGATACCGGAATTTTAATGCGCCTCATGTATAAACAATAATGTACGTCAAGTATGTCGTAAGATTCTCCAGAACCTTCATTATGCGTTCGCTTGTATTGTGGAACGGGTTACTAGGTACGGTGTTCTCTTATTCTTATGACATGAGACTCTTCAAAAAGGGATTCAAACGCTGTATTTAAGGCCGGAACCGGTACAACGACAACCCTGCTGTTACAATAGTTCATAGGTGACAGTAACAATTTACCATCAGATAGGCCGGCTGTCATGCCCGTTATGTCATTTAAGAGAAACTACAACAATTATTGATGTATTACGGAGCAGGATCTCATTTAGGAACCAGTGGTAGCATATTCATAGACTACGTCAATCGATTTAAGCAATCCTCCTATCAGCTGGAGTTTCAGGTGAAGGAAACAATATAAGAAAAAACACAGCGATGGTAGAGTTTTTCTAAGCTTGCCTGGCTAGTCCGACAACTTTATTTAAGATCCAGTTTTTCTCTGGGTTTTGCGTGTTAGCACTTAATATCCATCACATTGACGATAATGTGGTGCAACGCTAAGACTTATAAATCATGAAATTATCATTACAAAGATTAACAGCTATTATCAAGAAAGTTGCGTTTTGGAAATCTATTCACATTAAGTCTATGGCTATAAATTCCAAACTTCTTGTTAAACATTCGATTTCTTAAATGAATCAAATACTAAATAAAACTTTAACACAAATGAAATCGCAAAACGATCGTTTGTTTGTCAGTATGATAAAAAACCCTAAAAGCGCTCGCCTAAAACTCGTGATAAATAGTCGCGTAGTTCAGTTTGAAACGAGTACCATTAATTCTACTCCCTCGTCGATTTATTCCGACTGAGATCGCCATTGTCAGGTGTTCCGCTTAACGGTCCTTTGCGGACCTAAGTTTCAACTTTCAACAAGTTTCGATAGAACTGGAAAGCAATTTCTCCAATTCAATTATTTCCTTTACAATACTTTTACAGACGAATGTTTCAAATATTGTTTAGGATGATAAAATTAGTTTAAGGTGTTGTTTAATTTGGATTGACAGAATATAAGTTTTCCGATAATGTTAATTAATAATTACTGATTCACATAGGAGTATTTCGGTATGTAAGGAGTCATATGGGATGCATTCGATATGCTCTATAATCGAGGGATCTTCTGTTAATGATTTTTTTTTGAACTGACTACACTATTGACCTAGCAAGGTCGTAAGCGCTTCACCGGACTACAAACTTCACCGGACTACATTCTGTTAATGATATTATTTATAAACTCTTCTAGATTACATATCCTACATTTTTATTATTGACTAGCTTATGCTCGTGACTTCGTCCGCGTGGAATTGTTACCAAAGGCGAATGCTAACACGCAGCGGCAGCTCACAAAAGGAAAATTTTGAAACATTCTTCATTGGTGCTCAGCTTCTACTGATCTTAGTGAGACGACATATATATGATATAGCCTATATAGCCTGCCCCGATAACTGAGCTATCTAACACTGAAATAATTTTTCAAATCGGATCATTAGTTCCTGAGGTTAACGCGTTCAACCAAACAAACGCACAAATAAATCCTCCAGCTTTATAATATTAAGTATAGATATATATTTGTAAGCACGTATATAATATGTCTATATATATGAGTAAATTAATGTTATGTATGTATGTATTCATTTTTTTTCTATTGCATCTTTTATTATTAGCTCTACCTATAATAACTTTGATAGGTTTAATTGATTGATTGATAGGTGGTAGAGTCACGCTGAAGCTATTACTGGTTTCAGCATGAATGGGTCGGTTCGTCCGGGGTGGTACCACCCTCTCACAGAAAACCGACGTGAAGTAACAGTCCCCCAAACACAGGCTGGCAACGCACTTGCGACTTCACTGGTGTTGCTGCTAATGTCTATAGACGGTGATGATCACTTAACATCAGATGACCAACCTGTTCGTTTGCCTTCTATGAAATATAAAAAGAAAACTTATATTTTTCATAATAATACAGATATTTAATACGAAGAAAATGGTTGTGCCACTAAGCTCGCCAGTGAACAAACTAAAAATTGCAATGAAGTATTCATTAAAGAAGCGATGGTGGCTCATTGGTTAGCGTGTTCGGGCACCGTGTCTGTGGACATAAGTTTGAATCCTTGCGAATGAGCAGGAGTAATCGCTGAAGGAAACCGTGTGGCATCTCCCGTGATGAAACTATAGCACGGTGATAGGGCTTTTGCTAACCCCTTCTGAATAGCTACTATCCTTAAGATTTTTCTGTCGCCATACACCTATAGATGTGTTCAACCATCAGGCATCATATCGTCATTTAACATGAAGTTTGATTGTGGGTAAACACTAAGACCTATAAAGTACAAAAAACAATCTCGGTAATCAATTTTCATTTAAATTGTAGTAAAAAAACAGGTATACCTTTGTGATATTGGTGTGCCAAAGGGTTCTACTTTGGGGTCGTTCATATTCCAAATTAGACAACAAAGAACTTCGTGCATATTTTTGAATTCTTACATTCTCAGAATTATAAAATATGAAATCCAATCCAATGCTTTTAAAATCATTCAATAGTAAATCACCGGACAATATAGAGAATCATTACATCATTACATAGTATAAAACAAAATCCCCTACCGCGTCTGTCTGTCTGTCTGTTCGCGATAAACTCAAAAACTACTGAACGGATTTTCATGCGGGTTTGATCAGTGGATAGAGAGATTCATGAGGAAGGTTTTGGTATATAATTTGTCAAGAACTTTTTTATAATCAGGGCGGGACAACGTCTGCCGGGCCGGCTAGTATATATTAAATCTCAATTTTCTTATTGAATGACATTGTGTTTTACGTATTGCTTTGGGGGAGATCAATTAAACGTCGACAATTAGATTGCCGAATACTGTTAATTAACTGCGAGGAGCGAGGCGCGGATACAAATTCGCATAACAGTTTTTAATACTGTCTGTACGTTTACAAGATTTTTTTTTTCACTATAATCAATAATCGAATATATAAATCATAGATATCTGACACTATAATTTCTAATCAATATTAGATTTTGTTATCTACCAAAAAATAATATAATCACTCCCGACCTCATTCCAAACTCGTAACCCAAATATAACTCGACCGTACTCGCTGATTTGAAAACAATGCCCTCGAATTTTCGAAGGGTTCAACTTTAACGCCACTGTGTTCGCATAAACTAATTACGCTAAACAATAGTTTGTAGATTAATAACTTAAAATTATCCAAAGTTAGTAACCGGATCCTATAACTTTAAGTTTAAGTTTGCTCGTAGCCCTAAGATTCATAAGTCAAAGACGGTCCGGTCGGTTTAGCGTAAACTTTATATAAATAGTTATTAATATTGTGATAGCCTTTAAGGGGTCCTTCAACATCATGGAAACCTTTATAGAATATATTTATAATCACTTCTAAATAAATTCATATACTGTATCATATAATGTAGTAATTTTTTATACGACGATGGTAGCAAATAAGCGTGCGGGCCGCCTGATGTTAAGCAGTTAAACAGTCACCGCAGCCTAAGGACGCTTGCAACATCAGAGGTGTTACATGCGCATTGCCGACCCTTATATTTCAAGCCGAAGGTAGATGTTTTAATGCAGACTGCTATAAAATGTAGTTAACATTTATTTAATAGTCAACATCGAGTACTTATATTTGCTGGTTTGAAAATGTTTAATTTATTATCTCAATTTATTTTTTCAAATATTAGTGTATTTATTATTTACTACATTAAAGGTAGTGGTGAAAGGCCTTGAAATTGATCATCATCACCATCACATGAGCCTATAAAAGACCCACCACGGGGCTGTAAGTCTCTTGCTGAAGGAAATTTTGGAAATAATCATCACGTCAGGCCACGAGGTACTAACGATCTCAAACTTTAACAATTCCAGAGTTCTATATATTCCCACACACGGTGGTATTACAAAAATATTTCTCAGGCCTATAATGTAGTAACTGAAATGAGTAAATGTATGTATGCGAATTCCGAAAAATTCGTTAGTACATGCTGATGTTTAAACCTGCGGAAATTGTGTTGACATTGGACCGGTCAAACGATTCGACCACTACGACTTCCTCTTACTCATCGACTTAAAATGGATGATAGTCATTATTTAGCTATAATCAACTAGATATAAACAAATAGATCCCAAGTAGGGTTGACGTTGGTGAGAGTCCGGTCGTAAAACATTAAGCCGAGTCTCAGTTCACAACATAAACGAAGAAAACATATTGTACTGACCCTATTCATGTGGGTGAACGGCAAAAACAAGTATTGTAAATTATACAGCTGGGGAATCTATCAATATTCATCGTTGCCCACTGTAACGTTTCCGATATATAGTAATTTATACAGCACCATACAAAAGCTTGTGGGTAATTAAATCACCTTTCAGATAGATTAACAATGACGAGCGAGGCAGCAACAAGGCTGGCATAAGTATTTACGGTAAAGCCGCCGCCTAAGTGGATTGGAGGCTTCGGAAGCCCCGCGCCCTCAACATGGCATCGGCTAATTCCTGACCTCCTGTGTGTCGGGTGAATAACGTACGTTTACGTTATCCTACTGTATCTTTAAGCTAATATTTCTATACATATAGACACAGTAAGAAATATTACTAAGCTCCTCATTTAGAGAACCAAGCAATTACAAAATTTTGGATGAGTCATGCTTTCTCGAACATTATACCAACGGAAGCGATTGCAGGTGGCTAATTAAATAAAACCAAAGTGCGATGTTTTGTTTATAACACTACTGGAACTGTGAGAGGATATTTAAAAAAATATGTTCTAAATCCAAATACTTTAGTGTCTTTAGGGACCCTTCCTGAATAATTAAAGCCACACTGTGAGATAAAGTCTTTAACACCTCGGCTGATTTTTTAAGATCCAGATCTGAAACTGGCGGGTGATTTTTTTAAATAATGTTACTAATTAATATTGAATAATGAATTACATTGCCTCAAAGTGGTGTTCAATATGAAGTACATGGTGGGAAGTGCTGTTGCATGGTGGTAGTTGGGCTTTTTCTAAATCCGCCCGGCTGGCTACCGCCATCAAGTTGAAAATCTGTCGCCAAACATCTGTTGGTGTGTCGCGGCAGCTGCACTTGAGAACCAGTCCCCTTTAGGTTTAGCGTGTTTATCATTTTAGACCACGTCATCATTTAACTTCAGATGAGATCATGGTCAAATGTTAAAAGTATAAAAAACCGAGTACATACATGAAGATTTTGAATTACTATCAACGCGTTTAGATAAGGGAGTTTCATATTACGCGTGACTGTTACGTAAAGGGCTGTCCGTACGACTGAACCGCGCAGCATTGTACTTTTTTTCGTTTCAAATCATAGACGTTCGCAGCTCGGCCCTCCTCGTTAGTGCTCGTCATTTCACTTCAGACGAGAATGTAGTTAAACGCTGAAACCTTTACGGAGTTATTACAAAAAAGTTAAATACGTATTGAATACTTGTTTTAAAAAGGTTTCGTATTACATACACCGCGCTCGCCCGAGGCAAGTTCGCGTTATCCTTTTTCGCAAGTCTAAGCTAACGTAACCAGAGCGAGACAAAAGAGCAAGATGGCGAACATTCAACGACCGCGGTGCATTTAATACGAGACATTTTAAAAGCAAGTACTCAATACGTATTTAATTTTTTTGTAATAACACCGTTTAAGTGTAAAAAAGTAAACACATGGTTCCCAAAAAAACACCATTTTGAGATCAGATTGACATTCCAAGCATAGACTAGTTTTAAATGATATCAGTAAATCGAAAACTCTACTCGCTGATTGAAAAATATCGTCGCTACCGAATAATTAATACTACATAATTATTTAAAAAGTTCTTTATCGATTCATTTTAAAAACACTGTCCCGATGACGTCACTCGACATACATTTATAGAGTCCCGGCGCTATATCAGTCGCTTTGAAACGGCCCAATGAGCCGGAACATACCCTATTTGCGACACAAACATGTTTTTAATTCATGCCTGTATATGATCAATCAGATTAAATCACATCTGTATAGTTTTTGTCTCCTATTTCTATGTCAAATACAATAAAAGTTTAATTCTTACTTCCTTACTAATATTATAATTGTTAATTTAATTTTTTTGTAACGCTTTTACGCTTTAATGTACCGAACAACATTAAATTTTGCATACCCCTTGGTAGAAATACAGAAAAGGACATGAACTGGCATAGTGGTATAGATTAAATCTAGGTTAACGCGAACGAAGCTGTGAGCAAAAACTAGTTACATATCATATGAAACTCGTAACTTGTTCAGAAGATAAGAGTTAATAATTCGATACAAAATAATAACGATAAATAGAACTTTAATACAAAATATATTAGGATATAATAAAAATATTTCATTTGACATTTTTTTAATCACACGAATAAGTAAGTTTTATTAAACAAATATGCATTTTATTACTGACAATTATCTATAAACTAGCAGGCCCGGCAGACTTTGTCTCGCCCTGATTATAAAAAAAATCCTGGACACATTATATACCAAAACGTTCCTCGTGAATCACTTTATCCACTGGTGAAAACCGCTTAAAGATCCGTTCAGTAGTTTTTGAGTTTATCGCGAACAGACAGACAGACAGACGCGGTAGGGGACTTTGTTTTATACCATATAATGATATAATAAGAATATAAATCTAACCTGCCTGTACTTTTACGATTTCCTTGAAAAAAAACGTTGTAGGTAGGTAGGTGTCTAGAAATAAGTAATAAAATACATTTCAATCATTTTTAGAAATGTTTGTTTGTCTGTCTGTCTGTTTTTATGAACACGCATCACTGCTAAAGTACCTGGTTCACAATAAAACCTCACCAAGAAAATCATAAATCATATCTTCGTGTATAACTTAGTCTTTCTTTCATTAAAATCGGTCCACTCTGTCAAAAGTTACTGTAATTTGAATGACGGCTCGAGTTAAGTTGAGTTATCGAGTTATCGAGACTAACGGTTGACCTTGCAATATGCTGAAAATACATAAGCGTTGTGTGAAGCGCCATGTATCTCAAAAACTGTGAAATTTTATTCCCTACAATATTACATCATACATGCAAATAACATATAACCTGTAGAAAACGAATTATTTGCCAAATAAAAAATAAAAATTGTGAGAAATATCTTAAGACGCGGACACGAGATTTCGTGAAACTTTTGAGATGACTTCTAGATTGGCAAAATAAAGATTAATACGAGTTTAGAGCTCATTATGTCTCATTCCGTGATTGATTTTTTTTTTTGCTCATATGACTTGACTACTCACTATGTCTGACTATTAAGAAATGCAATCTACCTATTGGGAAATTGAAGTTTATATCATCATTAAACCACTTGCAAGTTACAAAGATCTTTTATTTGACTTTCAGATGTCAATAAGTTATTAATCAAAATAAATGACTTCAATAAAGTATATTTATGAACGGTACTAAAATGAAAACAAGCAAAACTATTCCTTATGGTTATAGAAATATGACCCAGATACATAAACTTCACTTACATCCGCATAACGAGATATATCTCTATCTGATTGTAGTATAACTTCGCTCATATAAAATTCATATTGTTATAAACATTGTCGAACAAGCGTAATACGAAAAAAAAAGTCGAGGCAGTCATGAGGACTGCCGACAGAAGTGAAAACTCAAAACAATGGAATAACTGTATTCTCTTTTGAATTTTGAAACCAGTTGTAGTATGAATTGTTTAAATTTCATAATTTCTAAATTGAAATTATTAATATTAGTCTGGTCTTCATATCTATTGGCACTCCGAACAATAATTATATACATTTTTATATAGTTTATGAATTAATCAAACACATAATGGGCAGCACAATCCCAATACAAAATATGAATACTAGATGTACACAGGCTGCTATACTACGCGTCACTAGTCTGACGCAAGCCGGACAGACGCAATACAGCAGGTCACGCTTACTAGCATGTCATGGCGCGAAACCATAAGTCTATCACGTGCCAAAAACACACCGCTCAACGCGCCTAAAGAAGTTTTCGCTTCCAAAATAGATACACACATCTTTCGAATAATACATTGAATAAAATAACATTATCATACATATGTAGAATGATGTTATGTTGGTCCCTACTCGTGTATCTACGAAATGGTTAAGAATCTTTTGCCGTCCGACCTATCACAGATTTTAGGATTCCATATTCTAGACGAAAAATAAAAACCTTTATAATACAAATGTATTAGGTTATATATCCTCAAAGTTCATTGTATAAATGCAATTCTTCATACAAAAACTCTCGGTTGCCAATTTTATGTCCCGGTAAATGGGAAGGTCTTATAGCATAAGTTCTCCACATTCTAGCATAACGTACCTGGCGTATGTTGAGATCCTGAGATTACTGCGTTCAAATAAAAAAAACAAATATCCTTAACTTTCTAACGCAGTTTATATATTGTGACAAATATACTGGTACCCAGGATGGCCTTTTTTTTAACGTGGGAAAATCCCTTATGGATACCCACCCTCTCGGGGAGAGAGTGGGTTATGTCCGACTCACACGGACTAAAACAGCACGGTGTACCGACAGACCGTTTTGTGGGGGCGGCAAAGGATCGTTCAAGCTAATCAACCTTGTAGAGCCGCCCCCACGGTCCACCCGGCGGAAGGTGACCGCCGGGCTCCTACCTATAGAGGGACAGACCGGGTACACACCGGCTGCCCCCCCTCGTCCGCCGGACCTGTGCAATGAGGAGATGGGCCCCCCGACCCAGCCCTCAGGTCCGGCTACGGTGGCGGGAGGAGTTGGGCGAAGCGCCGCCTCCTCCCGCCTGTCCTCCTTTGGCGGAGAGGGCCACTTAGAGGGTCTACCTCGCGGGCCATCTCCGGCTCCTCCTTCTGCGAGATGACGTCCTCGCAGAAGGAGGCCATCGCTCACCAAGCCTGTTCGCTGCCGAGCATGGCCGAAATCACGCTCGGCAGCGATAAGTCCGTTTCCACCGCCACCGCCAGAATGCGGCGCTGCTCTCCCCACGCAGCACACTCAGACAGAGTGTGCTGCGCGGTAACCCAGGATGGCCTGGTTCAACCCTTTCTATACCCCCCCCCCTCCCCTCCCCCCATACAAGAGAAACCACCTGGCTATTGCAGTTCATTCCTATGATACTACTGTCTCACACAATTATTAGAGAAATATATATTGTTCAGTTGGAAGACCAAAAAACCTTCTCACACAAAAAAATTATCCGTCAGCGCCCAGTCCCGTTGTAAGGTAAGACGAAAACTGACCATTGTAAAGAGGTCAGATCCCGGTATAGCGATCTACCCAAATATTAAAAAAAGCGTGTTTGTACTTATATACACGCGTTAGAAGTTATACTTCATTGGCGTAACAAGATAAAAAGCTTTTCAAAAATTTTATCTTTCGCCTTATTCTACGTTTGTATAAAAAACGACACTAACAAAAGAAAAAAGGTATTTAATACATTGAAAGTTATTAAAACAAAGAAGTACAAACAACAAATACAAAGAAACAAAATGTTGACTAAAGCTAACTTCAGGGTGTCGGTTTTTCGTGACGGCGTGCGCGCGCATCGTAATAACTTCAGGGTGTCGTTTTTTCGTGACGGAGTGCGCGCGCATCGTAAAAATTTACTCTCCTCATTGTTCCCTAACGCGCCAAAAGAAGTATAACTTCAAAAATATGAAATACCCCGACAATATATTAAAAACGAATACACACTTGAAATAAGAAATAAATTCCGAACACGTATATACCCAATAGAATTTCTCTTACACAATACAGAACATGCTCGGTCATATTTTGTCTCCGAACGCACATTATGACAACACAATATTTCAACGGGTACGGATTTATAACAGAAAATATTGTCCGCAACAGAATCCTTTATTTTGATAAATCTACATGCGAGATCCGTTATTTACAATACACACGTGCGGACGTGAATCGAAAACGTACATCATTCGTGCATATTGAATTTTTGTTTATACATTTACTTAACACGGAACATAACAAACTGGTGAATCAATTCACCAACTGGTCCACCAACTGGTCTAGTGACTAATCTTTTTTGCGAAGTAAAAAGATTGCAAGCATTTTATACAGTACTAGCTGTGACCGCGAGTACGTCCGCATGGAACTTAATATAAAAAAATAGTGACTAATAAAATCATCTGGATGTATTAAGTCCATTATTTTATTTTTCGATTTTTTTTTCTCGAACTAACTACGCTATTGACCTAGCAAAGTCTTAACAGCTTCACCGGACTACTTTATTTTTCGAACTTAGTACGCTATTGGCCTACAAAGGCCTTAACAGCTTCACCGGACTAGTATTAAGTCCATTAGACTATCTACTTTTCTCTGGTACTTAAGTCGCGTCGTCATTAAGTTTACAATAACTTTTGATAGCGTAAACCGATTTTTATGGAACAAAGACTAAATGTTACTTAAGGATATATTTTATCATTCCCTTACGAGGTTTTATCGTGAACGCAGTACTTTACTAGTGATGCGTGTCCATATAAACAGACAGACAGACATTTCTAAAAATTAAAATATATTTTATTACTTATTTCTAGACACCTTCTACAATTTTTTTTTTCAAAAATGTAAAAAGTATAGACACGTTAGATTTACATTCTTATTATATTTATAGATGGAAGATAGACATATGTTATAAAAAAAATCGATTTATTTTATGCATAGTTAAATGTTTTATACATTACTCTGACATTCAAATAGATTATTCGACCTAGAAGAGTTAGTAACACGTGTATGTGATACACGCTGATTAATATTAAATGAAGGAACTGCATCGTCGGGGTCAAGGATGTTGGCGTATTTGCGAACTTCAATGGTATATGGTGAAAAAAAAATTGTGTTTTGGTTACGTCACAATTCGGTATCGATATACATATATAAGGTAGTAGTACTTGTGTGTCGTATTATGTATGTATTCCATACGCAGATTGAAATTAAACCCTATAGCCGGATATCTTGTCTATTGATTTCTCATTTTCAATTATTTAGTTACGATCAAAAACGCGATTTTAATACCCTAAATCGAAAAAAAAATCAGTTAAATGCCTACGATCCGAAAAAAAGTTTCACTTGCATCGTGTTTTCATAAAACCACACAATTATTTTTATTCTACTAGTTTTTACGAAAAAAGTGTACAACAGTATAAAAAAGATTACGAAGATCGCTACAACATCATCTACGACGTAAAAATCTTCAATTCGAATCGGAATAACCCTAGGATATTGTAAGGTCGTCATCTCGAAAACCAATTCCGTAGCTGACAGAATCGATTCGATGTTGGTCCTAATACGAGTGTTATTTACGAGCTCAACACAGGTTGTTGGTCCCCTATTAAATAATGAATTTACCGATTTAAGTAACGTTGTACGCGTACTGACTAAAACCGGTAACTTTGCTTGGGTAAAATTACGGTTTTTCAACAATATATACTCTGTATTGTATCAGATTCATCACCGATCTTATTTATGTTTAATGTCTCCCTCTTCAATCATATTTTTAAGTAGAATAGGTTCTATAAAAGTTTTTTTTTATATTATAGGAGGCAAACGAACAGACGGGTCACCTGATGGTAAGTGATCACCGCCGTCCATAGACACTAGCAACACCAGGGGAGTTCCAAATGCGTTGCCAACCTGTGTTTGGGTGGAGGGAGGAGTGGGGGAAGGGGGAGGGGGGAGGGGGGAGGAGGAGATGGGCCTCCGGCGCTCTCACTGACCGAACGAAACGCAACAATGCAAACACTGTTACTTCACGTCGGTTTTATGCGAGAGGGTGGTACTACCCCGGGCGAGCCGACCCATTCATGCGGAAACCATTAATAACTTCAGCGTGGCTCTACCACCTCCGAATAATAATAACCTCCTAATATAGCGCTGAAAGATGTTTAAATACAAAAACGTCGAGACAGTCATAAGAGCTGCCGCCAGAAGTGAATACTCTAAATAATGGAATTAATTGTTCCCTTAATGAACTTTTAAATAAATTATAGTCCGAATTATTTACATTTAATTATTTGTAGATTTAAATTATTAACATTATTCTTGTTTTTCACATCTATTGGCACTCGGAGCTATAATTATATACATTCTTATACAATTTATTAATTATACAAAAAATATGATGGACTCCACAAGCTCAATACAAAACATCAATATTGCATGTACACAGCTCGCTACACTACGCGTCGCTAGTACGACGGAAGCGCAATACGTCACGAGCATGTCGAGGCCATTTTGAAACCGCTCAATGCAGCTAAGAAAGTTCTCACTTTAAAAACTATCACGTCACCATAACCTAAAGAGTATTTCTCTAAATAGTAGTATGGTTAAATCATTTCTATCTTTGCAGGTTTATTAAGGAACAACTACAAGAATGAACTGTATCCATTTGGCATTACATAAAGACAAATGCAGCTCGCTCTATTACTGATTTCATCTCGATCGTATTGCCTTTGCTCTTCAACTATTGGAGGCTCGCATACAGCTTCGTATATTGTTTGTCCTATCCAAAGCTTTAAGTTTACATAGCTGTTCTATTGAGATGTTAAGCAATGTTGAGTATATAGTAGTACTCTTGTGGAATCAATTACGCCGGATTAGGATAACTTATGACTCTTCTTATCCCTCATTAGTTCCCAATTAAATTACGATGTTCTGAAGAAATATATTCAAAGTTAATCTTAAATTCTCTACAAAGGTTATTGAATAAATAAATTACGAAAAATAAAGTATCCTCAGTTACTTTCATAACTTCATTTAACCTTTGAAGAATGAGAAACGAAAAAATATGTAATGAAACGTTACAATACAAACCCTTAACAAAAACAATATTTCGTGATAAAATCGCAAAGCTCGCCGATTCCCCGTTGATCTCTATTTGCGCCGAACAAATTCAGTTAGGGATCAAGTCGGGGTATCCGCAAAATATGTATATCCGTATTGTATTACCGCTTGATGGCTTTGTATAAATAAATATACGAACAAATAAATTTAAATAAGTCCCTCACTTTTACTTCTGTTTTGTTTTTTATTGATATATATGTCGAAGCAAATGCCCGTTCTACGGTCAAAAATTATTGTACTGAAATAAATATTACATTCTACCCGCTAATATAAAGCAAGCCTATAAAAGGCGCAGCGAATTAAAAGCGTCATACCGTCGTTATACCAAGTACCATTTATACAATTCATATACAGCGCGACTAGTTAGTCGCCAGCAATATTTTTACAGGATAATCATTAGTCGATTCTCGTTCTAAATCAATTTAAAAGATAGGTGCTTAATATTTGACCTAATTATCTCGAGAAACGCAAAACCGATATACACTCAACATCAGGTGATTTACGCAAAAACGAACTGGTGTAATAAATACGGAAACGAATGAATCATACCCTGCCGCATAGTCCTGCCCGCGTCCCGCACCTCGACCCGCGCCCCACTTCCCTTTCTTCGACCGTGCGGCGTTCCCACAATAAGCAGTTACGTAATGATTAATCTTGAAAAGCGCTCCTTTAAAATTGTTCATTGAATGTAGGCGAGATTTTTTTACGTTTAAAAATATCGTTCCCATACTTTAAAAAGTTTTAGAACAAACTTTAATTAAGGTTCTCTTTGTTGTTTATTAGTATTTGTTTTGATATTATTATTTTATATGTTAAATGTGAGCATGAACTACCATAGGATTGAAGGGTGTTAACTTTTAAACATTCAACTAGTATAGAACGAACTATGCTCACAGCCTTAGACGCGTTTATCGTTTATGTCGTACACATCTATTTGACTAATTATATTCTGTTTTGTTTATAATTGTCAGGACAAGGTTAATATGAAGCAAAATGTTTGAAACATTGTACGGATAAGTGAAAAATTTGGGTCAAAAATCACTATATAAAAAATTGAGTGAGTGAAATTACGTGAGAGAAAACAGTAGGAATAACTTCAGAAATATGAACAGATTGATGTCCAATTGTTCATTCTCTCATATCGGTCGTACGGAAACAACGGAAACGGTATGCGGTCGTATAAACGGTAGATTTGGTCTAATTTTTTTAGTAAAATTTGTTTTTAGTGGTAGTTTTTTTTATAACAAATAGCAGAATAAATACTGTATAACTATTCTCCCTGTTCACATCGGTTATCGTGGTGGTAGTTTTAATGATCATGTGGATCCATTATTTATAAAGACTAATGTAAATATAACAATTAGCCAAACTTAATAGGATATTTCTAAAGTCTATTATATTATATAACAATCCTAGAAATATTTATTTTCGTACCCTTTTATATATTAATATAAAGAATTTTACGTAACAACATAGTGACATTTAAGTGGATTGCAGGAAGTGCCATTTCTATAAATTGGTAGTTTGTCATGCGGCCATAACGCGTACTTTCTTGACAATAATTTTACGGAAGCGAACAATATTTATGAAAGATTCTTTTGTGGAGTTGCTGATATAAAAATAAGATAACTATTGGCCGAGAAAGTACAATTGTTTATTGTATAAATATTAGGGCTTTTAAAAAAAAATCTCGGAATCAGGCTCAAAAGTTTCGTTTAGATGCCAAAATAGGTTCTCTGAAAATATGAGGCCTTAATATTAATATTTAGGTTGTCCACGTCGCATTTTTCGATTTCCCATAAAAATTACACAGGAAAACATGTATTATTTTTTCTGATTTTGTAACTAAGGAACCGTAAATTGCTCTGCAATTTCCATCGAATATTTTTGTAGAGAATTAAACGCTTCACAAAAAAGTTCTGATATTATTTTTCGAAAAATTAACTCACTCAAAAGTTATTCGAGGTCAAAGTTAAATTCATTATCAATTTAGTCGTTTTCTTTATAATACTCTAAAATTTATTAGTTTCAGACTCTACAACAAACTGAAGGTTTATTTAATTTTTTTTAAATTAATTTATTGATTTTTTTATTTATTTAACTTTAATTTTTGAATTTAACAAATATTTGAACATTAGAACCCCATGTCTTTTTCCAAAGAAATTTGAAAACTCCTTCTCAAATAATCTCCATTATGTGATGGCGACATGGATAACTTTGATCTCGAATAACTTTTGAATGAGTTGATAGTTCGAAAAATGATATCAGGACATTTTTATAAGAGTTCAATTCTCTACAAAAATATTCGTTGGAATTTGCGAAGCAATTTATGGCTCATTAGTTACAAAAGTCAGAAAAAATAAAACATTTTTTCCTTTGTAATTCTTATAGGAAATCGATAAGTGTGATGCGGATAACCTTAATATTAATATTAAGAGCTCATATTTTCAAAGGCCTATTTTGGCATCTTAACGAAACTTTTGAGCCTGGTTCCGAGAGAAAATAAAAATATTTTTTTTTTAAACGCCCTAATTAATATATGTTAGAATAAGTGAGCCGAGGAATTTGTACTAATAATATTAAAGCTCGATATAATATTAATATTTGGTTACGCGTTAAACGTAAGGTATCTGGTATGTATTTGTGTGTATACGTACCTACATATACATACCTATGTATATGTTATAAATGAGACTACGTTCATTATTGAAGTATATTTTAGTATTAAAGTATGTTCATTACTATTAAAATAAATTAAGTACGAGAGAAAAGCAGATAAGTAAGTGGACTTAATATATTCAGATGATTTTATTATTTTACTGTTTTTTTACAATAGGTTCACGCGGACGGAGTCGCAGGCACAGCTAGTATTCAATATAACTGTTATATCACTTTAGTGAATTGTAAAGCAAAATATACACAGAAATTTATAGAAATAATAGAAATTAATCAGCAATGGCTGATAAAGATAAAAAACTATACTGAGTAATTAAGAAGCTAAAGTGTCGAATATTTTTATTAGAAGCCATTACATATATATAGACACTATCACACACTGTCTAGTGTTGCCAGTATCACGCTCACCATTATTTACTTATAATAATATTATATTTATTAATACAACGGTATAGGTGTCTGGGTCTGGTTCTACTAGTATACAGAGATGAGTAAATGTATAGTTATGTATTTATACTACGGGACTTCGTATATTATATAGTTTATAAGCTTTTTTTTTTCGAACTGTCTACGTTATTGGCCTAGTAAGGCCTTAACAACTTCACCGGACTACGGTTTATAAGCTTATGATATATATGTTAGTTAATACATAAAAGCCAAAGAAGTTTCCCTTCTTCCGAGCAAACACACTGATACAGGCACTGTACTTTTTTTTGTAACCTAATTATTGACGTAGATTATACGCTATCTGATATAATTTTAACACGATAAGAATCAGAGCAATCTCCTTACAAAATGTAGGTTAGAATGTGCGATATGCAAGAACAAAGTAATAATGTAGGGGAGCCGTGTAGTACGGCGCGGGGTATCAAAGATCGAGAACGAGTTAACCGCCGACGAGAGGCGAGCATTACCGAGAAGAACCGATTTGTGAAAGCCTATATCAATGAGGTACCACGCATCAATTGTGTTGTTGATTAGTTATGCAACAGTTGAGCTTCATAAGGATTTTTAAGCCAACACAAATGCGAAGACAGCAAGAAAAAGTTTTTTTTGTTATAACACATCACGGTTACAAAGTAAATAAAGAAAAAAAAAATATAGTTCATTAAAAATGTCCAACAACAGTACATTCAGCTACATGCTGCAGTACAACTGAGGGATACTACAGTGCTGATTTTCAATGGAGGCCCTAGCTATTTATGGACATCTGGCTTAAATATTTTTTATATTGAATTAGTACTGAATTAGACACAAAAGATGACAACGAATTTACTATTACTGCAACGACAAATTGAAGTCCAGGAATGTCTTAGCCTAAATGAAGTCTATATATTTAAAAAGAACAAAAATTGCAGTGAGACCTTGGGTAAAACTTGTGTATAAACTGGATAGATAACCAAACGGAAACGCTGAGGAACTAAGATCGTTCAGAACGATAGATTTGATAGTCGTATTCAAAAGCTATTCATAACAAAACTCGTAATGGACTCCAGTTCATACCGCGCTGGTTTGCTTCAAAGTTTGCCTTTCAAATTCCAGCACCGTATATTTCGGATTTTATCCGCGTTCCAGTCCATCAAGATAGCCAGTGGTGACGTCATGGGCGACTGTGGCCGCATTGTCGCGCGACGAAGCCTAGTTCCGGATAATATCCGGGGCGCAACCATCCTTAATGCCTTGCATCAATTACCACGCAATATATTATTACATGTACCATTAGTTAACTTAATTATTTTCTATTTATTGAAGTAAAACTTCTTATAGGAGAGTTCTGAAATTCTGATCGGTAACCTTTTTATGTGACGATGCAGTGGCCCCACCTAAACACTATGTCGGGTAGAGTGGGAGCAGCGTGTGGCTTGCCTTCGGATATTGGAGAACAGTGAGACATGCTGGTATGTCTTACTTTGGTAGGTGGTAGAGCCACGCTGAATCTATTACTGGTTTCAGCATGAATGGGTCGGCTCACCCGGTATAGTACCACCCTCTCACAAAAAACCGACGAGAAGTAGCAATGCTTGCATTGTTGCGTTTTGTTCGGTGAGTGAGAGCGCCGGAGGCCCACCTCTCCTCTCCTTCCCCCTTCCCTTCCTCCCTCTCCCCCCAAACACAGGATGGCAACGCACTTGTGACTCCCCTGGTGTTGTAAGTGTCTATGGGCGGTGGTGATCACTTAACATCAGGTCACCCACCTGTTCGTTTGCCTCATATGATATAAAAAAATTCACTCTTCTCGTTTTCTATGTTTCTCGTTGTTTGTAGTTGCGTGTACTTTTTTTTATGAACGTGGGGAAATCCGTAACTGATACGCCACCCTCCTGGGGGAGAGAGTGGGTTATGTCCGATTCGCACGGACTAAAACCCCACGGTGCACCCACAACCGCCGTACTGAGGACGACACGGGCTCGATAGTTGCGTGTACTGCGTTCTGGCGGCGTGACTTTCACTGACCACAATCAATGCTATTCAAAAGTAATTGATGAATAATTACAATCATTCCCTGTAATACAAAAGTTACACTTCTGTAATATAACATAGCAATATGTAAAACGACATAGCACAACAATTGTACAATCATATACCTCAAAAAGGAGCAAGAAACTTTTAAAATTTAACAGGCAGCCATTACCGAAATTCACTTCCATCTCGTCCAGTTAAAACTGTATCGTATCGTGGGAACAATGCAATGCAATTCAAAGAGCTGATTGCCAAACAGTAAGATGTACAATAAACAAGTAAGCTATATCAATAATAGACACTGAACCCTTTTTTAAGTGTAATTTCTCAGAGGCGACAAGAGTAAAATTACTAGTATAAATTTTAGCACAATGTTTTCCAATGCAATGATTCTATAGCTAAAAGGACAAAACTTAAGTACTTGACAAAAGAGAGAGGAATAGATCTATGTAATTATAGAAACGAAAACAAAAATAGAGTATGATTGAATAAGATAAGTAAGAAAAGTAACAAAATTAGTGTAGTGTTTATATTATATGCCCCAAATTATAATTTTTGTTACATATGCAATTGTTTGAGTAACACATATAGTTATCTGTTGAACTGTGTAAATAAAATAACGAAATAAATAACGCTAGTGGTCGTCCAATGATTGAAATTCGACCATAATTCATTATTTTTTAAATTTCAACATTATCGAGGTTTTTTTACCAGAGTGTACAAATATTTTTGTTTAGTAGACATAAGAAAACTCAAAATAATGGAATAACTGTGTACTGTTTTGAACTTTTATATTAATTATAGTTAAAATTATTTAAATTTCATAATTTCTAAATTTAAATCGTTAATTTTAGTCTGGTTTACACATCTATTGGCACTCGGAGCAATAATTATATACATTTTTATACAGTTTATTATTAATCAAAAATACGATACTTTGCACAAGGTCAATACAAAATATCAATATTACATGTACACAGGTCGCTATACTATACATACGAGCATGTCGAGGTCATCGGTGATGCGAACCCACAAATTTTTACCGTACATAATGATTTTTCTTTTTCGAACTGTCTACGCTATTGACCTAGTAAGGCCTTAACAGCTTCACCGGACTACAATTACCCGTACATAATGACTCAACGCGGTTAAAGAAGTTATTATAACGATGTGAGAATGGTAAGAAAACAATATGGAAAAACGACTTGTATTAAATGAAACTGTAATACAAATTGTATCGCGAACGTTAATCAAAGAAAATAATTAAACGTGTGGAGGTCCGGTCGATCGCATTAGTGAGAGGTTTCCGGTCCGCTGAGCCGCGCGATGACGCTCCCGACCGCGACCCCGGAATCGTTTTGTGTTCACCGCAACGTGAAACTGCTATAATAAAGATGAATACAGTAAATAGCATTTTCCTTGCAAATGAGTTAATAACATATTCGGTGTCAGTGTATTGTTAACTATACAGGTTTTATCATTACATAGTATAAAATAAACCCCCCTACCGCGTATGTCTGTCTGTCTGTTCGCGATAAACTCAAAAACTACTGAACGGATTTTCATGCGGTCTTCACCAGTGGATAAAGTGATTCATGTGGAACGTTTTGGTATATAATTTGTCAAGAATTTATTTTTAATTAGGGCGGGACAACGTCTGCCGGGCCCGCTAGTTTAATTATATTTGAAGTGTTTATTTGCTTGAACACGCTAATCTCAGGAACTACTAGTCCGAATGGAAATATTCTTTCAGTGTTAGCTTATTTATCGAGGAAGGCTATAATCATCACGCTAAAACCAATAGGATCGGAGTAACGATAAAGAATCTTTTAAAATCGTTTTTTTTTAATCCTTTTGAGAGCTTCCGCTGCGTGTTAACCCTAAGTAACTATTCTACGCGGAGGAAGTCGCGGGCAGGAGGTAGTCTTATTATAAAGCTAATTTTGAAGTGAAACTTCTTTTGGGACGGTGTGAATTGGATTTTATGAAACAATAATTTGTAACGAAAAAGAGATAGTTATAAATGTATATATAGGTTTTAAGCTGTGAGAGAATGAGATAGAACGCGTTTCTATATAATTTGTTTCCCTATCCTCGAAATATATACAAAGAGAGGGAGTGAGAGAAACGTAGAAATGTAGAGCACAATATTTTCTGTTGGATCGTAGTGACCATAGCTCACTTTTAAAAATTATTCTGTGTGTATTATTAACATTATTTATATTTTAAGATATTACAAAATAATGCCAAAAACTAATGTGTACAACCTCCATACTGTATTAATACTAAGTTTCACTTCTATCGCGTGTGAACTCGCACTCTTCCATTTTATTAAACTCGACTGTGTTCTATGATATTACCTTTTACTACAAACCAAAAATATTGTATCTAATTTAACCTCGTATTTCTCGAAACTTTATATCTAACAATTGCTTGTACACTTGCTTTGTATCAAATTACGCTAAAATGAGACACGAATTAAATATTTATTTTAAAAATGCAGTACAGCACAGCGTTTTATTTTTACATCTAAATAGAGATGATTGTTTTGCAGGTGGTAAGAGCCACGTTGAAGCTATTACTGGTTTCAGTATAAATGGATCGGATCGCCCGGAGTACTACCACCTGAACCACAGAAACACCCACGTTTGCATTGTTGATTTTCGTTCGGTCAGTGAGAGCACCGGAGGCCCACCTCCCCTCTACCCTACCCTTTCCTTCCTCTTCCGTTCTTCCCCCAAACACAGGCTGGTAACGCACTTGCAACTCCCCTGGGGTTACAAGTGACTATAGACGGTGGTGATCACTTAACATCAGGAGATACACATATTCGTTTGCCTCCTATGATAAAAAAAATGATACCAAAATGACCTTTTCCATCGATCGTATGTTGGACATTACATAAAAATTATTCGGTGATAAACATAGGAGTACACAGTACGAACTACATTATTTATATACACGTGGTGTGGTTTTTGTTGTTTGCTAAATTCCCCTACGGACGTCCACAGCATGCATAGGAATTATTTAATTTCTGCGAAATTCGGACAATGGTTATAATTCATTTTGTCATATAATATTAGTGGTTTTTTTTATATTATTAGTATAGCCATCTAAGGCGACTTTCTGGAAGGGACCTCAGGGTAAGAGAAGGGAGACCTAATGCTCAATGGGAAGAAGACGTCATAAAAATAGCCGGTTTAAATTGGTTTGAGACAGCCCAGGACAGAGAAAAATGACTTTCTTTGGAGTAGGTGTTCATCTGCACAAGGGGTCTTGTGCGAACTAATAAATAGTTTTTTTTTTATTTTCAATGTTATTTGTAAAATATTTTTTTTAGTATTGTTTTAATTTCCTATTTTATTGAAAACTTGTTAAACATGCAAGAAGTAAAAGGCTTTATTTATTCATTTATTTAGTATAGTCATTTGGTAGTTCTACGTGAAAATATTTCCTAGACTTTTGAAAATTGGTGATTTTATAGATTTCAATATGCTCTATCCGAATTTCAACATTACCACCTCCGCTCACGCCGCAATATTGGATAGGTAGCACCTAATAACAATTTTTCATAATATTTAGTCTCTTAACTCATTTTCCGATAAAAAAAATTAAATACAAAATCAAACGAGAGAAAATTTCCTACAATTTATATGGTAACAACTTTTTTCGGAAAATCAATAGTTGTGGCATACGAATGTCGCAAAGTATACTACTACTACTACACGCGTCTTGGCTAGTATTCTAAATTCCATACCACCTTGAGGTAGACTAATCGGTGCGTAAAATTACCTGAATATTTTGTCTCATAGACCCTAGAACGAATGTCCTCTAAAGCTATTGCTCTTGCTGTTTTTACAATAGGCCGGCACTCTTCTGTCTTGTCATCATTTTATTGATCGTACAATGTATCCGACAATAGCTTAAACCCTGTATTTCAAAAACAAATCACATGAACCTTATTGCCTGTGACAGAAATTAATAAATCATCACCATATTCTTTCAGAAGTTACGCTTTCACCATTACTATATGTGGATGGTAGTCACCTTGAATTATGACCATCAATTCTTTCTTTTACAAAATATCGTCTATAAAATATATTAAAGCAACAGAATCAATTCTGTCGACAGTTATTCAACTTCGGAGTGGGCGATACTCGTTAACTTGTATCCTTATTACGGGACTAAACAAGGGAAATCAAACCTAAATAGCCGGAGTTACGACGGCACTCTGAATTAACAAATTTACGCTTATCTTATACAGAACTAGTATAAGATCGTCATGATCTGTAACAAACTGGTCGTCCCATGTTTCAGACCCAGCAAAACCAGTAATCATTTTTTAGATAATAGTATTAGGTTTTACAACAAAGTCCCAAAGCATATTACCGATTTGCCGGACTGTAAGTTAAAGTGCCATGTCAAGCGGATTTTGGTATCAAAAGGCTATTTTAGAGTGGATCGGTATGTGAACGATGGTGACACCTGGAATTGATTCCGCTCTATGTATCCACTAAAAACGAATGTAACGTGTTGTGTATTGTAAATATTGTATATTAGGGTGGTTTTTTTTTTGCGACTATTTTTTTTTCTTTACTCCATTGACGGAATATCGTTCGAACTATTAAATAAAAAAATCCCACCAAATGACGGCTCTTAATTCCAATTTTAAGTACTCGCTAAATGAATTTAAAGTTTTCTCATTTAATTAACACGTAAAAATAATGTTTTTTGCTTAAAATATTTATAGCTTGGAGACATTTCATCAAAATTCTTTGACCATAGAAAGAAATTGTAGAGGGATCCTTCTTCTTCAAAAGCCCTAGTAGCAAATATTTAATCTTTGATGTATCTGGTCAGTAAAAAATTTTATAGTCGATTTTCACTCAAAAATTGTGGTTTTTCGACTTTTTCTCCAAATCTATTGACTTGACGCCAAAATTGCAAAGGACCTCTTTTGAAGAGAATTTAATTTCCTACAAGATAAGATGACAGCCAAGCTCGAAAAATAAATTGTCTTTGAAAAAGATTTGATTAAAGTTAAGAAAACACCGAATTAATCTATTTTATTGCAATTTTTATTTTTGTATTGGATTTTACAACAGAAAAAAAATTATTTATTTATGGAAGTAGTATCTCTCACTGACATGCGGAGTGTAAGCGTGATCACAAAATTAAAATCAATTTTTGCACGTCATGGGATCCCAAAAAATATTACTACTGATAATGCTAAACAGTTTGTTTCTGGAGAGTTTAAAGAGTTTGCTAGTCAGTGGGAATTTGAACAAATAACTAGTTCACCATATTATCCTCGCTCAAATGGGTTGGCAGAACGTAACGTTCAAACGATTAAAAATCTATTAATTAAAGCACAGAATGATAGAACTGATCCTTACCTGGCATTACTGAACTATCGGAACTCCCCGATTTCGGGAGAAGAATATTCACCTGCTCAGCTTCTAATGTCACGAAGATTAAATACCAGATTACCGGTTAGTGAGAAATTACTTGAACCAAAAATTAGCTCTAAAGCTGATGTGTTAAAATCGCGACAGACAAAAAATCTGAATGTAAAAAAATATTACGATCGATGTACAAAACAGTTGAAACCACTAGAGAAAGCTGAACAGGTGCATATACGCGATGCAAATCGATGGGTACGCGCGACGGTTGAGGGAAAAGCAAAAGAGCCTCGTTCTTACTGGGTTCGGACTCAAAATGGTCTATACAGACGAAATAGACAACATATTCTTAAATCACCAAATAAAAAGAACTACGACTATCTGACTGAGCAACCAACGACCACAGAATCATCATCTGATCAGCCGGTTCGTTGTACTCGATCAGGTAGAATTGTACATACGCCAGATCGCTGGCATTACTAATTTCTAATATGTCTTAACTTGTGTAAAATTTCTATGTTTATGATATATGTCTATTTTATTTTTCTTATTTTTTATAATGTCATATTATAGTTACTACTTTATAAATACAGAGGGAATGAGAAGATAATAGTAAAAAAGAGCATCTTTGTTTTATATAAATATTTTTATAGATTTGGCTAGTTTACAAATGTATTGTAAAATCTCATAAGGAGGGAGATGTTATGTAGGTAGTTAAATATAACATAGTTTGTGAGGTATTTTTGTAAAATAAAACAGTTGTCTTTAGAATCTCAATGAACGATGTTTTATTAATCTCTTATAATACATAACAAGTAGTATGAAATTAATCTTAATAGTCAGAATAACGATACTTAACATATTTAAACAAAACTTAATATATTATAATTTTTTTCTGCTGTAATGTCAAAAACAAAAATAAAAATTGCAATAAAATAGATTAATTCGGTGTTTTCTTAACTTTAATCAAATCTTTTTCAAAGACAATTTATTTTTCGAGCTTGGCTGTCATCTTATCTTGTAGGAAATTAAATTCTCTTCAAAAGAGGTCCTTTGCAATTTTGGCGTCAAGTCAATAGATTTGGAGAAAAAGTCGAAAAACCACAATTTTTGAGTGAAAATCGACTATAAAATTTTTTACTGACCAGATACATCAAAGATTAAATATTTGCTACTAGGGCTTTTGAAGAAGAAGGATCCCTCTACAATTTCTTTCTATGGTCAAAGAATTTTGATGAAATGTCTCCAAGCTATAAATATTTTAAGCAAAAAACATTATTTTTACGTGTTAATTAAATGAGAAAACTTTAAATTCATTTAGCGAGTACTTAAAATTGGAATTAAGAGCCGTCCTTTGGTGGGAATTTTTTATTTAATAGTTCGAACGATATTCCGACAATGGAGTAAAGAAAAAAAAAATAGTCGCAAAAAAAAAAAACCACCCTATTGTATATACAAAAAAAAAACCCCCCGATCGGGTTTCTTGCCGGTTCTTCTCGATGACTGGGTTGTTTCCCGAACCGGTGGTAATTTTGACGTTCATGAACACCTTATTAGGGCCTAAATTTAATAAATTATTTTTATTTTGATTTACTTGATAATGAGTATAGAATAAAAGTATACTGAATGTTTAAGAAACTTCAAGGTCCATATCAGTCTGAATGGTAAGGTCATGAAACTAGATCGCGAACACAATACATCAGTTTTCAAGTACATCAAACGTTACAAGTTTTATGAGCTCACAAGTTACATATTACAAGAACTTTTCTACAAGATCTTGTAAATTACGTTTATTAAAATTACGAGCCTACAATCACAAGTTACAAGATACAAGGACATTTTACACAAGTTTATGTGAACTTCTATTTTTAATTTACAAGATTTTATTTTTTGCTAAAGTGCAAAATTATTTTTATTTTATGTCGGTAAGATAGAAATGACAGTGTAACAACTACCTACTCCAGTTAATGTTAAAAATAAAACTGTGTTCAAATAATTTGATTTTGTATTTTAATAACATATTTTAGACTCAACGGGAACCCTATCACATTGTCATAGAAAGTCGTAAGTTACAAGCTACAAAGGCATTTATTATAAACGAAACCGCAATTACAAGTGTGGAAAAATAAAAGTCAAGGACTAACAAACTCTGAAAATGTTGTTCAGTCAATTAACAGCGTACTTAACAATTAACTTAAATGAACGATATATAGGGTTTAATTTACATCGACGCGCGACGCAATTATTCGTCCACTTCCAAGTCGTAACGAATCAGACGCGAGCAATAATACTGGAAACAAGCGGCTTCAGTTGAACGGTAACTCGTTCAAACTGGAATTGCTAACAGAGCCGGGCTCACATCGTCTGGTTTCAGTTATAATACATTGTTATGTAACTTATCTTTGTGTAGATTATTAAGAATAACATAAATAGAATTCTTTTTTTTTTTTTTTTTTTAAACTGGTTCAGCAAAATGACTGTACTGTACCTGATGGAAAGTACAGTACAGTCTATAAACAGCGGCGACTGTCAATGTTAAATAGCAATGGCAGTCATCGCTATCATGCCGACCTGCAAAAGTGCTTCTTCACGCCTCGTTTGAAGGCCCCCATGTCATAAGAGGAAGGGAACACACTGGCTGGGAGACGATTCCACATCTTCACAGTACGACAAAAATAGGAGCTTTCGAACTTCTTCGTTCTTGCCGGGATGGTTGCTACTGTGAAACTGTGGAGACGCGTACCCGCCCGTGTAGTTCTATAGTGGAAAGGAGAAGATGGAATGAGGTCAAACAAAAACAGGTTAAAAAAACATATTCTTAAATTTATGTACAGTCTGTTTCGTCGATTCCTTTAACACTAATGATTTCAACTTCAACTTTTTAATATACGATACGTAGATACGAATGTCAGTGTCAAGTCAATTACGGGAGAGTCACTTTATAGGTAGTATTAAATTTTTAATTATATATAATTTAGTTCTTCCAGATTAGGCTACTAAAATACACAAAGAGAAACACAACACTGACAGACAAATGACTTAAATAAAAATATATGTACATAATAATCACTGTTAGTTATTGTGTTATATTAAAGTTTCACTTTGTTAGTATATATAAAATTAGCCAGAATACTGACAAAAGTAGAAAACACATACGAGGGCAATGATTTAAAATCAGATAGACAGGGTATATATACCTTCACTTAAGATTTGTTCTTCTCAATAAATCTAGATTAGCTAAGCGAAATTGACAACTGGAACATTTGTACTGTAATTCTTCTTCTTCTAAAAGACTTGACCGCTTTTTATGAAGTCGTTATACTTGTGGGATCACTTAAATTGTTCTTAGCCTATAATAAGATAGGGCAGATGGCAAAATATATATATTTTTTAAGTGAACCTTCTTATGAAAGGGCTATGAAATTCTGATCCGCAACCTTCTTGTCTGACAAAAAGTGGTGGAAGGTAAACACTGTGTCAGGTAGAGTGGAAGCAGTGTCTCGCTTGCCTTTGGATATTGGAGAACAGCGAGACATATGCTCTTTTAGCTTTCTTTTTGAAAGATTCACTTTTACTACTTTAATTATCAGGCCACTTTTTTAACATTTTTTCCCGGATTCCTCACGTAAGGAAATATAATAGTACATTATTAACATCGCAAAACTTTTAAATATTTTCAAATTAAATGGTCCGCTACTTATAAATTTATTGCCCCTGGATACGAATATGAACTATTAGCATTTTGTAAAATAAATCTATGCTAAAATATAACAAAACAAAATTTATGGGCATAATGAGAACCACAAAATTTCAAACAACGTTAAAATTCTATGAAACTTCCTTTAATCTTTAACATGTAAATGAAATAATTAACGCTCTGTTAATACCTCAAAGCTCCTTAGAAACAGGTGGGCTAATTAATAACGACTGAGAGAACAAGACAAGTAAAGCACCCCGGGGACCTGGTGAACGTTCCTAATGCACTGAACATTTCAGCTTTTACATAAGCTCTCCTATGTATTCACGATAATCTTTTGCTAGGGTGACCACGACCGTTTGTGGGACACATTTTAATATTTTTCATAATCACACATCTTGAGAGTAAGGGCTGAAAATGATCTTCTTATCTATACATATAATAAGAATGTAAATCTAACGTGCCTGTACTTTATCGATTTTCGTGAAAAAAATTGTTTGAGGTGTCTAGAAATAAGTAATAAAATACATTTCAATCATTTTTAGAAATGTCTGTCTGTCTGTTTGTATGAACACGCATCACTGCTAAAGTACTAGGTTCACAAAATCATAAAGCATATCCTCGAGTGTAACTTGGTCTTTGTTTCATTAAAATCGGTCCGCTCTATCAAAAGTAAGTACGAGTTAAGTACGAGAGAAGAATAGTAATCCATAGTAATATTAGAAAGTTGGAAGGTTTGTTTGGTTGAACACGCAATCTCAGTAGCTACTTATCTGATTTCAAAAATTCTTTCAGTGATAGCTCATTTATCGAGGAAGAATATAGGCTATATATTATCATGCTAAGGCCAATAGGAGCGGAGCAACAATGAAGAATGTTTCAAAATCAGTTTTTTTTCTTACTTTTGAGAGCTTCCGCTGCGTGTTAGCGTTAGCCCAAAGTAATTATTCCACGCGGACGAAGTCGCGGGTAGAAGCTAGTGTATACTAATATTATAAAAATGTAATTTGTGTGAGTTTGGATGTTCGGAGTAATCTCTGGCACTATTTATCCGATTTTGAAAATTCTTTCATTGTTAGAAAGGTATATTATCACAGAGTGCTTACCTTTGGTAAATATATATTTTCAATAATTGATCACAATAAGTGTAATTAAAATCAGCAAAAATTCTATTGAAATAAAGGAATAAAATCCATTGCAAAAATATTAATTACTGTTACATTTACAAAAAAGTCCGCGACACCATATATCTAAGTTTAATATTTCGGCCAAAACTATTGTTTGTATGTGAAAAATAGAATAGATAGACATAAGAATTAAATTTAGATACAAGTTTCATGTATACTTTACAAATTCTTATCAAAATAAATAGCTAAATCAAAATGGAAATCCATGGAGGTAAAGTTAACTTTTTACAGCATGTTAATTAATGGAGTTGGTGTGAAGTTAATGTACAATAAAACTATAAGCCAGTAAAATGATTGCGTTGTTGTTGCCGCTGGCCATGCGAAAATAGTAGGCGGGACGCGAAAGTGAGGGTTACAAGAGTAACCCAGGGGATACTGGCAAGACACTTCTCGCCAATATATATAGGACAGTTTGTATTCACAATAGGTACCGCTGCATTCGGATTTCAGGTTGTTTTTTTTAATTTTTCGCGTTTAGAAATAAATTGGTCCCGGGAATAATCATTTTTGCGCAGACAAAGTTACGCTGGTCAGCTAGTATAAAATATTTAGAGAGATGAAAACAAGCGAACTCAACAAATAAACCAAGTTCGCTAACGAGCTCGTGAAAAACAGAGCCGACCTATAATCGATCTGACCTCAAAGAAAATAAAGAACACAGATCTCTCCCCCTCTGGAAGTTTATTTTTTTTACCTTTCCCGCTTAAAATAACATTCTTAACGAAGCCCTATTATGTATTTGCAAATTAAAAAAAATATTGCCCGAGGTCCGACAAAGCCGGCCGCGGCCTGTTCCCCTCATTAACGTAACGTTATTGAAACTTTAACGTTTGCTTATTTTTCATTTTTATTTTGAAAACAGTTTGTTTTGATGTTAACAGTAACAAAAAACAAGTTTACGCTAACTTGTAACGAGCTTTATTTTAGCGAATTAATGTTATATTTTATAGCAAGTTCGTGTACAGAACTCCGTTCTTATTAGCAAGGTTTTAGGATTTTCTTGAAACTAGAGATTTTGTGGAAGATCTATTAGTTTTGTAATTGCAATTTTATCATTTATAATTACCCCCTAAGACTCTGTTACCGAATTTTAGTTACCACTGTCGAGTTTTAACACTACTACTTAACTTCAGAGGAAGAAATCATAATCATGTCTGTCTGTCTGTCTGTTTGCGATAAACTCAAAAACTACTGAACAGATTTTCATGCGGTTTTCACCAACAGATAAAGTGAGTCATGAAGAAGGCTTAGGTATATCATTTATCAATGATTTTTTTTTATTATCAAGCCGGGATAACGTCCGCTGTGCCCGCTAGTAGTACATAACTCAAATAATACTCTGAAAATGTAGCTATCTATCAGTAAAGATTCCATTGAAATCAATTCAACTGTTTCGGTGTGAGACCGGGCTAATAACAGACACTTCATTTTATTTATATACTAGTTGTTATCTGCGACTTAGTTTGTGTGGAATTTAACAATCAAAATTTGTTTGGTGTATAAAAGTCGTGGCGGTCTAGTGGTTTGACCGGTGGAATATGATTTCGATATCCGCAGGTTCTCGAACCTCGGCATGTACCAACGAATTTTTCGGAATTCGCGTACATTTACTAATTTAAATTGGTAACACTATCGGCTGACGGTGAACGAAAACATCGTGAGGAAACCTGGACCTGAGAAATGTTCTTGTAGTACTACTACTTAGTCTGGCCATAAATACTGTTACAATTAAAAATAAACAAAATATTACATTTGAATTTGGAATCTGTCATTTTTATATGATTATTCATTGAGTTTTATCATTTTGGCGCCAATACACTGTACAATATTTTGCGATATTAAAATGGAGTGGGGTGATAAAGAGAACCGAATCGCTGTGATTATATAACACAAATTAGGTATGAGCCAAATGCAATATTTAAAGCTCTCCATACGCTTGCTATTAGTAAAATGTTTGTGTACCAGGCTATTAATAGGTACAATGAGACCTCTGTTTGTGACAGAAAAAGATCTGGCCGTCCACGTAGTGTTCGTACGAAAAAGGTGGTCAAAGCAGTAAGGGAAAGAATTCGAAGAAATACTGTCCGAAAGCAAAAGATTTTATCTCGGGAGATGAAGATAGCACCTAGAACCATGCCGCGCATTTTAAAAGATGACTTAGGACTTGCATCCTATAAGAGACGTACTGGTCATTATTTAATTAATAATTTAAAAAATAATAGGGTGGTAAAATCGAAACAACTACTGAAGCGGTACACAAAGGGAGGTCACAGAAAAATGTTGTTTACGGATGAGAATTTTTTTACAATTGAGCAACATTTTAACAAACAAAATGACCGTATTTATGCTCAAAGCTCTAAGGAAGCTTCCCAATTAGTCGACAGAATGCAACGTGGGAACTATCCGACTTCAATGATGGTTTGGTGGGGTATTAGCTATGAAAGAATGACAAAAACTGACTTTTGTGAGAAAGGTATCAAAACATCGGCACAAGTGTATCAAGATACCATTCTTGAGAAGGTAGTGAAGCCCCTTAATAACACCATGTTCAATAACCAAGAATGGTCCTTCCAGCAAGACGCGGCGCCGGGTCATAAAGCTCGGTCTACGAAGTCTTGGTTGGAAATGAACGTTTCGGACTTCATCAGAGCTGAAGACTGGCCGTCGTCTAGTCCCTATCATAATCCGCTGGATTATGATTTATGGTCAGTTTTAGAGAGTACGGCTTGCTCTAAACACCATGATAATGTGGAGTCCCTAAAACAATCCGTACGATTGGCAGTGAAGAATTTTCCCATGGAAAGAATGAGTGCTTCTATTGATAACTGGCCTCAATGTTTAAAGGACTGTATTGCAGCTAATGGAGACCACTTCGAATAAGCTTTTTATATTTTAAATTGTTTTATATTTATGTATTAAACTAACACACTGTAAAGGTAATAAATGTTATTTGCAATAGAAAATATTTTTTTTTCTTTGTTTCAGTATTTATGGCAAGGCTAGGTATATATGGGAAAACATAGAACTGTGGATTTCTCAGAATTCGAAATCGCCAATACGTCGTGTGCTGGCATGGTGATTGTGCCCATATAACTTCCTTCGGGAAGAGGCCTATGGCCCTGCAGTGGGTCTCTTACAGGCTGATGATGATGATGATAACGAGAGCAAAGGGCAAGTGCTTTGCTCGACACAGCTTGCTTAGTTTAGTATACCTGCACTGAATCTTACTTTTTCTTTTTCTAACATAAAACTAGTCTAAGTAACTCCTTGTATCATCAGCTATTTGCGATTGAAAGCTTCATAATCAATCCAATCATTTTGGAGATCAACCGGAATAAATAGCCAAATAGGCACAGAGAAAAAAAACTTAAGGATAAATAAATGCAAATTTTAGATCGCTATAATAATATTTTAACTTTGTTTCGTATTCAGTTCTTGATGATATAATGCCCAATTTTTTGTAAAGGTAAGATTCTGTCTCATGTTGTTTGTTAGTAAATCCGTGCGAAGGCAACTATGTACAAATAAAAATGGAACGTGTGTTATGCCTACTCAGAGTGCAGATTGCGAGCCGAATGTTTTCCTCTAATGGCGCAAACTGCGATGCGAGTGGGGTGTGATGAGTTCCGTTTAACATCTCGAGACACTCCACCCGGACGCATCTGCGCTTGATAGTTCAGATAGATAGATCTCATTTGAGAAGTTTGACTTACATGCTCGTCAGAAAACCACGTCTGCAGTGCTTGTACTAACTTTTCAAATTTTTATATGGAACGTTTTATATAGAACCTATTAAAACGTACAATAATTACTTATTACATAGTTTTTAATTCTATCTCGCTCGTGTTAATATAGATTTGACATATCCTTAGAGAATAGTATTTTTTTATGTGAAACTTTTTTCCTTCGCCTCACATTCTTTCGTCTATCTATCGCATGTCGCATTACAGCTGCCGCGAGGCGGCGGTGTAGGGGTAAAGTGAAAGGCGCTCGGTAGAGCAGCGAAGCTCAATATGGCGGCGCCCATGGCTCAATTTAAAATGATTCAATGATTTAAATAAATACTGTGCACAATTTTTAACATATGTCTATCATGAGAATGATTGTATTTATTATGTATTCAATACTCTAATATGCAGATAAAAATTTAAAGTTGGGTACTTTGTCTACTATTGGTTTCCCATTATAATTTTTTTAATACCTAAATTGAATAATTTTCAAAAAATTTTCAGTTAAATACCTACGATCCGAAAAATCGTTCCACTGACATCGTGGTTTCATAAAACTATATAATTTTTTTCTGAATGAAATGTACCTTCTCTAAATGTTCTCTCTGTACATCTGGCAACGTTTATACAATATGTCATGATGATTGGCTGAGTAGTTATCACAAGAATGCATAACATACAAACTCATATTCTCATATATAACAAACTGGAATGAATACCGTTTACTGCGTAACGGAAAATCTCGAAAGGAGAATAAAACCGATTTTGAAACATTCTTCATTGATGCTCCGCTCCTATTGGTCTTAGCGTATGATATATAGCCTATAGCCTTCTTCTATAAACGAGCTATCTAACATCGAAAGAATTTTTCAAATCAGACTCACAAACCAACAAACCCTCCAATTTTATAATGTTAGTATACTCGTAGATTACTAGTTATCTCTCGTGCTTAACTCGAGCCGTCATTCAAATTACAGTAAATTTTGATAGAGTGGACCGATTTTAATGAAACAAGGACTAAGTTACCCTGGAGGATATGCTTTATTGGTGAGGTTATTATGAACCCTGTACTTTAGCAGTGATGCGTTTTCATACAAACAGACAGACAGACAGACATTTCTAAAAATGATTGAAATGTATCCTATTACTTAATCTTAGACACAAGCAACAATTTTTTTCACGAAATTCGACAAAGTACAGGCACGTTAGATTTACATTCTTATTTATATGTATAGAAGATAAGAACATAGTATAGAGTGGTGAGACGACCGTTTCCACTAAGCAAGACTGACGTAAGAGCTTAACCCGTTCAAATAATAGATAATATCTTCAGTATGAGTTAACCCGAACCATATAGTATCCGCTACATAAAAAGCAAACGGCCGAAACCAAAAAAAAAACTCCATTCACACAGAAATATCCCTTTAACAACGGTAACATTACATAACACAAGCCTTCACGAGCCTTCGGTGTTTTATCAACGACCCGATATTATGCTGAACGTCTCCCAACTATGTAAAATAGGTCGTTACGATTCGAATGGGTCTTGGGGGAGTAATTTTTTTTTTCACAAATATTTTTATAGCGGTGCCTGCGAATTGCCTTTTTCACGCCCCCGATATCGCTGGTAGCATCCTGTGATATAAAAATGTACTATAGTCCTAAAAAGATAAGATACACTTCTCGTACGCCGCTGTTAGTGCTACATTTTTGTTTTCGTTAATTAGTAAATGAAAAACCTACAAAAGCCCGTAGAATTATTTTAAATAAATACACTTTACATTCATACCGAAATATATATATAAAAAAAATGCACTCACCTATTTAAGATAGATGATAAAAAAATTTCATCATGTGCCCACCGCGTTATAAAAAGTTTTCATTACGCACTTGCTTTGAAAAAGGTTGGCCACCGCTGCTCTACGAGTATACTGTAATTTAGCGCGATAAAAGTGGCGGGCGTTTACTTTTTCTATATACCTGACCTTACACGCGAAAACGTGAACTGACAGCTATCGGAACAATGTCTTGATTTAATCGTTCTTCTTCGATGATTTCACATTGAAAATATTATCATTTAAAGTTATCAGTAATTAAAATAATAAATAAAGATATAAAAATCCAGTGTCATGATGTTTGTCCACGATGAACTTCAAAACTACTCGACCGATCTTTATGAATGTTAGTATTTATGTATAATTTGGTCCAACTTGAGAGATAGGATAACTTGATATTTAGGATAATTGAATATTTCGATTAATGGCCGCAATATTTTTAAATCAAAAATTAAATTATTATCAATGTTGATTATTGTTATTAACTGTAAGTTTCATCAGGCTCGAACAGATGGCGTTTTAAATTAGTTTGTTGACAGAAAGCCGTAGCATCCACTGTTATAGGTATCTCATAGATGGCGCCACCTTTTAATTTTCGTAGTCCGGTGAAGCTGTTAAGGCTTTACAAGGCCAATAGCGTAGTCAATCGAGAAAAAAAGTTTTAATTTTGATTTTTTTAACTCCAGTTCATTTTATGGTACACGTGTTCTGTTAACCTATTTACTACGTAACCTCACTTTTTCTGTATCTACTATCCAAATATTTATCATAATATTAATTCCATATGTAATAACAGAGCCACAGCAACGCGTGGCCGGGTGAGCTAGTCGCCTATATTTTCTCATATGATAATGAAAACACAAGTTCGAATGACAAACGTATCGCTTATTGTATAACAGAGCTGAGCGTACCATTGAGTACCTAGATCCGGAATATCCGGGCGACCCGGCTGAAGGGCCCTTGATACGATTACCCGGGTGCGCGAAACCGATCTGATAAACCGCTTGAGATCCAGTCGGAATACCGAAAATCGTATTTCAACCAGTAATTTAAACTTGCATTTGGTTAAAATACATCCCTGATTGGTTTCAATGAGAATTCGCAATACATCAAATTCCCCATTTCCACCGCTAAATGAGTTTAACTGTACTACAGTTTAATTAAGGTGGATGTTCTGCAGAATTATGCAAAGGCGGAAACAATTTTCTTGATTAAAATTTACATAATACCGTTTAATTTTAGTAATAATTAGCGGAATTAATTAACTTTTCCTATCGTGGAAGTTTAATTTCCTTAAAAAAATGAATTTTAATGTTTAACAATAATGCAATGCCAATTAAACAATTCTATCATGCTTTTTATACAAACAAAAAACAAATTTTGTAGGTGGTAGAGTCACGCTGAAGCTATTACTGGTTTCAGCATGAATGGGTCGGCTCGTCCGGGGTAGTACCACCCTCTCACAGAAAACCGTCGTGAAGGAACAGTGCTGGCATTGTTGCGTTTCGTTCGGTCAGTGAGAGCGCCGGAGACCCACCTCCCCCCCTCCCCTACCACTTTCCCCTTCCCTTTCCCTTCCTCCCCCTCCCCCCCAACACAGGCTGGCAACGCACTTGCGACTTCCCTGGTGTTGCAAGTGTCAATGGACGGTGGTGATCACTTACATCAGGTGACCCACCTGTTCGTTTGCCTCCTATGATATAAAAAAAAAAAAATACCTCGCATACTAGTATTACAGAACCTTATTAAACTGCCACATAAATATTTTTATACTTATTGCAACTTATGCATTCCCCTTATAAAGTGATTCATAATTTTTTTTGCTAAGTCTCTATTATATAAAGCGTTGTTGATACAAGTTAAATTTTTTTTTGTAAGAAATATTTGAAGTTTATTTATGAAAGTAACTTTTGCTCACGGTTTTGCTCGCGTTGATGTGGATTTGACCAATCCCTTGGAAGAGTACATCTTTTCGAATGAAATTTTCTATTTCCCTTTTTATACGCCTAACAAAGTGTATCCAAATTTTCATAATTATCAGTTGAATAGTTGAGGCGAGAAAGCCTCACAAACAGTAGCGTATTTTTTTAAAAATTGCAATTTTAATACCTAGAATTTTACAGACACTGTGTATATCCTTATATATAAAATTCTGGTTTGTGTGTGTGTTCATAATTCTTCTTTCCTAAAAGGCTGGACCGATTAGGATAATTTTATATATATTTCGTTTTATGGTTGGACCTGGTAAATGGTAGCGTTGTCGAGATCATTTCGAATGTTTTTACGTGTCTTATTGATTTCTCGTAAAAATTATATAATACCAAATTTCCAGCCTTACAGTAACTTTAACTATTCTTATTTAATTTTTTTAAATTCGTGAATTTTTAAGGTCTGCGGTGGTAAAATTTCAATCCACCAAGTTCATAAGTATTAATTAAATAAGATAATATTAATCTCGAAAATGTCAAAGACAAGACCACGTACCTAAACGTATCTGTTTGTGCTTAGTAGTCATATTTATAGACTCGCTACATCAAAGCACTCTACGGCGGCTACGAGATATCGTAGCGCGACGCTACGAACCGCTACAGATGCTACGCACGTAGTAAAATGATTGCTACGAACCGTAGCGATTCACTAAGAGCGAACTTGAGAAATGAGAGGCTTTGGTAAAAGATTTCATATTGAAATAAGAGAGCTTGTTGAATATTTAAATGAGAGACGAACCTTTTTAAATTATTAAATCATGATCTAGTGTTTTGAACTTCTTATTTTAATAACAAAACACTAAGAAAGATTTATAACGTATCAAATTAAATGTTTGACATTCAATGTTTCATCGTTATCATTACATAGTATAAAACAAAGTCCTCTACCACGTCTGTCTGTTCGCGATAACCTCAAAAACTAGTGAATGGATCTTCATGCGGTTTTCACCAGTGCATAAAGGGATTCATGAGGAACATTTTGTTATATAATTTGTAAAGGATTGTTTTATAATCAGGGCGGGACAACGTCTGCCGGGCTCGCTGGTATATACAAAGAAGAGAAACTTGATATGATATAGATTTATGATATGATATTGTTTTTTGAATTGAGAACATCTTTAGGCGCGTTGAGCTATATTTCTGGCAGGAGATAAAGTTATGATTTCGCATCATGACATGTAAAGGGTGACCGAGCGTATTACGCTTGCGCGGCTTGCGTCCGACTACTATCGCGTTGTATAGCAACTTGTGTATGTCTAATATTCATGTTTTGTATTGTGATTGTGCAGCCCATGATGATTGTATGATGATGATGATGATGTTATCCAAGATGGCAAGTATGCTACATTTTGAGGGGGAGGCTATCGAAACACACACATAGATGCTTCGTAACAGATTCCCTACTTGAGCCTGGTAGCTAAGAAGCCCTACGACCATAACCTGGTTTCAATATTTTTTTTTATAAAGATTTTTATCCTACACAAATAAATGTTACCCGCTACTAGATGGCGCTGATACATATATTATTATTCTTAAACTTTACATAGTAATTTAACGCGTACAAAACTTCAGTATATTATAAAGAATCAAGCAGAAAAAGAAAATATATTTCACGTTTATTCAAATGTCAAAGAGCAGACAAAGTAAGAAAAATATATTGACTTCTATGTTAATTTTGTTGGCATTTTTCATGATAGTTTGGTCATTGTATTCAAGAGGGCTGAATTCGAAATAAGAGCATTGAAGATAAATATAATATTGCTTGAAAATCTTTATATATATATTTTTTGTTAGCACTTGTAATTGATCCCGGTTACTTTGGGATAAACAGTTTAAGGCGATGGTCACTCTTTAGTAGCGTATTTGAACGCCAAGCATCCAATTAATAATAAATTCACATCTTACGACGACAATTGACCATTTAATTAAGGAAAACATGAAATTACCGACTAATAAATGAAGTCAAGCAACAGGTATCCATCACTTTCATCAAAGACGATTTCATATAAGCGTACTTGTTAAATTGTTAGTTACTACAACACAAAAAAAAATGTATAAATAAAAATACTCGAAGCGTAATTATCCAAAAACACACAAAACGACCGTATAAATATTAATTAATACCTAAGATCTTGGAGTGAAAGTCAACTGTTAAATTAAAATTGATATATTGGATTAATCGCTTTCAGGCCGGCATGACAGCGGCGACCGGCCATGGATAGTATGTCTTTCGGTGGTCGCCATTGTTTTTGGATTGTACTGTGCTTACCATCAGGCACAGTACAGTCACTTTGCCGAGCTACAATAAAAAAACAAAAAAGTAAATTATCAAAAAAATAATTAGCTCTATCCTTAAAATTTCCTTGAGTCATATATGAGAATAGACGCGACAAAAGATTTTGGATAAACCACGCGAACGCTAAGTACAACGTGGGAAGTCACAAACAAGTTATGAATAGTAAGGCATTGCTTTTAGTAAAATTATAATGCTATAAAATGGGTATATGAACATAATTTTAATTTTAATGGTGTGTGTATTATTTGCACATGTTTCTATTACTATAAATACTATGAAATGTATATGGGAGTTTATCAAAGGGAAGCCGACATAAATCGTATTATTTGGACGCCTTGCCGCTGACGTGTTACCAGCCTAAGTCACCAGATAGAACGTCAAATTAATATTTATACATGTATTTTAAACTACGGAAATTAGAAGCGAACAAAATGTATCCTTTCCATGCAAATAAAACTGATGGTGGGAAATATTTCTGCGGCGTCCATTGAACTTTAAAAAAGTAACAAAACCCAAAAAAAACCTTACCTGTTGTGGAGTATACAATAACAGGAAACCGACATCGAACAAACAGACGGTTAACCGAAATAGAATACCGATAATCCTCGACACTGAAACAATATTGAAATAGCTATTGAGAGATCACATAGTACTCGTGTGTTTTGGACAAATATAATTACAAACGGGAGAAGAATTTCAACATATTAATACCTTAATTGAGCAAATTAACTTTATACTTACTTTTATAATACAAACAGACTTCATTAAAAATAAAACAATACTCACAATTGTTATACTTATAAGCCTCTAAAGACCTTAAAATTGTATATACTAGTTAGTTTTTCGAGGTATTTCATTATTAAATACACGCTAAAATATATACAAACCAGGTGAGATATTCAACATTTATTTATTTATTTATTCTGGCTCAACAACAGACAACAAATTACACAAAATACACATTAATTATAATAGCTTACAGAACTAAATTTGTTTTCGCATTAATGTTCGGTACAACATTTTAAAAAATTATAGAAATGATTGAAAATAACAAAAACACGATTATGATAGTTACTAAATACATTTTTACAAAATCATAGAAATAAAAAAAATAACGAAATGAAAAAGATTCTGCTAGTTACTAAATACAAAACAATTGAATACTGTCACCCTTCAAATCCTCGCTTGCATTTCCGTAAAATATATTCAAATCCCTTTCGTTATTATTGTAAGCTCTACACATTCTGTATAATGAATTATAGTAAGAGGCATTATTTGAGCAATGTGGAACTTGGAAGATATTTTGATTTCGGATGACTCGTGATTATTGATAGTTGGCTTAACAAATCTGCTGTATCCCATTTGAAATTGATTATTTTGTGTAGGATGGAATAACAACTACAGCTACGCCTGGATGGCAATGTTTGGACCCCAAAGTGATTTAGCCTAATTTTATATGACGGTAGTTATATGACAACATTTTCATAAACGGAAATATTTATAAAAGCTGTCGAAGATGCAAGTTTAAACCTATGGAATAACTGTGTAAAACATGATACTAAATTAAAATAAGAGTTTTTGGCGGAATCCTAGTCTGCTATGTAATAGATTTTAAATTTTATTCATAATCTTGTGTTATTTGAAACTATATTTTGTAATATTGATGGTGTTTTGTGTCATATAGTTTGGTTATTGTGGACAAGTGAAGTGGATGGGAAATAATACCACGGAAAGTGAATTCGGAGATGCCACAAAAACACTCTGGAAAGATCTAACGAGAGGGCCACTATTTTGTTAGAACGTTGAACGATCGCAAGAAACTTGTAATATAACATAGTCGACAATGGCAGAAATAATAGACTAGAAGATTTACTAACTAATTAATATATTTTGTAGCAATAAACTGAATAATTATCCCAATTTCATTGCTACTGTTTTTTTTAAATGTACAAATTAGGTCAATTAGAACATACTTCCTCTCTATGTGAAGGAAAAACTGTACATTTGTGAGCGTAATTGTTGGCCATAAATAAATACAGAACAATAAAACGGCTATCATTCAACTTGATCCTTGTCATTACTTCGGGTTCGAGGAGCGGCGAATGTAACCGGTTTGATCCGCTTTAATCCTGACCTAACAGGACTGTGATGTATTACTTTTTACGCGAGAATAAAACGCACATAAATAAACTGTACTGACGTTATACATATATTATTATTACCTTCGATGGTGAAATTTCCCTTATCCCATCTTACACACAATTTTCAGCCTCGACCTAATTATACTAGAAACTCTTAATAGTATTTATCAATACATCTAAAGATGTAAAAAGTTTGTGAGTTTGTGACGTTGTAGGTTGTAGGGTGATCTCAGGAACTACTGGTCCGATTTGAAAAATTCTTTCCGTGTTATATAACTCATTTATCGAGGAAGGTTATTATTAAGTCTTTACCTATGAAATTGCCGTTTTATATGAAAAAATGTAAACGATTTTTTTTTATGTATTTTTTATTTGTATTAATCGAAGTAATCATCCATGCAATCAATGCATCTTTGCCAACGCAGTGGCAGTTTATTGATGCCCTTCTTAAAGAAATCAGCTGGACGGGAGGCAACAAATTCTTCAAAGGCATTTTGTACTGCCTCTCGGGTATTGAATTTTTTTCCCGCCAAGGAGTTATCCAAATTCTGGAAAAAGTAGTAGTCTGTAGGCGCAAGGTCTGGTGAGTAGGGCGGATGACGGAGAACTTCCAACCCCAGGTCTTGCAACTTGGAGACCGTCTGCTGTGCAGTATGAGGTCGCGCGTTGTCGTGCAGGAGCAGCGGAGACGAGCGATTGAGCAATGCTGGTTGGCTGGTTGTGCCAGCTTCTCCATCAATGTGTTCAGTTCTTCACAGTACACATCTGCAGTAATGCTCACCTCGTTTGGTAAGAAGCTGTGATGAATCACACCGGCGCTAGACCACCAAACAGTGACCATCACTTTTCTAGGGGTAAGTTTTGGTTTAGAGCATTGTTTAGGTGCTGAACCAGGATCCAACCAACTTGCTGAGCGCTTGCGGTTATCAAACAGAATCCATTTTTCATCGCAGGTAACAATGGGGTTCAAAATTCCTTCATTTGTGTGTCTGTTGAGAAGTGCAAGGCACGTCTCGACGCGTACTTCGCGCTGGCGATCATTGAGTTCGTGGGGCACCCATTTGTCAAGCTTTTTTACCTTGCCAATTTGACGCAAATGGACCAATATTGTTTTGACGTTAACATCGAAAGCTGCTGCTAATTCAGCCGTAGATTGTGTATCATCAGCTTCCACAATCGCCTTTAATTCGTCATTGTCGACCAAAGTGTTCGGACGACCGCGAGGTTCATTTTTCAGGTCGAAATTCCCAGAACGGAAGCGAGCAAACCAATAACAGGTGGTGCGTTGGTTTGTAGTGTTAGCTCCGTAAACGTCGTTGATGTTGCGTGCCGCTTGTGCCGCGTTGCTGCCACGACGGTACTCATATTCCATAATTACTTGAATTTTTAACGTATCCATGATGACAAAAAAGATTGTAATGCAATGAAAATGTAACACTAATCAATAAACAAATGACTACTTTTGGAAAAAGAATTCCATGTTTTTAAAATAAAATTAATTTGAAATTAGAATTCTTAGCCAAACAAAAATTATTTTGTTTTGAAATGGCCAGTACTGCAGAACGGCAATTTCATAGGTAAAGACCTATTATATATCATCATGCTAAGACCAATAGAAGCGGAGCACTAAAGAAGAATGTGTCAAAATCGTTTTTTTTCCTCTTGAGCGCTTCCGCTGCGTGTTAGCGTTAGCCCAAAGTAACTATTCCACGCGAACGAAGTCGCGGGCAGAGGCTAGTGAATTAATATTTTTAAACTCGATTTTTTTAGTTATCGCTACATTATCCAATACATGCGCAGTAATATCTGTAACCAGTTTGAGGTAAAGATCACGAAGAAAAATTATTTATTTTTGAAGTGAAAACTTTAGCCACGTTGAGAGATTTTTGGTAGGGGACAGCTTATTGGTTCGCACTTGCGCCAGACTACCAACGCGAAATATAAGCGGCCTGTGTACAGGTAATATTTATATTTTGCACTGAGCTTGTGTAGCCCAACATATGTTTGAATTTTAATCAATAAACTGTATGAAAACGTATATAAGTATTGTTCGGAGCGCCAATAGATGTGTCACCATACTAATGTTAATAATTTCAATTTACAAATTATGAATCAGGTTTTTTTTACTTTATTTTTGGCAACCAATCTTTTAGATTATTACTGCCATTGTCGAGTAGTTAATAGTATTACAAGATCTTCTTCCATTCCATTTTCGGCAACCAGTCTTCTAGTAGACTATTACTGCCATTATCAATTGAGTATCGATATTACAAGTTTCTTGATATAATTTCAATGAATGCCATTGTCGAGTAGTTAATAGTATTTCAAGTTCTTCTTCCATTCCATTTTGGCAACCAGTCTTCTAGTAGACTATTACTGCCAGTGTCAAGTGAGTATCGATATTACAAGTTTCTTGATATAATTTCAATGACCTAACAAGATGGTGGCCCTCTTGTTAGAACTTTCCATGGAATTTTTGTGGCATCTCAGAATTCATGGTCCGTGGTATTATTTTCCATTCACTTCACTTATGCACAATAAACAAACTATATTACATAAAACACCACCAATTTTACACAATATAGAGTCAAGTAACACAAGATTATGAATAAAAAATAAAATCCACTACATGACAGACCAAGATCCCGCCAAAAACTCCATGAATCAGGTTATTAATTAATTTAAACATTTAAAAAAAACACAGTTATTCAATTGATTTGAGTTTTCTCTTGCGTCGGCAGTCCTTATGATTGTCTCGACATTTTTGTTCTAATAATGAAAAGGTTATTATTGTAAATATTCAGTATATTTTGAATGAAACTAAAACAATCAGACTGTTGTATAACAATTGGGAAACGCGTCTTGTTCTTTGCAAACGAAATTCGATGTAAAACATATTGAGTATAGAAAAATAAATATAAGTAATACCATGGGTACATATCTTAAACAATAATTTTCCAATACCGTTGCTCCGATTTTATGACCTCTCAACGTCTGCCTGATATCTTCGTATCGAACCGAATCTTATTTCAGGTTGGTCATAAATTGCCAAAGTTAACTGCGTCGCGTAACTTTCACGCGACAGTTTTATAAGAAGTGAAATATGAGCAAAAAATTATATTTACTAGATATGTGTAGGAATAATTCGTGAACATATATTAACCAAAGAAAAGTTGTATGGTTTTATGAAACCACAGTACAAGTCAAACTGTTTTTTGTATCGTAAGCATTTAACTGAAAATTGTAGGATAATTATTCGATTAAAGTATTAGAATCACGTTTTTAATCTTAACTTAATAATTGGAAAATGGGAATGATAATGCTAAATCAATAGTAGGCAAGGTACCAAACTATACATTTTAATTTCAACCTACGTATTAGGGTATGGAATACATCTTTTTCTATACATACGAGTATAACAAGAATGTAAATCTAACGTGTCTGTACTTTTTCGATTTTCGAGAAAAACATTGTTGCAGGTGCCTAGGAATAAGTAATAGAATACATTTCAATCATTTTTAGAAATGTCTGTCTGTTTGTATGAACACGCATCACTGCTAAAGTACTGGGTTCATTATAAAACCTCATTAAGAAATTCATAAAGCATATCCTCGAGAGTAACTTAGTCTTTGTTTCATTAAAATCGGTCCACTCTATCAATAGTTGTTGTAGTTTTAATGACGACGCGGCGTAAGTACGAGAGAAAAGTAGACAAGTAAATGGTACATTTAGATGACTCTATTAATCACTGTTTTTTACATAAGCTTCCAAGCAAACGAAGCCGCGGGCACAGCTAGTAAGTAATAAAATACATTTCAATCATTTTTAGAAATTCTTCTGTCTGTCTGTTTGTATGAAGACGCCTCACTGCTAAAGTACTGTGTTCATTATAAAACCTCATCAAGAAATTCATAAAGCATATCCTCGAGAGTAACTTAGTCTTTGTTTAATAAAAATCGGTCCACTCTTATCAAAAGTCATTGCAATTTGAATGACGGCTCGAACCAAGTACGAGAGAAGAGTCGTGACATTATAAAACCGGAGGGTTTGCTTGTTTAGTTGAACGCGCTAATCTCAGGAACTACTGGATCGATTTGATAAATTCTTTCAGTTTCCGATAGCTCATTCATCGAGAAAGGCTATAAGCTATATATCATCAGGCTAAGACCAATAGGAGCGGAGCACCGATGAAGAATGTTTCAAAATTGGGGTTTTTTATCCTTTCGAGTTTTCGCTGGGTGTAAGCGTTAGCTCAAAGTAACTATTCCACCCGGACGAAGTCGCGGGCAGAGGCTAGTAATAAATACAATCTTTCGGATGATAGACGCATTTTAAAAACTGACCACAATACTTATTTAATTCATTGAATCATTTTTAATTGACTCATGGGCGCGCTATATTGACTTTGGCTGCTCTGCCAAGCGCCTTTCACTTGGCCCTACTCCGCGGCTGGCTGTAATGCGATACGCGATAGATGGACGAAAAAATTTGAGGCGATGAAAAAAAGTTTCGTTTTAAAATGAAAAACTGAACATGTAAAATCGAGATAGCAACGAGTGCACCTATTTTCCTTTGTGTATACCGTACAAAGGCACGCCGCCGACAGAACGCTCCGAGCGGCTCTAAAGAGTAATACAAAAGCCCGCAAAAAGACGGTTTTTATTTTTATGACGCGACGATGTCATCCGAATCACTTCACTCGACATTATATTAAAACCATATAAGGTTTATTACATCACTTATATCTATACTCTATACATATAATAAGAATGTAAATCTAACGTGTGTGTACTTTTTAGATTTTTGTGAAAAGAAATGTTGCAGATGTCCTCGAATAAGTAATAAAATACATTTCAATCATTTTTAGAGACGTCTGCTGTCTGTATGTTTATATGAACACGCATCACTACTAAAGTACTGCGGTCACGATAAAACCTCACCAAGAAAATCATAAAGCATATCCTCGAGTAACATTTAGTTTATTGGTTTCATTCAAATCGGTTCGCTCTATCAAGGAATTATAATTTTAATGACGACATGACTTAAATACGAGAGAGTAGTAGACAAGTAAATGGACTTAATACATTCAGATGATTTTATTAATCACTGTTTTTTTACATAAGAATCCACACGGACGGAGTCGCGGGCATAGCTAGAGTATAATAAAAATATTCAAAGTTGTACCGTTAAGGTAGGCGTCCACATTTTGACATCGTAAATGTCCAACACATCGTACCAAACGGACCGTAGTATTCTTTGTATAGGAAGACGTGTCACAACATACATACATGTTGTACATGAAGACATATTACATATATAAGTGCGTTCTCCACTGAATACACCGCTACCTCGCACTACGAAAATCCGAATGAAATTGGTATCGGCAATTCGAATGCTGGTACTTGCATCGGCAAATCCGATTGCGGCAGATACTGTGGACGCATTGTAAAGGAATATCCGTTTGATGCGAGTCGTACAATACTTACGATGCAAAAATGTAGACGCCATCTTTATACGCAGATAAAGAATTGTGGTGTTGACTCTTCTAGCAAATTGGCTATTATATAGAGTTTTTTTTATTTTTACTTATCGTTTTTACATGTTTGTGGACATCATTTCTGACTCATATTAAACATTTTATACTACAACTTCTATTATTTCACTACAATCTCATTTAATAAGGGCTGGAATCTGGAATGCCGCTATCAGAACACACCTATACGTATTTGGTTATAGATTTTCACCTTTATAATGGCAATAAATAAGCTAGGTATTAGAATAATTTCTACACCAAGTACATATTACAACGCAAAACAACATACACACAAAACCCTCAAAAGATTTTTATGTTAAGTAGAATTTCATTATACACCTACGTACGTAAAACTTTAGTACTTACATATAACGTAGAAGAAAGCAAGCTTAAAGCCCACCTTTCGAGTACCTAATGAATATTTTACTAGAGAATCGAATAAATCTGTAATCTCTCGTGGGAGAGACACGTCGTAGGAGCGTACCACCTACCACTTGCTACGTACATTTTTCCACTTATTTAAAAAATGAAACGTTTAGATTTTGAATTACTAAAGAGATAATGTAATTTAGAATTTAATAGAAATTAACAAATAGTTCGTCACGATAGTCAATTTGTCTTGATTGACTGGTTTTATTGAATCGATATCCACCGGTTCCAGCCTTGAAATCTATAAACGAATGTTATGGAAATCGCATATATTACGATGAAGAAATGTATGTACTGTATGTGGGAAACATATAAAACTATGATTTTCTTCACGTTTGAAGTTTTAGGACACTTACATCTGTAAAAAAATAAAATAAGATATACTTGTAAATCACGCTATCTACTATAAACGTGTTTTTATCACATACGTACAGACCGAAACGGAAACTTTTTTCTATTTATGATATAAATTACATGTATATCCAGAATTCAGTAAAGTCTACACATTGAATGCCACGACGATTGTTGTAGTACCTAACACTATCATAATTTTCAAAGAACAACAAAATTATTATTAAATACATCTGACTTCATCTTATCGGTCAAATGATAAACACAAAAAAATGTAACAATTAATACTTCTAGTTGTGAATAAATACAATTAGAAGCTGCACGATGTAATGAAATTAACGCCTTTGCATTAACGCCAACAAAACTAATGGTACGAGAGAAGCCTTTGTCAGAGAGCGGATGGCGACGAAACAATGAGATAGAGACTACAGTACGCGACGCGAGTCATAAGCTGACGCGATTATAGCGCCAGAATATTGTATTTTCATGGACAACACGGAGATTAATAAAGACACAGCGCTTCGTAGGCACGTTGCGTCACTATGCGTTCTTTACAAGATCTAGCACGGAGAGTGCTCTGAAATAATGTTCGGATTGATACCTGCTGCAAAGTTTCATTACCGAATGACTTGTCACAAACATAAATTCCATCCGTGTCATCTCTATGGTTCGATGTCGTCTACTGTGCAGTTCTCACGTGCGTTTTTTCCACGTACGTCGGTTCTCTGGAATGAACTCCCAACGGCAGCGTTTCCGGACCAAAACAATTTGCAAGAAACGAGCATATTCCTTTCTCGAGGGCCGGCAACGCATCTGTGATTCTTCTCATGACGCAGGTGTCCACGGGCAACTGTGACCACTTATCATCAGATAACCCGCAAGTTCGTTTGCCACCAAAAGTATGAAAAAGCTATGTACCCCAGTTAATTACTTCAACCTATTCTTAGATTATCTAAATCCCGATTTCAATATAAGTCTTTTGTCGTTAAAATCGAATTTTGCCGGATTTCATAATAATTTAAAAATATCTTAAAGTACACATTTTTGTGAAAGTTTCCTAGAATCTATTTTAACATTATTTTAACTAAAATTAATTGCATTTTCCTACATACACCTATATAATTAGACCACATCCAAATAAGCGCATAAACGTGAAAATAACACCGCAGTCCGGTGAAGCTGTTAAGACCTTTCTAGGTCAATAGCGTAGTCAGGTCAAAATAAATAATAGTTTAAAAAAACTAAAAAAACACACTTTCATAAAAAATCCAACTAAAAAACAGAAAATAAAATTTAATAAATTTGGATTAAGAATAGTGTAAATTAGAAATAAATGTATATTTTTGTAAAAAGTGACAAAAAAGTGATAAAAATACTGATATCTGGAGGTGCTGATATTAACAGTGACGCATCGCATCGCTTTTATCATTTTTTTGTCACTTTTTACAAAAATATAGATTTATTTCTAATTTACACTATTCTTAATCCAAATTTAATAAATTTTATTTTCTGTTTTTTAGTTGGATTTTTTATGAAAGCGTGTTTTTTTAAACTATTATTTATTTTTCATTTTTTAGTTAAATTTTTTTGACTTTTTTTTCGGAATATTGCATTGTCATCGACCTTTGACAGGTGTGCAAAGTTTGAATTAAATCTGATCGTTCAAAGTAGGACAAAATGAGCTCAAACGGGTCGGTTACATACATACATACAGGTGAAGCTAATAAAAGCGTGATAAAAAAAAGTGAAACTAACAACACCGAAATCGAAACTTCTACTCGTATTTGAGTACGAATAAGATTCATTTTTGAAGCCCAGATTATTTAAAAAATCAACCGAAATGCAAAAGATTGCAATCTGTCAATAAATACTTAATAATTACACACATGAGCCCTATATTTTTACTTCTTACTTCAAGTTCGAGAATTATTAAAGGTCGTTCTTTATCTATGTTGGATCATTTGAACCTTGACATATGTTATTATAGTTCTATTAATTGGCACATGCTTGTTTCTATATTTTAATGATTGATTAGTTACGACTATCTTATTTAACAGCCACCATGCTTCATTTGGATAACTAGCAAATAAAAATATTTATACAAAAAAACACGACGCACATTTTGCATTCTTTTGTATATGATTCAATGTATATCTTTTAATGTTTACCCGTAAAAGTTACAAAAAAAGAGCATCACATTTAAAAAAAATTGTTGCATTTTCCTGACATGCAGTTCAGTTTATCATTTGACGAAACCTATTGAACATTCTAATGTATAGATTCCATTTACTTCAAGTCTCCGTACACAGAGATATGCAACTTGAAAACAGTTTTAAAAATAGTCATTGCAAATATTACAACAATATAAGTTTTTAAAATAGAAGTGTCTCTTCTTTATACGGGCTAATCTCAAAAACGGCTGAATTGGATTAAATAAGATTTTAACTTACAGACAGAGAACTATTCAATTATTGTCTAACATAACATGACGATTTCTAGTTCCCATAAAACAGTAAAATAGTTTATAAAATATACTCATAATTATAATTCACATTAACAAAATCATAACAGTATTATTTAAGCGCCACTATACGTAAACAAGATCAAATATTATACCGACAGTGACTAAAAAACTCCTTAACTACCTAAAGACATATGTTCAATAAACAACGTCAAAAATTTTGCGAAATAATCAACACATGTTACGATGAACGCAGTTTAATTACTGGAAGTATTGTTTGCTCGTTAAACACATGGTGTTGTGTTATGTCATGTGACGCACTTGATATCAGCCGTCCGGATTGTTTGCAGTGATATTTAAAAATATCATGATTCATTGTTATATCATTTGGTCAGCTGATACGAGATACAAAACAGACTGTACAAAGATACAGCAATTTCCTCGATCGGTTACATAACATTCTGATTAAATCTAATTTCATTATTATACAAGAGCAGTTCCGGCATGACTTTTATTTTAAATGGGCAAAGGGAAAAATAATATTATAGAGCCAAATATCAAAAGTTATTTAGGGCCTTTTATCTTATACTGGCTTCTGCCCGCGACTTCGTCCGCGTGGAATAGTTTCTTTGGGCTAACGCTAACACACAGCGGAATCTCTAAAATAAAAAGATTTTGAAACATTATTACTTGGTGCTCCGCTCCTATTGGTCTTAGCGTGATGATACACTCGTATAGACTCCCTTACGAAATGAACTACCTAACAATGAAATATTTTTTCAATTCTGCAGACTAATTCTTGAGATTAGCGCGTTCAATCAATGAAACAAACAAACCCTCCACCTTTTATAATATTAATATAGATGCCAGACATATCATGTCTTAAACATATTCACAAATAAGGTACATAAACTAAAATAAATATAAATAATTATTAAAAAAAGAACTATATAAGGTTCTAGAAGCGTATGATGTCAGTTTTGTCAGCATATGAATATCCAAAATAGGTTCATTACCATTACCATAGATGAAGCACGTATTTTATATACTCTTAAGGAAAATATTCTTCATAACGTATTATTCATTTACAGTGACCTAGAGATATCATTACGACAACAATAAAGCTCATGTACTGCCTGACAGATACGAGACCAATTGAAAACATGAAAAAGGTCTTGGACAAACAAATAATTAGAACATCCCTAGATATTTTAACAACATTGAAGTATTCAATTTAATGCGCCAAAAAATTACTTGTTTGTCTCTCATACCTTGTACCACATTAAAGGCCGCGGGCCGCTGCACTCGGTATGAAGGTAAGGAAACGGGCGTATCTCAGACAAGTTTATCATACTCTTCTAGTGTGCCATAAATACAAAAAAAAATTGTTTCTATTATTAACGTTAGGGACAAGAATGCTCAGTGTAAAGTATCGACTAGCTCGACTCTGTGTTTTACTGGTTACTCTCTTTGAAGAGTTAGTAAAGGAATTGCACAATATAATTTAGCCACCTCATTTCAATGCAGAACGACTAGTCGTTGTTAGTATTTCCACATTTACGTGGTAGACATTCCCTCTGCATGCACAAAGCGTTATTTACGTACATACATATTATGCGAACAGCTAAAGAATTTACTACCAGCGTCACTATTTTCATCTGCGTTTAACTTACGAGTGTTAGATAAGCACGGTCCATCGTTGGCCTTACCAGAAAGTGACTTCGAAGTCAAGCTCAAACCTGTAACTCACAAAAAACACGAAGCACGCCTATATTTATTTTGTACAGTAAATGAGATTATATCGTTTAGAAAAATTCGAAAATAATGAATAGAATTTGAACAACTTCTTCAGAGAACATCTTCACAATGTTTGGTCTTTTGTCAAGTGACTTTCATTCATATAATTGCCAGGTGTGTTCTGAAACTACATCTTTACAATTAGTGTAATTTTCACAATCGCTAACTTCATTTGCTGAACAATGGTCTACTATATTATCTTTATGTATTGACTAGATATAGATTGAGCGAAAAATCACATAGACGCTTTAAAATCCGACGAAGGCTAGAGATAAAACGATATTTGAATTCGCAGAAAATGATCATAAATTAGTCCAAATTTATACCCAAACTGACTCTTTACAGTGAACCGACTGACCGAAACCATTAAATTTTCCATAAAACTCAAAACATCACAAGCTCAGTCACAGCGCTGTGTTTGTTATTGTGAAATTCGCAAAAACATTTTTTTTAACCTTTAGAGAATAACAATTCTAGTCTTACCAGCCCCTTCATAACTTGATAACACTGAAGTTCAATTTTTTTGTTCACTCTCCTGCTTAAAATGATCTTATACTCATTTCGCATGCAACTTTATCAAAGAGTTTCCTAAAATATTATCATCATTATCAGTCTGTAAGAGAACCACTACAGAGCCATAGGCCTCTTCCCGAAGAAATGTATGGGCACAATCACCATGCCAGCACACGACGTATTGGCGAATTCGTTGATACGTGCCGGGGTTTAAACCTGCGGACATCGGAATGATATTCCACCGGTCAAACCATCAGACCATCACAACTTCATTATCATTACATAGTATAAAACAAAGTCCCCTACGCGTCTGTTTGTCTGTCTGTCTGTTTGCGATAAACTCAAAAACTACGGAACGGACCCTTATGCGGTTTTCACCAGTTGATAAAGTGATTCACGAGAAACGTTTTGATATATAATTTGTCCAGGATTTTTTTATAATCAGGACGGGACAACGTCTGCCGGGCCCGCTAGTTTTTTATAAATCATTATGAAACATATCAATAGGTAAGAGTTATTTAAATAAACTTTAATTATTGAGTTTACATCATTTTTTTTCTTTAAAACAGCTTAATTTAAGATATTGTTATATATACAAGTATGGATGAGTTTATTATACAAAACGCGTTCCTCTTGTAACCTAACCCATTCACCTAGTAAGACTACTGAGTGAATACGAACAAACAGGCGCATCTCAAGCGTTGTGTATCGACGCGACTGCCTCGTATCTCTGTGACATAAATGTTATAACGTCTGTAGATACTGTGGGAAATGAACAATCAGAATCAACCGCCATCTTTATATAGATTGTTACGATGCTATACCGCAATCTACGTACATTAGAACATTCTAATCTTTTGAAATTATTTAATTCCGCCTTAATTCTCTAATTCTGTAAATCGATACGATCTAGATATGGTATTGGCGTTGGGTGTTTCGAATTCCACGGACGGCATTTCACAGTAACGTTTCCATTATATAGAGTATCGACTGGTGACAATAACTAAACAGTAAACAGTTTGCATTTTCGGGCATAAATTGTTCGGGGAATAGTCCAAATTCTTTTTGATATTATATATAAGTAAAAATCTGAGATGACCGATCAATTGCCCGTCACACACACTCGCTTTCGGATTCGTATACATGCGCGGCACAATAATCGGTATCGATATTTACACCTTGACAAACTTGTCGTTACCGATAAACAATAGATGAGTCATCGAAGCGTGGGAAAAGAAATGCAAGCAAGGGTCCTAAAACTTGCACTCGTCAAAGCGTCATATGTCAAATTGGGACAGCCTTCTAGATATTTCCACCCTCAATTTTACTAGACATACAAGTATCTCTGCGTCTTGTATATAAAGTAGGTAGGTTCGACTGAGAACTAATTTATTTTAGACTAGCTGACCCGTGCAACTTCGTCTGCACCAAATCGGTTATTACCGGTTTCAATTGTATTTTTAAACGCAAATAATCTTAAAAAACCTAAAACCCTATTGCAGCGTTATCCAGCACTTCCAATCGTGAATCCAAACTATCCAGGGACTCACTCAAACATATACCCAGTTGGTATGTGAGAAATCTTTTAAAATAAGCCTAGACTCTGTTCGCAGCACTACCTAAAGTAGTGTCATCAAAGTGAAGATCAAAACTAACTTACATATATTGCCGATAAATGTCTTCCCAGTACACCTTGTAACTTCATCATGTAACATACTGTAAAAGTTGAACTTTATCTACATTAAATTTCCATTTTGTTTTAGTTGTTTGTTTTATAAGAATTTGTAAAATATGCGTGAAATCTGCATTCAATTTTAATTTGGTCACATTTATTTTACTTTTGACATACAAACCACCTTTTTTACTGAGATACTGAACTTGGGATAATATACCTTTCTAACAGTGAAAGAATTTTTGAAATCGGACCAGTAGTAGGTACCAAGCATTCCTCGAAAACAAAACTTTACCACTCATTATAATATTAGTATAAATACAATATAGTAACTGCAAACAGTAGTCCGGTGAAGCTGTTAAGACCTTGCTAGGACAATAGCGTGGTCAGTTCGAGAAAAAAAAAAAATAACTGCATACACCTCAACTGATTTATTTTAATCTTAGATTCACAAACCTGAACCCAACTACTTCAAGACTCAGTAACATTTAGAAAACTAATTTTATCAAATATCGAAACAACACACGTACTGATAGAACTCTAGTTGAGATTCATCTTCTACAATGCAATGTAACTATTATCTAGGTTTATGTTTTAGGAAAAAATCTTGTCACTTTTGTTTAGCAAACATTTTTCATACAATAAAATAAATGTAACAACATATAAGTGACAGTTTCGTTTATACGTATTTTTTTCATATGAGATCGATAATTACGCATACAAATGTCATATAGCCGTAGCTCAGTTGTAACGTACTGGACATTATATGGTCCGCCGGAGCCGACGGTTCGAATCCCGCCGATTTTTTTTTTTGGTATTTTTTTTAAAGTAGCTTAGGGAAATATAACCTATCTTTTTAGCTAATCTGTCTGCTATATATAGCACAATGAAAATATACCAAAATCCGTCAAAAATTTCATTAACGACAAATTTTTGACTTTCGTCCGTTATCGTGGAGAATCCCTTGCGTTTTATGAGATAAAAAGTATTCTAGATGTAACCTTGTAATATTAGTTATCACTGTGCCAAATTTCGTCAAAATTGGTTCAGTACTTTCAGAGTGGTACGTGTTCAAAGGGACAGACAAACAGGCAGATCCTGGAGAATCCCTTGCGTTTTATGAGATAAAAAGTATCCTAGATGTAATCTCGTAATATTAGTTACCACTGTGCCAAGTTTCGTCAAAATCGGTTCAGTACTTTCAGAGTGATGCGTGTTCACAGGGACAGACAGACAGACAGACAGACAGACAGACAGACAGACAGACAGACAGACAGACAGACAGACAAAAATTGTAAAAAGATTATTTTTGGCTTCTATATCGATAACAAAGTCTACCCCGATAAAAATTTTCAAAAAATATTTAATGTACAGATTTGACCTTGCTACAGTTTTATTATAGTACTAGCTGACCCGTGCAACTTCGTCTGCACCAAATCGGTTATCACTGGTGCCAATTGTATTTTTAAACGCGAAAAAATTTAATATAACTAAAACCTTATTGCAGCCACACCATCGGTTTCCAATTGTGAATCCAAACTATCAAGGGACTCACTCAAACATATACCCAGATGGTATGTGAGAAATCTTTTAAAATAAGCCTACAACCCGTTCGTAGCAACCAACATATATTGGTGAAAATGTGAAAAAAAGCTTTAAAGGTCTATAGACCCTCCAGTTTCTAACGAAGTTCCTTTCCCTTTTTTGTAGACGTTTACTATACAGTCAGTAGAGTTTACATTATAAAAGATCAAGTTGATAGAGTTAAATTATAAATTAAACGATAAAATGTATTCATAAAATAAAATAATGATGAATGAAACACTGAATAATATCATAACTATTTTCAACTTGTATTAAAACTTTTTCACACTCCATTGTATTGCAAAAAAATATAAATATTAAAAAGATATGAGCACGACGCTTCAAATGTCACTTACCTGTAACTATTTGTCTAAGAGCTAGCAACCGTTTCGAAAAAGAAAATAAGCCAGTTTTTATATATCTTTATGTTCTTCCGAACAGAGTGCGCCTGGCTGCCGGTAAACGTTGCGTTTATTAGTGCATATCGCACCTTTACAGGCAAAAATATTGATTTTTATATAATTTTTTAATGTTTTGTTTTTACTAACTTTGAAACGCTACTAAAACATGAAATTATCATTGCCAGACATTTTTGTTATTAACAATAATGTGCCCGATGCTATTTTTTTTTTGTAAATAAAATAAAGTATGTCCAAACCATGTTAAGATAGCTGTAATTTTAATATTATTATTATTTATTTTTTAATGTAGGCTTAGTCGCCTTCTCGGCTATATCGCCTAAGTGACATACAACAATATAACAATAAGAATGACAATAAACTAAACAATAGCTTATATTAATTTTGTACAATTCTTTAGCATCTTTCGAAGTGGGGTCAGACAATAACGAATTGTACAAACCAGTGTGGAACGAACCAGAAGCATTAAGCCAAGATCTAATATCTTCGTTTCGAACACATTCTGTCAGGATGTGGTACACATCATCGATGAGATCACAACTCTGGCAGAGTGGTGATAGTACTTTACGCATCAGGTAGGCGAACTTTTTACATGGGATGTGTTCTGAGCGTAATCTTATTCCTGCGATTGCTTCCAGATGGCAAATCGTATTGTCATCAATCCATGGTGACCTTAAGGGGCGTGGCTGAATCGTTCTGTACCATATTCGTTTTGTTTTAGAACGCTCATCAAAGTATTCCTTCCAATGCGAGTAACAGCTATTTTTAAATACTGAGCATACATCCAAGTAAGTTGGTAAAATATTAATAGGAGCACCTTCGGAGGATCCTTCTCTAGCTAAAAGATCAGCTCTTTCATTCCCAGTTATGCCTATATAAGAAGAGATCCATTGTAAAACAATTACTTTGTTCTTTGCTTTGAAATCTAGTAATTGCTTCAAAATAGTGTTTGTAGGCTATCGGTATTCCTCGAAAAGTCGAGGTACATCGCGCTACGTGTTGAAGAACACTTTTTGAATCGGATAAAATAACAATCTTAATGGACTCAGTTGATTGTGCAAATTATAAGGCCTCTGCAATTGCTATTAATTCAGTGTGCATAATTGAAATATTTTCATCAATTTGAAATTTCATAAAAGTTTTGGAATTTGACTCAAAAAATTCGGCTCCTAAATAATTACCAGCTTTAGGTCCGTCAGTGTATATTTTAACAAAATTTTGATAATATTTATTTATATATTGAAGACAAATATCTTTTATTTTAACAACATCATATTGACGCTTCGGCTTCCAAATACCATCTACATTTCTTTTAATTATATTGTGCAAATCAATGTTATCGACCCAGGTGTGTAAAGTGAACATTTCATGTTTTATACTTGTTTGACTTGGAGTATTTTTATATGGAGAAAAAATAGTGGTCTTTTTCTTTTACGCCAATAGAGTCATTGGAAAGAGGTGGACAGATCTTCTGATACATTAGTTAGTTCGTTCTTTTCGAATGACTTAAATTTAAATAGAATTTTGCCAGCTTAATATTGTCTCCTAAGATGTAACGGACATATGCTCAATTCGCTTTCCATAACATGGATTGGAGTACTTTTAATGAAACCCCCGATAATTATCATGGCCTGGTTTTGGACTTTTTCAAGTTTATAGACGTTAACCTGAGCACTACTATCATAAAGAAAGCTGGCATAGTCAATTCGACTGCGTGTAATATTGAAGTATAAACGAACTAAATGTTATGGATGAACACCCCAATTAAAATCGGCTAATGCTTTGAAAACGTTTAGAAACTTAGAGCTAGATACTGCAACTGCATTGATATGTTTACCCCATTTTATGTATGATAAAGATAGCGATAATTGTGGAAGCGCCTGTTATAGACGCATGTATTCAAGATGACGTCAGTCTCGAGTCATATGTCTACGTTTATCGTATTTTTCGTTTACGGTGTATACGGTGAAATCTCAATATCATAATGGTTAATAAAATGAAATATGTTCTTTGCAATGGAAATAATAAAATGGTTTGAAATGAATTATTTTATTTATAAAGAATGTCATCGAGCACATTATTGTCAATAACAAAATTTTAATAGCGTTTAAAAGTTACTGAAAAAAAATGTTCCTTAAATTATTTATAACCCAAAATTTTAACCTGTAAAGGTGTGATGCGCATTAAAAAACACAACGTTAACCGGCTACCAGGTATTCTGAATTCTGTTTGGAAGGGCATAATATATCTTCATTTTAAAGAACCAGCTTTTCTAAAATTCTCGTTCTTCCAACATTGCTGGCTCTTGTACTAAGGTGTCGCAAAAAAGTCTAGTTACATTAACTACAATTTTTTGTCTTTCGTTATCCTGGAGAACCCCTTGCGTTTTATGGGACAAAAAGTATCCTAAATGTAGCCTTGGAATATTAGTTATTATTGTGTCAAGTTTCGTTAAAATCGGTTCAGTACTTTCAGCGTGATGCGTGTTCACAGGGACAGAAAGACAGACAGACAGACAGACAGACAGACAGACAGACAAAAATTGTAAAAAGATTATTTTTGGCTTCTATATCGATAACAAAGTCTACCCTGATCAAAA